>CM030358.1:179891175-179962361 GCA_017893485.1 Hemerocallis citrina | reverse complement strand
CTTGTCAACAAATTTCAAGAAGATCCGAGTCGAAACGGCCTTGGTTAGGATATCTGCGAGTTGATCTTCTGACTTCACTTTGAATATCTCAATAACTTTCTCATCTAATTTTTCTTTGATGAAGAATCTGTCCACCTCTACATGTTTCGTCCTATCATGCTGAAGGATTAGCCGCAATATCACACGCCTCTTGATTGTCGCAATACACCTTCATAGGTTCCTTTGGACCATAGCCTAAGTCATGCAACAGGAGTTTTAACCATAAAGCTTCTGTTATACTTAAAGCTACTCCGCGATACTCAGCCTCTGCACTAAAGCGTGCAACAACATTTTGCTTCTTACTCCTCCATGTAACTAAATTTCCTCCAATAAAGGTGAAATATCCTGAAGTGGAGCGCCTATCGATTGTAGATCCTGCCCAATCAGCATCAGTATATGCCTCAACCTTCAAGTGACCATGTTTCGCAAATAAGACTCCTTTTCCTGGGGCTGACTTAATGTATCTCATAATTCTCATTACCATGTCCATATGTTAATCCCGAGGTGCATGCATAAACTGACTTACCACACTTAAAGCATATGACAAATCTGGCCGTGTATGTGCAAGATACATTAGTCGTCCAATCAATCTCTGATATCTTTCCTTATCACAAGGCACTTGATCCGCTTCGTTGCATAGTTTCAGTCCTTCTTCCAATGGTGTACTAATCGGTTGACAAGCGGACATTCCAGTTTCCTTCAATAAATTCAGAGCATATTTTCTTTGAGAAAGAAATATCCCCTTTCTTGAGCGAGAAACTTCAATTCCAAGGAAGTATCTCAAAGGACCAAGATCTTTCATTTCGAACTCTTGTGACAAGTAGTTCTTTAATGCCTTCATCTCCTCAGGATCATCTCCAGTTACTATCATATCATCAATATAAATAATGAGAGCAGTAATTTTACCTTCTTTCATTTTTAGGAATAGAGTATGATCAGAATTACTCTGATCATATCCGAATGTCCTCATTGATTTTGTAAATCTCCCAAACCAGGCTCTTGGTGACTGCTTCAGTCCATACAATGCTTTCTTCAGACGACATACTTTGTTGCTGTGTTGGACTGGTCTGTTCGACCCTGGTGGAAGATCCATATAGACTTCTTCTGTCAATTCCCCATGCAAAAATGCATTCTTCACATCAAATTGCTCCAACGGCCAGTCAAGATTTGCAGCAAGTGATAATAGAACTCGAATAGTGTTGAACTTTGCCACAGGTGCAAATGTTTCGTCATAATCAATTCCATAAGTTTGAGTGTACCCTTTGGCAACCAGCCTTGCCTTGTACCGCTCTATCGAACCATCCGATTTATATTTCACTGTATAAATCCATCTGCATCCTACTGGCTTCTTCCCTGCTGGCAGCTCGACTATCTTCCAAGTCTCATTCTTCTTCAAGGACTTCATCTCCTCATCCATAGCTGCTTTCCACCTTGGATCGGCTAAGGCTTCCTGCACACTGTTAGGAATAGATACAGCAGATAATTTATTCATAAATGACTTATTTGATTCAGACAATCGGTGAGTTGACACATAATGACTCATGGGATACTTGACATTACTAGTGGGATTAGGCTCGTAAGTGGGTTTTGGGATACCTCTAGTAGTACGGTTTGGGAGTTCTCTTCTTGGAGCTTCGAACAGAGATGACGATTGGTTTTGGGGTTCTACTGAGAGTAGAGATAGATCTGATGGTACTGGTGGTGGAGATGGTTCAGATGGTGCTGGAGGTGGAGATGGCTCATCTTCATGGAGGTTCGGCACTGACTGCAGATCTTCGTGGAAATTTTCTTCCTCAACCAAGTCTTCATTCGAGTGATCGTCATTACTTACATCCTGATTTTCTCCCCTTATATCTGGTTGTTCAGTTTGAATAGTAACCACTTCATCATAGGCAATAGTTTGAACTTCACTTCGGTACTCCCCCTGAAGTTCAACCTCAGAAGAAAAATACATCTCATCTTCATGGAACACAATATCCATAGTCACAAACATCTTTTGAGTGGGTGGGTGATAGCACCGATACCCTTTCTTATTCTGTGCATATCCCACGAAAACACAGCGGACAGCTCGAGGAGTTAACTTATTGCGTTCATGTTGATGAAGATGAACAAATGCAACACACCCAAACACACGAGGTGGCAAGTTGACGACTTTTGGTGCATTCACAGCTTCAGTTAATATTTGGAATGGTGTGAGGAAGTTTAGAATATTAGAGGGAACTCGGTTGATTAAGTATGCAGCAGAAGCAAGGGCTTCTCCCCAATAAATGAGTGACATATTTCCATTGATGAGAGAAGCACGGACCACTTCGAGTAAGTGTCTATTTTTCCTTTCTGCAACCCCATTCTGTTGAGGTGTATACGAGCATGTAGTCTGATGAACAATTCCGTGTTCCACCAAATATTGTTGCAGATTTGAACTCAGGTACTCTCCGCCATTATCACTCCTAAGAACTTGAATCTGTGATTTATACTGAATCATAACGTGCTTGTGAAATTTCTGAAACAAACCACTAACTTTACTTTTTGACTTCATCAAACAAATTCAGGTCATACGGGTACAGTCATCAATAAAGGTCACAAACCATTTGGCTCCTCCAAATATAGTGGTTTTGGATGGACCCCAAACATCAGAATGAATAATCATAAAAGGAAGGGAGCTTCTACTTGGACTTGGAGGACAAGAGACACGATGACCTTTTGCGAGTTCACACACATCACACCGAAAGACAGATATATCCAACTTCAAAAATAAACTTGGAAATAATTTCTTCAAATAACCAAAAGAAGCATGCCCTAGACGTCGATGTCATAGCCAAATATCTGATTTCTTCTTCTCATCTTCGGATCCTTCCACACTTAGAGCTTGAGTCAACTTGCTCGAACATTCAGATTCTAAATCTAGGTAATAGAGCTTCCCATGCCTAACCCCATAACCAATCGTCTTGCGAGTCCGAATATCTTTAAACACACAATGTGAAGGCCAAAAAACTACAATACAATGTAAGGCAGTGGTTATTTGAGCAACAGATAATAGGTTGAAATTCAAGGATGGCACAACTAGGGCAGTATCTAAGGTTAGGTTGTTTGTGAGGTGTATGGTACCCTCGCCAGTAATAGTGGCGGGATCACCATTGGCAGTGGACACAGTTGATTTTGTGGATAGTTGAAAATTTTGAACTTGTCTAGAATCAAAAGTCATATGGTCGGTAGAACCCAAATCAATTATCCATGTACTATTCATAACAGAAGCAGAAATATTAAATACCTTACCATTATTACCTGCAGCTGTAACTAATGTAGAGGCGAGTCCAATATTCTTCTCAGCTCTATCAGTTTGTCCCATGGTAGCGGCACAAGAAAAACAACGGATCTGATCGACACAACTTGGCCAACAACAGTAACTAGCAACACAACAAACAACACCAGCAGTAACACAGCAAACACCAACACCAACAAACACCAATCAGGGATCGGGAGCTCGGGAGGACGACAGGGAGGATCAGGAACGGGATCTTCTTCTTCCTCAGATCTGATTTGATCAATCAGCAACTCAGCAAACAACTCACTCAATAAACAGCAAGAGAGAGACAGCAGCAACAGTGAAGAGTCGACGGCCGGCCAAGAGGCTGTGGCGCTGGCGACCAGGAGGGGGCAGCGTCGACTGACGGCGGCTGGGTCGACGTCAAGGCAGAGGTCGTTGACAGAACCTGACGATCGGGAATAGCAGCAGAGGGGGGTTCGATGGTATGGGCGGAGCTCTGGGTGGCTCGACGACGCGCAGGGGCGGCACGACCAGACAGCGCCGGGGGGGGGGGGGGGGGGGGTGGCATATTGCCGATCGGAAACAGGAGCAAGAGGAGGCCAGTGGTCGGGAACTCATCGGAGAAGGTGATCGGAAATTGGGGTTTAGGGGATTTGGGGAAGATGAACAGTACTATCTAGAGATCTGGAGATCAGGAAGGTCAGGAAGATGAAGGTGAATGGGATCTTGAGATCTGTAGTCAACGAGGATGATGATCGGTGACGGGATCAGCAACGGGATCAGTAACGGGATGATGTTCGGTGACGGGATCAGCAACGGGATCTTTGGATGACGAGGAGGCAGATCTGATCACCTCTTCTTCTTCAATTGGTCTAGATCTGGTTAGGCTCTGATACCATGTGAAAGTCTTTGCCACTATGCTAAAATTTCGAAGTTGTAGAAGGGTTAAGGGAAATTACACTTGTACTCTAACACAATGGACAATATGCAGCGGTATTTTTTTTAATCCGCATTTAAATTGCGTTGCAAGTGAGATTTGAACCTGAGTTGCTCTGATACCATGTGGAAATAATTTTGGGGAAAATGTTTCTTATTCTTCTTGTTGTGTTTTATTCTTTACTGTATACAACTATATATAAGGATTACATTCTTGGAGAAAAAGAAAAGAGATTGAGAGAAGATTTGGAAGATGAGAGATTTGGGGAATCTGTTTCCTATATTAGGAAACAGAATATACAATCACTATATTTCAACATCCCTATTACCCATTTTAATTCCCTAAGCTATCTACTAAAACCTAATACCCCGATTAATTACCCATGCTCTGTTTCTATTTTAAACCATTACCCAACTTCACAAATCCAATCCTATTAAAACTCTATCCTATACAAAAATATCCTATAGCAGTTAACCAACTCTACCTATTCATTTAACCCAACCCGGTTACCTATTCAACTACCCAAACCCATTTTTTTCCCATGCAAACCCGACCCGTTGCAACCCTGTAGCGCCGTCACCCTCATCCCCTGTTCTTGAACCCTAACTCTCCACTATATAACCCATGCACTTTCTCACCCCTGAGCCGCCTTTACCCTGTGCTCCCTCTCCCTAAATCTCCCGTCCTGCTCTCTCTCTCTGCCCCGTGCACCCTCACTCCGACCACCCTTGCACCCGTGTCCCTCTCCTCGTCTCCATCCATCTCTCCCCGTCTCTCTCTCTCTCTGCTCTGTTTTGGTGCGCCGCCAACGATAGCAGCGCGACAGCAAGTCGACGCTGCCAGCCGCCGCAACCCCTCCGGTCTTCCTCGCCGATTGTAGCAACGACAGTCACTGCCTTGCCCCCCATCGTTCCCCATGGTGTTCTCCCTATCTCTCTCTCTCTCTCTTGTTGAGTTTGCACGTGTACGGCTATTGCACATGTTATCTTTGTTCTTGGTTCGTGGTTTTCTTCGTGGTTCGTTGAGTTCGTTGTTCTGGGAATCCGTTCTCGTTATTCTTGCTTGGAGTCATTTCCATCGTCGATTAAGGCAAGTAACTTGTATTAAATTCCTTTGCATATACAAGTACAAAATACTTCTTGTAGTGTAATTGGGTTCTAGAGACAATCTGTGTGTGAATCCCCTTGTTGATATTGTCTCTATTGTGATAATTTGACCATAGTTGCCTCACGACATATATGACATGGATTAACCTAGGGTTGACCACTTTTGACGTGTATGTTCATGCTATTTCGAGATATCCGTGTTTGGTGTGTTATTCGTGATATACTTGTCGAATACTTGGGAAATACCCTATAACATATTGCTTGGAACATCTAGTATACTCTATATCATGTTTGGTTGTGTTTTGGATGAGTTCTATGTGAACTAGTGGATTTTGTGCACATGCGATATTTTCAGTTTTGCTGGCTTTTCTGTTTTGATCAGTATTTTAGACCCTATTAAAGTCAGTATTTGAAAATATTTTGTGAACAGGATTTGTAGAGAATTCTGTCTATATTCCAACCCTTTTGACCAATCTCAGTTTCGATTTTTGGTTTGTGAGTTATGTCAATTTTACTACAGTTGTGTCGAAAGATTTCCATATTCTGTTTTCTATGATTTCTGAAGAGTAATCTATTTTTATTACGGTATTATAATTATTATTTTGATCTGAAATTTTGCTCAGTATTTCTAGACTTAATTTGGGTTTACCCAGAATTTTGGTGGATTTATTTGAGATGTTTTACAAACCTTTTCATGCTTGCAAACAAAGATTTTACATACAGAATTTTACAACTGTTCAGTAAAGAACTTGATTTTCGACATATTTCTACTTGCTGTTTCTAAAATACTTCTGAATATGAAAGTTAGCATATTGTATCTATTTTCTTACCCTTTTAGCGGATTTGGATTTCGATTTAAGGTTTGTGAGATATCCTTGTTTTCGTACTGCAATATTTGTGATTTCAGATTTACAAAACTGTCGTGTCTCGATGTTTTCTGATTTTACTTGACGACTCTATTTTTGTTGAAAAATTATGAAACTTGATTTTCTGTTACTATACATATAGGAAAATACCTCAGATTTTTCATAGATTTATTTATTGAGTTTTCATGCTGTTTTCCTATTTATGAATACGATTTTCTGATTTCTGGCTGAACCTTTTTCCTGGATTCAAATCAGTTTTGAGTTATGTTTTTGTGAAACACTATATAACTTATTTATATTCGCTGGATTCGGTTGGGTGTCTATTTTCTATACCTTTTGACGGATTCAGATTTGCATTTTTGTAACACCGGAAATTTTAGTTTTACTACAGTATGGTCTTGCTGTCCTGAACTAGAAATTTGGTTATTTTATCCTTTTATGTGTTATCTTGCACCCGTACATGTTTATCTTGCAACTTGAACTTGTTACTTGTTCATGCCATGCTATTCTTGATAGGTTTTACACATATACATGCTTGTTTGACATTAATAATAAATAATCAAGCCGGAATTTAAGAGAAAGATCAAATAGTGGATAATTCAGAAACGTGTACTCGGAAGGGAATCCACTGATCCTAAGTGATTACTTGATACATGATACTTGACACGTGATTACTTGAAACTTACACGCAAGACACGTACTTGCCACTTGCACAACTTGACATGTGATATGTGATACATGAAATATGATACATGATACTTGGAGCTTGGAGCTCGATACTTGATACTTGTCCCTAAGTACACTGCCCTCTATAGTCCACTATGAAATTTAAAACGAAACTATTTGAATGTAGAAACCATGTGATAAAATCTGGGGCACAAGAAGTGCTACTTAGATAGTAATAACTACAAGACTTGATACATGATACATGCTTACTTGATACTTGACTACATGATACATGACACTTGATACATAACACTTGATACATGATACTTGAAACTTGATGCTTGTTTACATGATACTTGTTCACTTGACACTTGATACATGCTACTTGTACTTGTTCACCTTACCATGCTAGTATTCTATGTTATTATCATGCTTATTCCATGTTATTAGTTATTTTTTCTCACGTGCTTGTATCCTTCATTACAAACAGCCCGTAACTTGCATTGACGGGAGTTTGTTTTCTTTTTCCTATATCTGCAATTGTTAAATTGCAGATTTTGGAGAACAGATTTCAGATGGTATTGGTGTAATGCTCCAATTTTCATTTATGAAAATTATTTATTTATTTTGCATGTAGTGTGCACGTGCAATTTTTGTAGTATGAAATCTTATAATTATTTTTATTATGGATGATGTGTGTTCTTTAATTATTTTTATAAAGGCTCATTTTTCTTCAAACAAACAAAAGCCTTTCTTTTTAAAGCCCAAATTGAATTTATTTATTTTCTTTTTATAAACTATTATTTTGGCCCATAAACTAAAGCCCATGAGTTATTTTTATTTTAAAACAACTTGTAATGTAGAATACATTTTAAAGATTATTTTTATGTAAAATATAATGTACAATTTTTAAATGGAGACAAATGCATAAACGTGCACTACACGTACACGTGCAAATGCACATGGAGCATGGCCGATTTTGGAGCTTTTGGGAGGGAAATGAAAATTTTAAGTGGAGTCATGGGTGGTGGTTACTTGATCATGGTTGGTTATTGTAACTCCTCCTTGAATCCTAACCCTTTATTTCTAACTCCTAGCTTAATCCTAGCCTTCTATTTTCCCAAATTTTTGGTATAAATACCCCCCCCCCCCCCCCTAGCCTAGTTATTTTTGTGCTAATTAATTCTCCAAGTCATATAGTATAGAATACATTACTAGTAGTTTTGTAAGTGAGTTAAAAGATTGAGAGTTGTGTGGGAAATTTGTGCTTGCATCAACAAAGAGGAGAGGCCGGCAATCAACAAGGGAGTGCTCGGGTTTGGCATTCTTGGAGCTTGTGTGCGCATCGACGAGGAGGAGGATCGCGCTCTTGGCAAGGACATTTGTTTAGGAGGTGTTGCTAATTGTATTCTCTCCAAATTAAGGTGGGTAATTTTCCATATTTCTAATTAGGAAGCATGCTAGATTTGAATTGAAATAATGATGCATGAAAAAGATTAATAAGAGTACATTTTAATTAGAAAAAAATGGCTTATTGATTGATTGAAATGTTGATATGCAAATTGTATGTGGTTCTATCATTAAATTTAAGTTGTGAGTAAATTGATTATAGCCATGGATTGTTTGAAGAAAACTTCATTATTAACATCAAGAACTATATGCAAAAGTTAGTAGATTGACAATGTTACTTTATGTGCTTAAATGGACTTTTCGTGATAATGTTGTAATGAATGAATTAGAATATAATTTGTGTGTTTGTGAAATGAATAAAAACAGAAAATTGATGTAGAGATTATTGAAATTAAAATTAGATAAGAAATGTCGAAAAAGAAATGTGGGAGTAGTAGCTTATGATTTAACCAAATTGTATGGAAAATATGTGTTAATTATTGGAAAAAATTATTTTTATATACTGGAGTGTAAATTGTGATGAGAATAGTCAATCTGAAAATTTACAGCAAGTTTGGTAAGAACAAAATCAAATGAGAGCTTCTTGAACTTTGAAATGTTTTACCAAACAGAGAGAATTGATTTAATTAGAGTTCGAGTTGAACTATGACAACCTGAGCTTATAGCTCAAGTGGTCGGGATGCTCTTAATTGCTACAATGGGTTTGGGTGTCTCATGTGTTGCTGGTTCGAATACCGTGAGCACCATATATATTGTTTTGTATTTTTGAAAAAATAAAGTAACTGCAGCTCCTTCTTTATATCGCCTAGCGCGTTCGGCCTAGTGGTCTGTGCCTGTGGCTTGTTTCCCTGTGGTTGCTGGTTCGATCCTTGGTCTCGGCCTGTGTTTAAGTTGTGGGAAAAAATATTTTTTTGGGTGTTTTGATGATCGAAAAATTATGAAAAAAATATGATTATTATTCTAAAAATATGTGAAATTTATGAAAAATAATTTGGGAATTATTTACATGGAATAGAGTATGTTTTGAGAACAAATGTATAAATAGAACTATGGTTCTACACTTATATTTTGTGGAGGTTATGATTCGCAAAAGAACGTGAAATGAAGTGTTAGAAAAGCAATATAACAAAGAAAGAAATTATATGAAGTGATGTGATGTGAATTATTCTCATTGGAGAATAGTGTGACAATTATGAGTTGTGAATACTCATTTTGACCAAACAACTAGTGATGTGATTTTAATGTAAAGATGATATTTGATGAAATACATACGGAATAATTGAATTCTATGTATGTTTATGGACTCATGAATAATTTGAAATCATGTGATTGAAAAAGAAAAATGTTATTGAGTATGAAAACTCAAACATATAGATTATGAATTGAAATTGAAAAATTAGAGTGTAACCAAAACTCACATCGGCAAGTGAAAGTGATGAATAACTATGATTATTGAAAATTGAAAAGACCAGGTTGGGTCATTGTTAAATGAAAGAAATAAGACCGGTAGTAGTGAGAGGACTAACTCTAAGAGATTGATTTTGTTTATGATTTCATTAAATTTAAGGATTTAGTACATAGTGAAGAGATGATGAAAGTGAGAGAAAAACACAACTATGAGAGCTTCGAGTTTACGATGTGGGGGTGAGCCACAGAATGCATGCTTGATGCGTCAAGACATGGCGTGGGCACTACTCAGAATGATCGGACCTTGGCGACGCTTGTGGGATGTTTGGTGACTGCAAGAGGATCGTGTGCCATGAAGGAGGCTGAATTGTCACAGAATGCATGCTTGATGAGTCAAGACATGGCGTGGGATTTCCCTCCAAGTTTTCTGTACACGAGCTTGTACTCATAGATCATCTAGGATACTTACCGTAGTTACAGTAGTAGATTAAGACATGACGAGGGATTGAACCCTACAAAGATGAAGAACGATTAAGAGGCTTGCCCTCGGACCTATGTAGTATGGGATGCATAGAATCCGAACAAGTGTGCATTAGTGTCATATAATATAAATAACTGCATTAAGGACTAAGTGCACAATCACAATACGACATCATCAGGGTATTCCCTTTAGTTTGGTATGTGAAAAGTTTGTGTTTGTTAAATATGGAAAATTAGTTATACTATTTCCGGCATAGAGAGGATGGTCGTGTATAATATTCGTCGGTTGAATAAACTGACGTACCCACAGTTTTGTATGCAGGGTAAATAACATGATAAAGATTAAAGAGGAACAGATGCTTAAAGATTATTCAGTGTTGTTGTACTTTATTTAATTGTTGTAAATTTACTTCCGCTGTGCAATGTAAAGAGTAAAGTTTTTCATGTAACTCTGATGTAAAGTGAAAAGTTTTAAATTCCTTGTAAAATTGTACTAAATGAAGTGTAAAGATCCTGTGGAATCTCGAATTCAGTGTATTTTGGAATTCGGGGCGTTACAATTGGTGATATGAAGTATTAGTGCTGGATTTTGCTATTATTATTCTTGTTGCTTGTTTTAAACAATTGTATCTTGTACTTGGATTTATTTGTATTTTGTCAATGTGACCCAGGATATTTGACTTATTCAGATCATGATTATTTGAGATTAATATATTTTGGTTTCAAGTATTCTGATTGTTATTTTGGTTCATATGTGCATGTTGGTTGATTCTTTTGCATCCGACTCTGATTATTCTTGTAAAATATTGTAAAGATTCTTGTGAAATGTTGTATGGATGATGAAAATCATTTGCTGGGCTTTTGTCTCGTATCCGTATTTTATATTCTCTTTTTGGAAAGCGGTGCGTTAAAAGGTTTTTAGTGGTATCAGAGCCCAGGTTTGGCTAATGTATTAGTTGCCTAATATATTAGATAAGCTTGGCTGGAACTGGGATCGGCTCATCATTTCACCAACCATGCATGCATAAATGAATTATTATCAACCTTGATCTAGATGCTAATTATTTTTGGTTTTGTACAGACTATGGCTCGTAGAGGTTCTTCTTCTTCTCGTCCCCAGGATGATCAGTCTGGGCTCGAGGCTGTCACCACTGTGCTTGAGCACTTGATTAACATGCAGCAGAACCACAATAACTTGGTGATGGCTGCTTTGGAAGCTGCTCGGGTTCTGCCGCCTGCTGTGCCTATGCAGGCAGCTCTTCCTCCCCGTCTGGAAACAATCACTGACTTCATGAGGCTGCATCCCGAAAGGTTTTCAGGCACTGAGACGCCTTTGGAGGTTGAACAGTGGTTGATTCGCACAGAGCAACTCCTCTTAGCAGCTAGAGTGGCAGATGCAGATCGTGTGGATGTGGTGGCCTTCCAGTTGGTGGACTTGGCTCATATATGGTGGAGGTCTGAGTCCGAAAGGCTCGAACAACGGATCACTTGGGCCACTTTCACTAGGAGCTTCTTGGAGAAGTTCTTTCCTAGCAGCACTAGAGTCGTGATGGAGCAACAATTCTTGGCTCTAAAACAGGTTGGTCGTTATTTCTAGTAATAGAATTTTGTTACATATTGTCCATGCAATGTTGTAACATAAGACTTTCTTGAAACAGGCTCTAGGTCTGTGGATGAGTACGCAGTTGAATTTACGAGACTTAGTCGCTTCGCAAACGTTCTTGTGGCGAACGAAGAGGATAGGGCTCGTAGGTTCATTTTGGGGCTTGATCGAGACATCAAGGTGCAGCTTGTCTCTCTTTGCTTGCGTACTTATGCAGAAGCTCTTGAGGCAGCCCGTGTGGTGGATTGGCTCTTTCCCAGCGGACTGTTCTGCACTCATTTGCTAGGCCTTCCGGTGGGCCTGTTCGGAGACCTGTTCCAGCCCCTTCGGTCAGGGCAGTTCCTTACTCTTCTGCGGGTCCTGCGAGAGTTGGGTTCTGCGACTTTTGTCGTCTTCCAGGGCATGATCGGAAGGATTGTCGACGTGCCAATCGTAGATGTTTTGGATGTGGTGCTGCTAACCATTCAGTGCGGGACTGCCCGCAGTTGGCTCTTCCAGCCAGGGGTCCAGTTCAGCCAGTTGCCGCAGGTCGTGGTCCAGTCTGACCACCGCTTCCTTTGCAGCGCCAGTTTTTCGGTCAGAGGACCGTTGCTCCCAGGAGAGGTCAGGCTTTCAACCTGACTGGTGCTGTTGCTGAGTCAGCTGAGGGTGTGGTTGTAGGTATCTTTTATTTTGTTGTTTTTGTTGTTTCTCTTTTGTTTCTTCTTTTCTTTTGCCGTATTTCTTTCTGTTTATCTTTCTGCATTTTATTTTTCCTCACCCCTGTTTAACAATTCTTTTCCTTGTATCTTTTGATTTCTGTCTTAGGTGTTGTCCTAGTTTGCTTTTTCCCTACTCATGTTCTTTTTTATTCCGGGGCAACCTATTCTTTTGTCTCCTCTCGATTTGTCACTCGCCATCATTTGGAGTGCAACAACATGTCAGAGGCTTGGAACATTTGACAGGTGGTGGAGTTGTCATTTGTTCCGGGGAGTGCAGGCAGTGTCCCGTGATTATTTGTAGCGCAGATTTCAAGGCCAATTTATTGTAATTGGGAATTTAGGATTTGACGTTATTCTGGGTATGGATTGATTGGGTGAAACCCGTGCCATTATTGATTTCTGTGCCAAGAAAATTGTATTCCGGATTCCAGATCGCGCAGAGTTTGAGTTCCATGCCGGGGAGTCTTTCCTTGGCCGAACTGCAATTGATCAGGAGGTTTGTGCGATGGAGATGCATTCAGGCTGTAAGGCTGCGACTCTAGTGGTTTGGGATTTCCTTGATGTTTTTCCAGAGGAGTTGCCTGGCTTACCCCCTGATAGGGATGTAGAGTTCGGTATTGAAGTTCAGCCGGGTACGGCGCCTATATCGAAGAGTCCCTACAGGATGGCACCGGTTGAGTTAGCAGAGCTTAAGGTGCAAATTCAGGAGTTGCTTGATTTGGGTTTCATCAGACCCAGTGTTTCGCCTTGGGGTGCTCCAGTCCTTTTTGTCAACAATAAGGATGGTAGTCGTCGACTGTGTGTGGATTATCGGGAACTGAACAGTGTTACTGTGAAGAATCGATATCTGTTGCCCAGGATCGATAATTTGTTTGACCAGTTGAGTGGGACTGTTGTTTTCTCGAAGTTGGATCTTCGTTCTGGGTTTCATCAATTCAAAGTGAAGGCAACTGATGTATAGAAGACTGCATTCAGGACCAGATATGGCCACTATGAGTATCTTGTGATGCCATTCGGGGTTACGAACGTGCCTGCTGTATTCATTAGTCTTATGAACAGGATCTTTTCTCAGTTCTTGGATAGATTTGTGGTGGTCTTCATTGATGATATTTTGGTGTATTCTCGGAATCAGGAAGATCATGCTGAGTATCTTAGATTGGTTCTGCAGACTTTGAGAGAGAATCAGCTCTATGGGAAACTCAGCAAGTGCGAGTTTTGGCTCGACAATGTTTTATTCTTAGGGCACATTATCTCAGGTGATGGTATTTCTGTGGATCCTGCCAAGGTTAAGGCTGTGAAGGACTGGCCTGTTCCCAAGTCAGTTTCTGAAGTCAAGAATTTTCTTGATTTAGCTAGCTATTATCGGAAATTCGTCCAAGATTTTTCGAAGATAGCAGAACCGTTGACTAAGTTGACTGGGAAGGATCAGAAGTTCTGTTGGTCTGATGAGTGTGGTGTGGCTTTGGTTGAGTTGAAGAACAGATTGGCTTCATCGCCTGTGTTAACTATTCCAGATGGTTTAGGCAGATTTGTAATTCACTATGATGCTTCTGGTAAGGGTCTTGGAGCAGTTTTGATGTAGAAGGGCCGAGTCGTTGCGTATGCATTGAGGCAGTTGAGACCACATGAGAAGAACTATCTGACTCATGACTTGGAGTTAGTGGCAGTGATTTATGCTTTGAAGCTGTGAGACATTATTTACTTGGGGACCGAGTGGAGATCTTTATAGATCACAAAAGTCTAAAGTACGTCTTCACCCAGAAGGAGTTAAACATGAGGCAAAGGCGTTGGTTGGAGCTTATGGCCGATTATGACATCAGTTTGCAATACCATTCTGGTAAAGTAAACTTGGTGCTAAATGCTTTGAGCAGGAGACCGACAGTTATGTTCTTGACTCAGCAGAGGGATCTGATTGACCATATGAGGAGGTTGGAGTTAGAGATTTTGTTGCCGAGTTCTGGCTGCAGTTGTTTGGTGCTCTAGCTTCAGTCGTCTCTTGCTGACCAGATTAAAGAGGTGCAGGCTGGTAATGCACAGTTGCAGGGTTTTCGAGCTGAGGTTGAGTCTGGGTCCAGGACGGACATGGTTATTCATGCTGATGGATCACTTCATTTTGGGTCCTGGTTATGTGTCCCGAAATGTGAAGTTCGTCAGAAGTTGCTTGAGGAATCCCATCAGTCATCCTATTCTATCCATCCCGGCAGTACTAAGATGTATCGGGATTTGAAGCTTCATTTTCTGGTGGCATGGTATGAAGCGAGCTGTAGCTTGGTTTGTTTTTCAATGTTTGATCTGCCAGTAGGTTAAGGCAGAGCATCAGAGAACCGCTGGACTTCTTCAACCGCTTCCTATTCCAGAGTGGAAGTGGGAACATATCACTATGGATTTTGTGACCGCTTTGCCGAGGAGTCCTAAGGGTCATAATGTCATTTGGGTGATTGTCGACCGTTTGACGAAGAGTGCTCACTTCATTTCTTTTCGTGTCGGGCAGTCTACTGAGAGCCTTGCTGAGAGGTACATGCAAGAGATTGTCAGACTTCATGGGGTTCCGATTAGTATTGTATCCGACAGGGATACGAGATTCAGAGCTCAGTTCTGGGAGAGTCTTCAGAATAGTTTGGGGAGTAAAATAAAGTACAGTACAACTTTTCATCGCCAGACTGATGGACAGTCAGAGAGGAACATCCAGATTCTTGAAGACGTGTTAAGAACCTGTATGCTTCAGTTTGGTGGATCATGGGAGGACCATTTACATCTCGTAGAGTTCTCGTACAATAACAGCTTTCAAGCCAGTATTAAAGTTGCTCCATTCGAAGCGCTCTATGGGCGGAAGTGCAGATCACCAGTGTGCTGGGATGACATTGGTAAGAGGAAGTTGTTGGGTCCGGAGTTGATCACCAGGACAGTTGATGCTGTGGTTCAGATCATAAAGCATTAGCAGGCAGCTTAGGATAGGCAAAGGCGGTGGGCTGATGTCCATCGGAGAGCTTTGAAGTTTAGGGTTGGTGACCATGTTTTCCTAAAGGTATCGCCGTGGCGCGGTGTCATTCGGTTCGGTGGTGGGGGCAAGCTTAGCCCTAGATTTATTAGACCGTTTGAGATTTTGGAGCGAGTAGGCAAGGTGGCCTATCGTCTTGCATTGCAGACAGCTTTATCAGAAGTGCATGATGTTTTCCATGTCTCACAACTCAGGAGATATATCCGAGATGAAAGCCACGTGATAGACTATTCTGAGTTGACTGTTCGACCGGAATTGACTTGTGAGATTCCGCCAGTTGCTATTGTTGATCGGTGAGAGAAAGTGCTTATGAACAAGGTCATCAAGTTGGCTCGTGTTGCTTGGAATCCTCACTCACCCGGTGAGTCGACTTGGGAGCTGGAGGAGGAGATTCAGTAGAAGTTTCCTCATTTGTTTGAGTAGTTTTGTTTTGTTCTTTTTGGTTGTTTTGGGGTTACCCTATGTATCTTCTTGTTTATATTTCGAGGACGAAATTCTTCTTGTTAGGTGGGTAGGATTGTAACCCATGTTTTTTTCGTTTTGTGTATCTTTGAGTGTATTTTCTTTTTCTTTGTATTTGGTTCCTCTTGTATTTCTCGTGGACCGTATATTGGATTATATTTTCAATATATATTCTTTTATTATTTTTTGTCTCTTTTATTTGAATTCTTGATTCTTGTTCGTCTCTTGTTTCGTCTCTTTTGATTAAGCTGTTGTTATCTTCTCTATTTTATTTGTTCATACCCTGCATTATATTTTTCTATTATTCTATTCATTTTTGTCCCATCTATATTTTTGCATGAATCCCTAATACCCATTTTAATTCTCTAAGCGATCTACTAAAACCTAATACCCCAATTAATTCCCCATGCTCTGTTTGTATTTTAAACCATTACGCAACTTCACAAATCCAATCCTATTAAAACTCTACCCTACACAAAAATATACTATACCAGTTAACCAACTCCACCTATTCATTTAATCCATCCCGGTTACCTATTCAACTACCCAAACCCATTTTTTTCCCCATGCAAACCCGACCCGTTGCAACCCTATAGCGCTGTCACCCTCATCCCCTGTTCTTGAAACCTAACTCTCCACTATAAAACCCATGCATTATCTCACCCCTGAGCCGCCTTTACCCTGTGCTCCCTCTCCCTAACTCTCCATCCTGTTCTCTCTCTACCCCATGCACCCTCGCTCCGACCACCCTTGCACCCGTGTCCCTCTCCTCATATCCATCCATCTCTCCCCGTCTCTCTCTGCTGTATTTTGGCGCGCTGCCAACGACAGCAGCGTGACAGCAAGTCGGCGCTGCCAGCCGTCGCGACCCCTCCGGTCTTCCTCACCGATTGTAGCAGCGGCAGTCACTGCCTTGCCCACCGTCGTTCCCCATGGTGTTCTCCCGATCTCTCTCTCTCTCTTGTTGAGTTTGCACGTGTACGGCTATTGCACGTGTTATCTTGGTTCTTGGTTCGTGGTTTTGTTCGTGGTTTGCGTTCGTGGTTCGTTGAGTTCATTGCTCCGGAAATCCGTTCCTGTTATTCTTGCTTGGAGTCATTTCCGTCATCGATTAAGGCAAGTAACTTGTATTAAATTTCTTTGCATATACAAGTACTAAATACCGCTTGTAGTGTAGTTGGGTTCTAGAGACAATCTGTGTGTAAATCCCCTTGTTGATATTATCTCTATTGTGATAATTTGACCATAGTTGCCTCACGACATATATGACATGGATTAACCTAGGGTTGACTACTTTTGACGTGTATGTTCATGCTATTTTGAGATATCTGTGTTTGGTGTATTATTCGTGATATACTTGTCGAATACTTGTGAAATACCTTATAACATGTTGCTTGGAACATCTAGTATACTATATATCATGTTTGGTTGTATTTTGGATGAGTTCTATGTGAACTAGTGGATTTTGTGCACATGCAATATTTTCAGTTTTGCTGCCTTTTCTGTTTTGACCAGTATTTTAAACCCTATTAAGGTCAGTATATAAAAATATTTAGTGAACATAATTTGTAGAGAATTCTGTCTATTTTCCAACCCTTTTGATGGATCTTAGCTTCGATTTTTGGTTTGTGAGTTATGTCAATTTTACTACAGTTGTGTCGAAAGATTTTCAGATTCTGTTTTCTATGATTTCTGAAGAGTAATCTATTTTTATTATGGTATTAAAATTATTATTTTGATCTGAAATTTTGCTCAGTATTTCTAGACTTAATTGGAGTTTACCTAGAATTTTGGTGGATTTATTTCAGATGTTTTACAAACCTTTTCATGCTTGCAAACAAAGATCTTACATGCAGAATTTTACTACTGTTCAGTAAAGAACTTCATTTTCGACCTATTTCTACTTGTTATTTCTAAAATACTTCTGAATATGAAATTTAGCATATTGTATCTATTTTCTTACCCTTTTAGTGGATTTGGATTTCGATTTAAGGTTTGTGAGATATCGTTGTTTTCATACTGTAATGTTTGTGATTTCAGATTTACAAAACCGTCGTGTCTCGATGTTTTCTGATTTTACTTGACTACTCTATTTTTGTTAGAAAATCATGAAACTTGGTTTTCTATTACTATACATATAGGGGAATACCCCAGATTTTTCGTGGATTTATTTATTGAGTTTTCATGTTGTTTTCCTGTTCTTGAATACGATTTTCTGATTTCGAGCTAAACCTTTTTTCTGGATTCAAATCAGTTTTGAGTTATGTTTTTGTGAAACACTATATGACTTATTTATATTCTCTGGATTCGGTTGGGAGTCTATTTTCTATACCTTCCGACAGATTCAGATTTGCATTTTGTAACAATGGTAATTTCAGTTTTACTACAGTATAGTCATGCTGTCCTAAACTAGAAATTTGGTTATTTTATCCTTTTATGTATTATCTTGCACCCGTACATATTTATCTTGCAACTTGAACTTATTACATGATCATTCCATACTATTCTTGATATATTTTGCACATATACATGTTTGTTTGACATTAATAATAAATAATCAAGCTGGGGTTTAAGGGAAAGAGCTAATAGTGGATAATTCAGAAACGTGTACTCAAAAGGGAATCCACTAATCCTATGTGATTACTTGATACATGATACTTGACACGTGATTACTTAACACTTGCACGCAAGACACGTACTTGCCACTTGCACAACTTGACACGTGATATGTGATACATGATACATGATACATGATACTTGGAGCTTGGAGCTTGATACTTGATACTTGTCCCTGAGTACACTATCCTTTATGGTCCACTATGAAATCTAAAGTGAAACTATTTTAATGTAGCAACCATGTGATAAAATCTGGGGCGCATGAAGTGCTACCTAGATAGTAATAACTACAAGACTTGATACATGATACTTGAACATGATACATGCTTACTTGATACTGGACTACATGATACATGAGACTTGATACATGATACTTGACACTTGATGCTTGTTTACATGATACTTGTTCACTTGATACTTGATACATGCTACTTGCACTTGTTCACCTTACCATGCTAATATTCTATGTTATTATCATGCTTATTCCATGTTATTAGTTAGTTTTTCCCATGTACTTGTATCCTGTATTACAAGCGGCCCGTAACTTATATTGACGGGAGTTTGTTTTTTTTTCCCTATTCCTGTGATTGTTAAATTGCAGATTTTGGAGAACAGGTTCCAGATGGTATTGGTGATATGAAGTATTAGTGCTGGATTTTGCTATTATTATTCTTGTTGCTTGTTTTGAATAATTGTATTGTGTACTTGGATTTATTTGTATTTGGGCAATATGACCCAGGATATTTGACTTATTCAGATCATGATTATTTGAGATTAATATATTTTGGTTTCAAGTATTCTTGTTGGTATTTTGGTTCATATGTGCATGTTGATTGATACTTTTGCTTCTGACTCTGATTATTCTTGTGAAATATTGTAAAGATTCTTGAACAGCTTATGGATGATGAAAATCATTCGCTGGGCTTTTGTCGCGTATCCGTATTCCGTATTCTCTTTATGGAAAGCGGGGCGTGACTATTTGGGAGTAAGGATTCTATTGAAGCATTAGCTCCAAATCAATTGTCCCTATACAGATTTCAAGTTTCTGAATTAGCCATATAGTATTAAGTGATGTCCTTAAGAACCACTACATTCCTAATTTACAATGCTGTGGGGGAATTGTCATTTTAAAAAACAACTCTTAACATAAATTAGAGCATATTTCACATTCTCAACATTACCAACCATGCATATAGTTGGTCAATGAGCCTGTTCGAGTGTGTTACCCTACATATAACTAGTTGATGCCAGAGATTTATAGTTCCATATAAATTAGATTAGTTTAAGATGTTCAACACAGTGCATATATGGTTGGGTTTAGGTGTTGAAACTGCAACTACTCTAGTAACATTCAAATGTATTGGCTATAAACCATATACTTTATGCCTTTTGATACAAATAATGATGTTGCAAAAGATCTCAGCCGTTACAAAGATCTTGGCTTAGTATATCTTCATACTCCATTCTACAAATGCATGTAATAAACTATGTAAGCAAAAATAATCACTTCAAGTTATCTAAATAACTAATTACAACAATTCATAAGAAAACAAGCTATAACTGAAGAAACTAAGCTATTTTTACATACATCAATTATCGAACCAAGCAAATTTTACATACATCAATTAACAGTACTCTTTGTGTGAGAACTAAATTCCACTCCATTCACATGATTCAAATTAAAGCGTCCTAAATTAGTAAATTACATACATAAATCCACATTATCTTTTTGTCTACCTAAATTAGGGTTGGGTGTCTAAATAACAATACAAAAATAAGAACCAAGTGCACAAATTCATGAACCCAATAAAACTAGGGTTAGGAATCAATACTTGAGAGTTTGGGGGGAGTTCGATTTGGGGTAGGGTTTAGAAGTGATAGGGGGTGGACTTGGGTGTCGAGGACTGAGGGCGTCAAGCATCAGCCAAACCCACCGCGATATAGGGGGTCTTCGATTTAGAGGAGTATGATGGCGATGAGCAGAGCGTCGGGAGGAGTGTCAGGTTCGAAGAATCGATGGGGAGGAGAGTCGGGATTTGGGGGAGTTCGATGGCGATGAGCAGTTGTTCAATTTGGGGGCGAGTTTGAGAACGGGCTAGGGTTTTCAATTTTGGGTTTCTGAGTTTGAGATCAGGAATGAGAGGAACGAGCATGAGAGAGGAATGAGCATGAGATGGGTTTCGAAATCTCCAAAGTGCCCTCGACGAAAAGACAGATCTGATAAAAGAGGGTGGAGAAGATCTCAGTCGTTGGATCGAGATCCGATGGCTGTGATCTTTTACTCACGATAAGAGCTTCTTCTCACCATCTCATAATAGACTCTCTCTCTCTCTCTCTCTCTCTCTCTCTCTCTCTCTCTATATATATATATATATATATATATATATATATATATATATATATATATATATATATATATATATATATATATATATAATAATAATAATAATAATATGAGATGGTTAAATAGGTGAGATGAAAATAATTTTTTGAGAGAGGAGCGATTTGAGTCATCCAAATCTCAATCACACCGTTCACATAAATTTACATGTCATCTAGATGGTTTGTACAAAATTTCAAGCGATTTGGAGACCTCTAACCTATGCATCAAAATGTTCAACACATCATGAAGATGGTACAAAATACATATATATGCATTTATTTGAACGTCTTGATGCATAGGCTACAGGTCTCTGAATTGCTTGAAATTTGGCACACATAATCTTGATGACATGTAAAGTGATGTGATTGGTGTGATCAAGATTCAGATGACTCAAATCGCTTATCTCTTCAAAAACATTTTCATCTCACCCATCTCACCATCCCATAATAGCATGACTATCTATATATCTATATATATATATATATATATATATATCATTTATCCTTGTTAAAACTCTCATAACTCTGCTAAATGAAACCTCATTAAAATATAACAAATGTGAAATTTGTTCTCGGATTATGATAACTAGAAAATCATTTAATATGGTCACTAGGAGCACACAACTTCTTGAGTCAATAGATTTTTATATTTTTTATTTGTAGCTTTGATTGGTCAGAAATATTTAATCACTCCTGAAGATGATTAATGAATGTTTGCCATATATATGGATGATGAAGTACTTGTTATTTTAATGAACTAAAAATCTAGTTAAATGGTAAGATCAAAAGATTTCATATTTGATAGAGGTGGTGAATATGTTTAATAATTTTATAGAAGCTTTCATTTGGTATAATCTCTAGTGCATAATGTTTACTACAGTCAAAACGGTATTGATAAAGGTTAGAATCAAACACTTAGTGAAATGTCGAATTCTATATTATTCACTATTGTTTGACATAGTGTAATTATGGGTGATGTTATATTGTTAATCATATTCCTAATATGTTACTACACTCTAAACTAATTCACGTTGTAGATTATGGCATAAAAATACAAATAATTTTGTTAAAGTGAAAACATGTGGTGTGATACATTTGTTAGAGTACATGCCCCTAGAAGATCTGAAGTATGACCTATAACAAATATTTGTGTGTACTTAGAAAGTGCATAATGTAGTTCTATGAACAGATTTTGGATCTATCTAATTTGTGTTAGTAGAATTTAGACTTGCAGAGTTTTTTGAGGATGTGTTCATCAAAGATAAATGTATAGAATTATCTAGTCCTACAAACATTGTCAATAATTCACAGTTGGGATTAAGAACCAGCCTTACTACTTAAAACTTCAATGGCAGATGAGCCAAGAAGAGTATTTAGTAGATAATGAAATAAATAGTTATTATACAATAATACTTTAAATTAGTTGTTTTGCCGAAAGTGGTTAAAACTATAGTAAGCAAGTGGGGTTTTGTCAAAGAAACTTAATTTTGATTGTTCAGTAGCAATCTTAATGCATTTTTAATAGCTAAATGATTGAATGAGATAAGTGGAGTATATTTGTTTGATTCTACTCACATACTTGTCATATTGCTACAATAAGGATTCTTCTTGCCCTTACATCTATTGAAAATTTTGTTATTCATCAAATATGTCTAAATAGTTTTGTACTAAACAGAATATTTTATATTGAACAGTTTATACTGAACAGTTTTGTACTGGAAAGTTTTGCACTAATATGTTTAGGGAACAAGATTTACAAATTGGTAAAATCCTTGTATGTTTTAAAACATGTACTAAAACTGAGGCACGAATAATTTGACAAAATTTTAAAGAGTTCATATTTGAATCAAGTAATTCAGATAAATGTCTTTAATTTTGTGGTGAGTCAAATATAATTGCTCTCACTTATTTATATAATGTTGACATGCTTTTAGATGGAATTGACATCTCTATTGTAAATGAAATTGAAACTCTATTATCCAAAAAATTTGCACGAAACAGCTAAGTGTTGTGGACACCATATTAGGTTTAAAGGTGAGTTTCGGTTGACAATAGATAACCCTTAGTCAAACTCATCAGATCAATAATGTATTCCAAAAGTAAGGATACAGTGACTGAAAGTGTATTTTGAAACACCTTATGATTATGATAAAAGGTTGACACATAATGATGGTGCAACTTGTCTCATGTATACAATGATCTGCAATAGAACAGACATAGCCTTTGAGATAAGTATGATCTGCAGATTCATTAGTAATCATATTAATACACATTAGAGTGCTCTTAAGAGGCTAATGAAATACCTAAAAGATACTCAAGAGTTTGCTTTGTGCTACTCTATTCATCCTTCATGATTGAATGGATGATCTGATGCATTATAGTGCTCAAAATTTTGTGAAAGTAGACAATTAGTGGATATGTGTTTACACTAGGAGCAGACATATTATGGAGACCATGAAACTAAACCTCTATGTGTTATCCTATGCAGGGAAAAAGGTTGAGTGGATTGAAGGACTTATTGCTACTCATTCACTGAGAAGTTTAAAGTAAACTCTCTAATTCTGTTCTACGACCATCAAGCTACAATGCACTATTGCTCATAACTCACTCTATAATGGTAAGAGGGGTGCATTAAGTCTGAAAGAAGCCTAATTAAACTTTCTCATAGATAAAGTGCAATTGGGACAAAGTATGACTAATGTTTTTGCTAAGAGACTTAAAAGTGATCTTATTATCAAAACTGTGGGGAAAATGAGATTAAAAGCTATTGGGCCAAAAGCGTTAACATCCTAGTTGTTTTGAAATATAGAATCCAAATGGATTCATAGAGAAGTTCAAACTTAAGCATCAATTTTAGGCAGTTGACATACTTTTGATAATTTAAAAAGTTCTATATAAATTCTATTAATATATAACTTCATTCCAAATTGGATGGTGCTATATATTCTCCTAACTTACTTAGAATCATCTCATTAATCCAAAAGAAAGCATGTAAACTTGTTGATGTGTTTCCGATATTTAGAATTGTCGTTATAACATTCCAATTTTGATGATATATCTCTTTTATGGATTCAAGTTTCATTATTTTGTTTTAAAACATTTTGATTGGGATGCTTGCGTTACATTTTTGCTAAGCTAATTTTGAATCATACTAAGTTCTTTTGTGGAACTAGATACTTTATTAAATTCACTAGAATTCTTATAGATGTGTCTTATTATATTCTTGTTTGCAATATACTAGCAAAAATGGAGAAGTTGAATCTGTCAACATAGATTTCAAAATAATGATTTGCTTAAAATGGATAAGTAAACATAAAGCAGTTTGCAATAATAAAGTTTCGATTTATTTCTCTCGAGAATAAAATAATCACTTGCTTGGTAAAACTTTTTTTGAGTTTACGACTCTTGTATTCATTGTGCTTAGAACTCTTATATTGTTCTTGAAGTTTATTTTCTTTGGATGATTTAGAAACTATGAAAGATTTTTCAAGTTGGTTTAGTCATTGTGGACTATTCTGTTTTGATATAGTCTTGGAACTATTTGATTATTTTTGTTGAGTCTTATTTGAACTATTCAAGTTAATAATTGATTTAGTCTATAAACTATATTCTCTTGTAATTCAATATTTATTTAAAATTGTTTTGGTCCAGTTCACAATATGTGGAACTAATGAGATAACCATGTATTGCCTAATATATTGAGAATATAGAAGGAGATTGTTGGATATATATGTATATTCTCAATATAAATAGAATATTATTGTGTATGATATTGTATGGGGCAACACGTATTTGTACGTGTTATCTAATAGTTATTGGACCGGGTTGAGTGGGCATAAAGCTCAATACCCAAAATCCAGTCTTATTCCATATATACTGGTCTTGTGGTAATGTCTGCGATTGTTCCAATTCTGATAATCAGGGTATATCAAGCAAGAGGAATATTAAACCATTACCATATTTTCTCCTTGTTCTTATTTTCATTATTATTCAACAATTTATAGGATAAGTTTAGAGCTAGCTCACCCTTCGATGTACAACAAGTGTATTACCTAGGATTAGGCAATGTGTAAAATAAAAAAGTACTCCTAAGAGCATCCACACTCGTGTGGCATATATGCATATTATGCATTTTTTAGCGATTAGAGCGCTGCAATCATGTGGTATCTGTCCATTTTTTAGCTTTTTGGCTACAATAGAATGATATATTTGAGGGGAGACATAGCAATATGCATATTATAGATGACGAAACATCATGTTTCGTCCGAAATATTTTTAATATTTTTATTCAATCGGACGAAACATGATGTTTCGTCCAAATATTTTATAATATATTTTTTTGATCGAATGAAACATCCGATGAAATTTGAATCCCAAATAATTTACCCCCCCCCCTCCCTATATATATATATATATAGAGAGAGAGAGAGAGAGAGAGAGAGAGAGAGAGAAAGAGCTTTATTCCGTTTCAAACGGGTCTGTATGCACAGACCCGTGCGATTGGCGATCTGGGCCGTTGGATCTTTGATCCAGTGGCCCACATTTTTTTTGTAAAATTTAGCCTTAACACGTCCTTGGGAACAACGGGTTAAGGCATATTCTTTTTAAAAGAATATGCCTTAACCCGTCGTTCCCAAGAACGGGTTAAGGCATACTTATAATTTGAGACAATTTTACCTTAACTCATCTTCTCTCGATCTCTCCCCACTCTGTCTCTCTCTCGTTTCTACCGAACCCAAACCCAAAGTTCTAAGTAACCCTAATCAAAACAATAACCTCTCCTCCTCCTCCTCCTCCGTCCGCTCTTCCTCCTCCTCCTCATCCAAACATCCAAACCCTAGTCTCTCATCCCATCTTCGAAAGGCAATCAAAACGATAGTTCGGCCACAACACTTACATTTGCTAAATTCAGAGTTATTTTGGAAGGCATTGACTAATTTTTTACTTTAATAGTTTTAATTGTGTTGATTTTTAAATCTTTCCGTAGTAAATTATTTATAAAGTGGCAAAAAAATTCGTTGGCTAAGTAATTTGTAGATGTAAAATTGGGAAGACTTGGTAATATATTCAAGTGCCGATATTTGTAGATTTTTAAAATTTTTTGGTCACTTTCCAATAATTTACCGTATATAAAAAAAGCCTTAAAAAATTGTAGATGTAGACATTTGTAAGTAGTCATTTGATGAATTTACACGGTGCAAATGCAGTCCTAGTTGTTGTTGATTGGTCGACGATATTGTAGATTGAGTCGTAATTATAATTGTTCCGTATATATTAAATTACTTAGAACTTCTATAGTGCGGTTAGACTAGAAAACCCTTCAACCGACCTCCAAAAAATACAAAACTTTGCGAGTAAGATGGTATCAAGTAGCACAAGCCTCCCCAACTTGTAGAAGTGAGTTTCGACTCACGGTTGGAGAGATATGGGCGTGTATCGCTTTTGGATGAAAAAAAATCTTGTAAAGCGATACACGGCCGTATCTCTCGAACCGTGGGTCGAAACTCTCTTCCACAAGTTGTGGTGGCTTGTGCTATGTGAATTCAACTAATTTGCAAAGTTTTAATTCAAATTTTGGATTCCATTTGTACCATTTTGTTACTCCATCGCACAAGAAGTAAACTACTTAGAACTTTTGTAGTGCAGTTTGACTAGAAAATTCTTCAAACGACTTCCAAAAAATACGAAACTTTACAAACAGGTTGGTCTCACGTAGCACAAGTCACCCCAACTTGTATAAGTGAGTTTCGACTCACGGTTCGAGAGATACGGGCGTGTATCGCTTTTGGTTGAAAAAAACCCTTGTAAAGTGATACACGGCCGTATCTCTCGAACCGTGGGTCGAAACTCACTTCCACAAGTTGGGGTGGCTTGTGCTACATGAATTCAACCAAGTTGTAAAATTTTATAAATTTTGGATGCCGTTTGTACAGTTTTCTCGCATTTCTCGCATAAGAAGTAAATCACTTAGAAAGCTTTTAGTGCGGGTGGACTAGAAACCCCTTCAAACGATCTCCAAAAATACAAAACTTTGCGAGTTGGTTGGTCTTACCTAGCACAAGCTATCCCAACTTGTAGAAGTGACTTTCGATTCACGGTTCGAGAGATACGGTCGTGTATCGCTTTTGGTCCTAAAAAAACCAAATAATGCGGTACATGGCCGTATCTCGCAAACCGTGATCCGCAACTTGTTTCTACAAGTTAGGCTGGCTTGTGTTACGTAAATTCGATCAAGTTGCAAAGTTTTTTAAATTTTGGATACTGTTTGTGCGGTTTTCTCACGTTCATCGAACTATAACTAAATAAAGTTAGAACTTATTCCTCGCATTCTGTAAGGGTTCATGGCCCTAAATGTTATACTTTTTTTATCTTAGATATGGACAGTCTTGAAGGAAGTTTTGTTGCCAGAGAAAAATATGTTCATGCACAAGAAATTGGTGAATTTCGGCCTTATGTTGACGAGCACCTAAAACCGAAGATTGGTATGACATTTCTCACTTTAGAGGAAGCGGAGAAATTTTATTCCATGTATTGTAGATGTGCGGGTTTCGCTATTTGCAAGGGTGGAAATAAATACAAGGAAAATGATGTAGTAGATAAATCATATATATGTAATAAAGCCGGGGAGGCACCGAATAATCATAATGAAGCAAGACAGGAAACTACTTCTAGAACGGGTTGTAAAGCTTTCGTTCATGTAAAACTAAACTCAGAAAGTAATTTGTGGATTATTTATTCATTTAATGAACCACACAATCACGAATTTAGTTCACCCGGTAGACGTCACTTGCTTCGTTGAAACCGTGTATTGACAAATTCAGATAAAAAAGTGATTGGTCAACTTACCGAAGCTAATATCGCTATATGCAAACAAATGTTTTTCTTCGAAGGTGCAAGTGGAGGTAATGAGAAAATTGGATTCGCTGAAACTGATATTAGAAATCTTAGGAGAGACGGGTTGGAAGGTTTGAAAGGACATGACGGGCAAATGCTAATTGAGTTCTTTGAATCGAAAAAGGAGACCGATCCTCTATTTTTTTATGATTACCAAGTAGATTCCGAAGGGAGATTGTCCCATTGTATTTGGGTGGATGGTATCTGTAGGAAGAATTGTGAGGTATTTGGGGTTGTAGTTTGCTTTGATGCAACCTACAACACGAACAGATACAGGATGTTATTTGTACCATTTGTTGGAGTCAACCATCATTGGCAATCAACATTCTTAGGTTGTGGGTTCATTCCAAATGAGAAGGCTTCCTCATTTGAGTGGTTCTTTGAAAAGTGGCGAGTAATGGGTCACGATACGTTGGGCATCATGGCAGATGAGGATCGTGAAATAGGTGCTGTATTGAAGAAAGTTTTCATTAACACTAATAATAGATATTGCATTTGGCATATTTTGGATAAGTTGCCGCATGAGGTGCGTATGTCAAATAATATCGATGAGTTTAGGGATACTTTGAAGACCATCATCTATACGACGGAATTTAAAATTGAATTTGAAGAGAAGTGGAAAAATTTTATTTCGCGATACAAACTTAAGAATAACAAATGGTTGAACGAAAAATTTGAAATTCACGAGAAATGGGCTCCCTTCTAAGCAAAAGATTCATTTTGGGGCAGCATGTTGAGTACCTAACGTAGTGAATCGCTACATTCATCCTTGAAGCAGCATACCCATAAGAAGTACTCATTACATGAATTTACCAAGATCTTTGACTGAGTTTTAGCAAAATAATTACAAGGAACTTAAAGAAACTCATCGAAATCGCGAGGAGAGGCTAAAATTGAAAACCTAATGGGTGTTGGAGTCACAAATGGCAGGAACATACACACTAAAGATTTTCCACAAATTCCAACAAGAAATCCAAAAAAGCTTATTAGTTAATGTGAATTTCATTCCGAGTATGGACACACCCGATAGTTCAGCTTTTTCTGTAACAATTTGTGGAAATTCAGAACCGGGAGGGTGATTTCTTTTTGCAAAGTCCGTTAAATGACTAAATGTCCTTGCTCCATGTATGAATTCGTAGGCATTCCATGTAAATATCTATTGGCAGTTCTTCGGTTCACCGATCACACCGCACTACCGGAGCAGTATATTTGTAGACGATGGACCCAGATCAGTTGACAAGAAGTAGTACACCCGTTCCCAATAGTATGGGTGACAATTTTGCCTCCCGTTATTGTGAATTGACTCAGCACTCAAGACAGTTGGTCGATTTTGGTTGTTCTTCAGAGGGAGCATACAAGTACATGCTCGACCACATGCTTAAGGGCGTTGAAGGCGTTTCTCACATTGAATCCGGGAATAGTACACAACGTGAAGGTAGTGCACAACCGGATAGTGGTGGACATGCACATGCATCGGTGGGGGACCCTGTACAATGCATTACAAAGGGAAGGCCTAGAGGGAAGAGATTGAAGTCCATACGAGAAGCTCAAAAATTGAAGAGATCAAGACTTTGCAGGACATGTCTTCGTGTCGTATGTCACGATTCAAAAAATTGCTCCAAAAATATGGGAAGGTAATATATCCGAGACTAAGTATATATTAATTTGACTCAATCAATCTTAACTTGTTGTTGTTGACACAAATTCATTCTTCTCATTTTATTGGATCGGTAGCTTATGAAGAAGCTCCAATCGGTGGGAGAGTGATGACGATGAAGGTGAAGATTCGTGCTAAGGTAATTTTTGTATTATGTATGTCATATTTAACTTTGTGGACCTTCTTTCTACAATTTCTTTTTTTTTTCAATGAGGAGAATTATTCATTTATACAATTCCTTCTTTTTTTTGTAGGTCCGGAATGAAAGTTGAGCGTGCCGATGGAAGCCGTGGGTCATCAAAAATTTAATACCCTTTTGATTATATGTATATGCTCAATTTGTGTAATTTTTGTATGTGTGCAATTTGTGTATTTATAAGTAGATTTTTGGTGTATTTAAGTAGAGTAGTGCAATTTGTGTATATGTGCACTTTGTGTATTTGTGAACTACTTTATATTGTTGTGAATGTTGATGTTGTAATTGGTTTGCGAATATTTATGTATGTGTGCACTTTGTGTATTTGTGAACTATATATCTGTTGTGAGTTTATTTTTATTTATAAATTTCTTTGAACCTAACCCGTTATCGGCAATAACGGGTTAGGTAGACTGAAAATGTGTACAAACACCGAATTGGTGATCTGAGTTTCTGAATTGTTGTGATATGAGTTTCTGAGTTGTTGTGATCTAATATATATTGTTGTGATCTGAGTTTCTAAATTGTTATGAATGAACTCTTTTTGTGAAGTTGTATTTTCATCCACAAACAACTAATACACTATCAATATCTCTCTACCTACCCCGTTATTGACGATGACGGGTTAAGTGAACTTAACCTGTCATTCCCAATAACGGGTTAAGTAGAGAGATATCGGCAGAACTTGGTCATCTACAGACCGAGTATTCATAGAACACTGTCAATATCTCTCTACCTAACCTGTTATTGACGATGGAAGGTTAAGTGATCTTAACCTGTCATCCTCAATAACGGGTTAAGTAGAGATATATTGGCAGAACTTCGTCATCTACAGACCAAGTATTCATAGAACACTATCAATATCTCTCTACCTAACCCGTTATTGATGATGACGGGTTAAGTGATCTTAACCCGTCATCCCCAATAATGGGTTAAGTAGAGAGATATTGGCAGAACTTCATCATCTGCAGACCAAGTATTCATAAAACAGTTGTTTGTAAATCTAATAAAAATATTCACAAAATACATTATCAAACTAAATAAAAATATTCACAAAATACATTATCAAACTAAAATGTAAATAGTTTATAACAAACTACTCTAACCCTAGTGTAACCCTACTATAACCCTTTAACCCTAGCCCGTTAAAAGGTTAGAGTAGGTTTAGAGATAGGCCTCGACTTAGGCTCTAGTTTTTTTATCAACTTCAATGTTTATACTTCTAAAATTTATTAATTTGTTTTTAAATGGTTTTTCCCAAATTTTTTATATAATTTTTCCCCAAATATAATGTTCATTTTGAAAAAAAAAAATTAGAATTAACATCATTTTTCAAAAACATTGAATTCAAATTTAAAATGAGTGTTAGAGGGTTACAGCTAGGGTTAGAAGTTATGAGGGTTACGGCAAGGGTTAGAGTATTTATCATGCACTTTTAATGTTTACATTTTTCATAAATAAAAAATTATATAATCACCTATCTAAACAAATTGGAAACACCATATGATCTTTTAAAGTAAATAAATAAATATTTAACATAATTCCTTACATTCATCGAATTCGGTTTAAGAGTTAGAGTGTCAAAAGGTTACGGCTAGGGTTAGTGGATTATAGTAGGGTTACAGTAGGGTTACAGTAGTTCGTAGGGTTACAGTAGGGTTAGAGTATTTTCTGAATAAAAATATTCAGAAAAAACATTATCAAAATAAATAATATAGTTGAAAAATGTAAATATTTTATTGAAAATTACTCTAATAGTAGGCAAGTTATGGACTTGTCCTTTTTCCCAAGTTGGATCTGATGACTCTCTACTCTAAAGCGCACTGATAGGGGGCAAGTTATGAATCTTTTCCCTTATTGGGATTTACATGTGGGGTTCTACATGGGGGGATCTACATGTGGTGCCCACTTTGTAAAGCACACATACTATTACATTTTACTCTACAAAGTGGGCCCCACATGTAGATCCCAATAAGGGAAAAGATTCAATGCATTTTAGAGCGGAGAGTCATCAGATCCAACTTGGAAAAAAAGACAAGTCCATAACTTGCCTACTATTATATTTTACTCTACAAAGTGGGCACCACATGTAGATCCCCACATATAGATCCCAATAAGGGAAAAGATTCAGTGCGCTTTAGAGCGGAGAGTCATCAGATCCAACTTAGGGAAAAGGACAAGTCCATAACTTGACTACTATTACATTCTACTCTACAAAGTGGACACCACATGTAGATCCCCACTTGTAGAACCCAATAAAGGGAAAGATTCAGTGCGCTTTAGAGCGGAGTCATCAGATCCAGCTTGGGAAAAAGGACAAGTCCATAACTTGCCTACTATTACATTTCACACTACAAAGTGGGCACCACATGTAGATCCCCATATGTAGATCCTAATAAGAAAAAAGATTCAGTGTGCTTTAGAGTGGAGAGTCATCAGATCCAACTTGGGGAAAAGGACAAGTTTATAACTTGCCTACTGTTACAATTCACTCTACAAAGTGGGCACCACATGTAGATCCCCACATGTAGAACCTAATAAGGGAAAATATTCAGTGTGCTTTAGAGCGGAGAGTCACCAGATCCAACTTGGGGAAAAAGACAAGTCCATAACTTGCCTACTATTACATTTCAATGTACAAAGTGGGCACCACATGTAGATAATATCTTATTACAGTAATTTTCACTCTATTACATTTCACTCTACCCTCTAACCCTAGCCGTAGGAACTACTCTAACCCTACTATAACCCTCTAACCCTAGCCGTAACCCATTGACACTCTAACTCTTAAACCGAATTCGATGAATGTTAGGAATTATGTTAAATATTTATTTATTTACTTTAAAAGATCAAATGGTGTTTCCAATTTGTTAAGATAGGTGATTATATAATTTTTTTATTTATGAAAAATGTAAACATTAAAAGTTCATGATAAATACTCTAACCCTTGCTGTAACCCTCATAACTTCTAACCCTAGCCGTAACCCTCTAACACTCTCATTTTTAATTCGAATTCAATGTTTTTGAAAAATGATGTTAATTTTTTTTATTTCTTTTTTTCAAAACGATCATTATATTTGGAGAAAAAATATATAAAAAATAAGATATTAAAAACAAAATTTGGGAAAAACCATTTTAAAACAAATTAGTAAATTTTAGAAGTATAACCATTGAAGTTGATTAAAAAAAACTAGAGCCCCAAGTTGAGGCCTATCTCTAAACCTACTCTAACCTTTTAACGGGTTAGGGTTAGAGGTTATAGTAGGATTACAGTAGGGTTAGAGTAATTTGTAATAAACTATTTATATTTTTCAACTATATTATTTAGTTTGATAATGTATTTTCTGAATATTTTTATTAGATTTACAAACAACTGTATGAATACTTGGTCTGTAGATGATGAAGTTCTGCCTATATCTCTCCACTTAATTCGTTATTAGAAATAACGGGTTAAGATCACTTAACCCGTCATCATCAATAATGGGTTAGGTAGAGAGATTCTGACAGTATTCTATGAATACTTGGTCTGTAGATGACCAAGTTCTGCCAATATCTCTCTACTTAACCTGTTATTGAGGATGACGGGTTAAGATCACTTAACCCGTCATCGTCAATAACGGGTTAGGTAGAGAGATTTTGACAGTATTCTATGAATACTTGGTCTGTAGATGACCAAGTTCTGCTAATATCTCTCTACTTAACCGGTTATTGGGGATGACTGGTTAAGATCACTTAACCCATCATCGTCAATAATGGGTTAGGTAGAGAGATTTTTACAGCATTCTATGAATACTTGGTCTGTAGATGACCAATTTCTACCAATATCTCTCTACTTAACCCGTTATTGGGGATGACGGGTTAAGATCACTTAACCCGTCATCGTCAATAACGGGTTAGGTAGAGAGATATTGACAGTGTTCTATAAATACTTGGTCTGCAGATGACCAAATTCTGCCAATATCTCTCTACTTAACCCGTTATTGGGAATGACGAGTTAAGATCACTTAACCCGTCATCATCAATAACGGGTTAGGTAGAGAGATATTGATAGTGTATTTGCTGTTTGTGGATGAAAATACAACTTCACAAAAAGAGTTCATTCATAACAATTCAAAAACTCATATCACAACAATACAACAATATATCTCAGATCACAACAACACAGAAACTCATATCACAACAATTCAGAAACTCAGATCACCAATTCATTCACATAAATAAAAACTCAGATCACAGCAATATATATGATACGAAAGATAATATGACATTAATTACCAAATATTCATCTCAACAATTCATTCAAATACATTTGTGGAATTATTTCAAGTACCAATTACAAGACATTCAGTACAAAATATTCATCTCAACAATGAAGTAGTCTAGATGAATCAATACAGTTATCTTCATGGTTGACTTCCGTGGATGTCCGATATTTATCTACAACATTTATCAACATAGAAACTAACTTTGCATTAGTTATATGAGGAATAAAATCATCAACCAAACACTAAAATACTAATAACAAACCACTTGTTACATACTACCTTTTACGACCACGTGGTTTGCGACTACTAGGTGTAAATTGATTAGGCGGGTTCCTCTTTCGGAAAAGATTTGTCGTCTACCTTGCGTCTCAGGGGATTGAGGGTCATCCGACCACTGCTCCTCTGCATCTTCTTCAGGTGGTTGCTGTTGTTGAACTTGTTGTGGCTAAGCGATGTGAATTTTCGTCCTTGTCATGCTCTTTTGCCGAGGAACTGCCACATTGGCTTTTATATATGCATCAAGTTGCGGACCTTCACCCACCTTTTTAAGACTACGGCGGTATGGCTTTAGCATCTCCCGCATTAATTCCTTAACGCTCTCGGGTATCTTACTCTTTAAGACGTGAGTAGCTATCCGACCGTTTTCCCATATGTTTTTAATCTACATTAGGTTGAAATTTTCAATTGAAACAACATGTACACTAAATGTATCATCCCATCCTCAAATAACAATACATGCATACTAAATGTATGAAATTGTGTGAAATTTTACTAACCAAGTTCTAATACGTCGACGCCTTTGGTTGATATATCGGCTGGGAAGAGGAATATGTTGGTGGTGGTTCTTCCTCGGTTGGGGAAATTGGAATCTGCACACTAGCTGGAACATCGGCTTGTGGAGAAACATACAACTGTGTAATGCGCCTATACCATGTCATGTATACATGTTCGAAAGAGCCATCAAACGGTATAGCGAAGAACATCATATTCGGTGTCATCTGATACCGCATGGTGTTCCAGTTGGCCACATGGACCGGGTGGAAATCAGCCCAATCGAAGTTGGGCACTCGATCCGTTCCTCTCACCTCGTGCAACTTTTTATCATAACACCAGACTTTGAGAATCTTCTGCTGATATCCGAATTGCCAAATCACTTTATCCGGATACTGGAACTCAACAACAGAAAAATTCACAAGTGGTGCAGCCATCAACCAAAGGGCACTAGCCAAACAAACCAGTGGAACCCTTTCCAACCTGGCGGTCAAGTATGGTTCCCAGTTGACGAACTCGTCCCGCAAGTTATCTAACTCATCTCTATAATAGATAAGTGAATGTCGTGGGTTATCGATCCACGTGTGCCACCCCACCCAATATACCCCTAAAGGAGGTAACAACTCTGGAGTCGGTGGGTCGGCCAACCAATCCGGTGTGGGTTCAATAATATGGAGATGTCCGATGTGGATGCGTTCCCAACTCTAGATTTGCAACAGAATCATCAGGCCACCCATTTGTACGGCACCTAATGCACATGCGGACAAATTCCTATACAGTAGCGCCAATGCCGCACTCCCCCAACTAAAATAGCCGGCAAAACCAAAAATTTTCAACAACCGTAAATATATCAGCAGCACGCTCACACCGAATGAGTTAGGGAAGATCACTCTCCCGATCATACTGAAAATGTACGCACAAGCATAGTAACGTATGGATTCCTCATCCGAATCCTCCATCAAATATCCGTCGAATTGGAATTTCAACCAAGTATAAGTGATTTCCTGTCGAAGATTTCATCCCAAAATTCAGCTTCCGCTTTATCTTTCGCATCATCTAAGGCTTGATCTAATAGATTTGGATCATATTCTTCGGGAGTATCTCTGAGGATTTTTCTTTCAACGTCCTCTCTTTTTTGGATCAACAACTCTTCAACATCGATACAGAGCAGATCACGAACAACCACTACTCGGTCAAAATCCATATTCTCCGTCACGGCAACCCCATCTATTGGTAGCCCAGTAATGAGTGCTACATCTTGGAGAGTAACGGTCATCTCACCCATCGATAGGTGGAATGTGTGGGTCTCCGGCCTCCATCGTTCGACCAGAGCTTTAAGTATAGGTCATTCAAGCTTCACATCCCCCAGAAATCGAGCTCCGTAGAAACTGGCTTCAACTAAGAACGAAGTGATATGGGGGTCCATGGGAAGAACCGCGTGGTTCCGGAAGTTACATTTCTTTGCGGACCCAGTCCACACGGCTTCGGATCGGTGTCTGGATTGCAACAAAAGTAAGCTTGAGTCCAATGGTCCAAGAGGTGCAACAGAAACTGAAGACGACAAACCGACCTCGACAGATATAGATTGACGGCCACCAACCAACACGAACAAAGATAAATGTTGTTATTATTGAGACAATGTTACATATTCGTATTTAAAACCAATAATAATAATCAATCTTACCTCTGTCATTGGTGCACCACTAGCGCTACCAAAAGGGCTTCTCGGTCGCCTCATTCTAGCCATTTATCTGTGAATGAAAATTTTAAGCTTAGTTTATATGGGTTATATCCATTTATCTATCAGCAATAAACAAAGCGAAAATGTGTTAAAAAAGTACAAAACACAACAAAGAATAGCACCACCATGAAACTTGGTCGAATTCACGTAACACAAGCCACCCCAACTTGTAGAAGTGAGTTTCGAGTCACGGTTTGCGAGATATTGTCGTGTACCGGTTTATTTGGGTTTTTTTAAACTAAAAGCGATACGCGGCGGTATCTCTCGAACCGTGCTTCGAAACTCACTTCTACATGTTGGGGTGACTTGTGCTAGGTGAGAACAACCACCTGCAAAATTTTATATTTTTTGGAGGTCATTTGAAGAGTTTTCAAGTCTAACCGCTCTAAAAAAGTTGTAAGTCATTTACTTATAGTTCGATGAACATGAGAAAACCGCACAAACGGTATCCAAAATTTATAAAACTTTGCAACTTGGTCGAATTCACGTACACAAGCCATCCCAACTTGTAGAAACGAGTTTCGAGTCACGGTTTGCGAGATACGAACGTGTACTGCTTTATTTGGTTTTTTTTTTACCAAAACCAATACGCGGCAGTATCTCTCGAACCGTGAGTCGAAACTCACTTCTGCAATTTGGGTTGGCTTGTGATAGGTGAGACCAATCAACTTGCAAAGTTTTGTATTTTTTGGAGGTCGTTTGAAGGGTTTTCTAGTCAAACCGTACTAAAAAGTTTTAAGTCATTTACTTATAGTTCGATGAATGTGAGAAAACCGCACAAACGGCATCCAAAATTTATAAAACTTTGTAACTTGGTCGAATTAACGTAACACAAGCTACCCCAACTTGTAGAAGTAAGTTTCGAGTCACGGTTTGCGAGATACAGCCGTGTACCGCTTTATTTAGTTTTTTTTACCAAAAGCGATATGCGGCCGTATCTCTCGAACCATGAGTCAAAACTCACTTCTGCAAGTTTTTGTGGCTTGTGATAGGTGAAACCAACCTACTTGCAAAGTTTCGTATTTTTTAGAAGTCGTTTGAAAGATTTTCTAGTCTAACCGTACTACAAAAGTTCTAAGTAGTTTACTTCTTGTGCGATGAACGTAACAAAACTGCACAAACGGTATCCAAAATTTATAAAACTTTACAACTTGGTCGAATTCACTTAGCACACGCCACTCAAACTTGTAGAAGCAAATTTTGACTCACGGTTTGCTAAATACGATCGTATACCGCTTTATTTGGTTTTTTCAACCAAAAGCAATACGTGGTCGTATCTCTCGAACCGTAAGTCGAAACTCACTTCTACAAGTTGGGGTGGCTTATGCTACGTGAGACCAACCTACTCACAAAGTTTCGTATTTTTTGAAGGTCGTTTGTAGGGTTTCAAGCATAACCACACTAAAAACTTTCTAAATAATTTCATATATATCGAACGTGAAAAACAACACAAACAAAACTAAATTACTAAGGCAAACAATTCTACATCTACAATTTTTTTAAGTCTTTGGGCACTTGAATATATTATTCCTAAATGTAGACTTTTTTGGGCACTTGAATATATTAAAAGTCTTCCCAATTCTAGTTATACAAATTACTAAGGCAAAGAAAATTTTTGGGCACTTGAATATATTAAAAGTCTTCCCAATTCTACATCTACAAATTACTAAGATAAAGAATTTTTTGGCCACATTCTAAATAATTTAGTATGGAAAAATTGAAAAATCAACACAAATAAAACTGCTAAGGTAAAGAATTAGTCAATACCTTACAAAATAAGTCTGAATTTAGCTAATGAAGGTGTTGTGGCCTAAACTAGGGTTTTGATTTCTTTCGAAGATGGGATGAAAGAGTTGGATTTCAATGTTTGGAGTAGATATTAGGAGAGAGAGAGACTATGAGAATATAAAAGGAGGAGGAGGAGCGGACGGAGGAGGACAGGTTTGTGTTTTGATCAAGGATTAGAGTTTTCTTGAGTTTGGGTTCGGTGAAGAAACGTGATAGAGAGTGGGGAGAGTCGGTTGAAGAAGAGGATCTGTATACAGATCTAAAAAAATTTAGAGTGCCTTAACCCGTTCTTGAGAACGACGGGTTAAGGCAATTTTATTTAAAAAAATATATATGCCTTAACCCGCCGTTCCTAAGGACGGGTTAAGGCTAAATTTTACCCAAAAAATGTGGGCCGTCGACGGCCCAGATCGCCATTCGCACGGGTCTGTGCACACAGACCCGTTTGCAATGGAATAAAGCTCATATATATATATATATATATATATATATATATATATATATATATATACATACAGGGGCGGATCTGGGTCCAAGCAGCACAAGCAACTGCTTGGGGCCCCATATTTTTTTACATTTTTACATTGTTTTTAAAAAATGTAATAGTTTTTAGATACGAGTACAGTGTATTATTTAAAATTTGAAACAACATTTGACCTATTAGCTCATTTGGTTAGAATGTCAAGTTAATAATGCGAATGTTGCAGGCTCGAAACCTTGCATGGCCTAATTAATTTTTCAATCTTTTTTTTTCAATTTTTTAAACTAATTATTTTTCACAAAGCCATACATGTCATTTTACCATTTTATGATTAATATTATTTTTTACTTAGCCCATGCATGTCACTCTATGATATTTTTTCAATGTTCTCTGATATATCATATTTACATGTTTATGATAAATTTCTAACCAAATCTTCAAGTGCATATGGTTATTCTACATTTTAAGCTTCTAAGTAGTATTCTCATATGCATATATTCATCATCACTTTATTCTGACCGTGTGCTCTAATATATCATATTTACCTCTTTGCGATAATGTAGTGCATATATATATGTTTGCTTTGTTTGCTTATTTTTTCTTTCTTCTAAATTTTGTATCTGTTGATGAAAGGATTACTATGGTTGCCTCCAAAAAGAAAAAAATATAATGGGCGTTTGATAAAACTAAAATGTATCCACGAAAGCATTCAAAATAGCAATATATATATATATATATATACACTTCAATCATGTCAGCTCGATATTTTCTCTTAATGTACACAAACTTAACATGCGTTTGCTTGTATGTTTTGAACATAAATTTATTTTTGTTATATTCCTCTTTAATTATCTCATTCATCATTTCCATCCTCCTAGATAACATACTATTCAGAATAAACGGGTTCTTCCTTACAATTTGTCCGAGTTTATTTTTGCCACGAGGTATTTCATGTAAAATGCATACGTTATCAATTATTATTTTTTTGGGAAGCATATATATAAATTTGTTTTCATTTAAATAGTTTGTCTTTCAAGGCTCCAAGTTTGTTTGCATTTAAATAATTGACATTTTTATTTTGTTAACTTGCAAAAGACACCATTTGAGAACTTGCTTAGGGCCTTCTGAAACTCAGATACGCCCATATATATATATACATATATATATATATATATATATATATATATATATATATATATATATATATATATATATATTTGGATTGCAAAATTAGAACTCCAAAGCCCCGGATTGCAAAATTATTGATTGTTTGGGGATTCTATGGATTGGATTGCATATGATTTTTCATGGATTATTGATTGAGCCCATTTGATTATCTATAGATTATTGATTGACTCATATGATTTTCTATATATATATATATATATATATATATATATATATATATATTTGGATTGCAAAATTAGAACTCCAAAGCCCCGGATTGCAAAATTATTGATTGTTTGGGGATTCTATGGATTAGATTGCATATGATTTTTCATGGATTATTGATTGAGCCCATTTGATTATCTATAGATTATTGATTGACTCATATGATTTTCTATGGATCACTAAACTATATGCGAAAAAAAATTATGTAATCAGCAAAAGCGCGGAAAAAAGAATCTCTCCGACGAAACACACACACACACATATATATATATATATACAAAAGAAATATACAAAATTTATTTTAAAAATCGGACGAAACATGTCCGATCAATTTTTTTATCTTCTTTGATATTATTTAAACATTTCATAACTGTAACAAAATTACAAATTACTATGTCTATTTATCTATTTTGTCATTTTTTTTTAGCTTTCACGATTGTGACATGGGGGGCAAGGAGGAGATGTACTTTTTGTCTTTATGTGTTGATGGGCCTAGGCCTAGATAACAATTCATGGTAGGCCCACACCGTAACAGAACTGTATCAACCATCGTCTTCTTTTCATATTTGTGTGATCGAGGTTAGGTAAAATTTTGTGAATGTTTTTGGGACCGTAATTGTAATAGTTCAAGTCAGTCTTTTGAGCAGACATTTAAGTGGCATGTAAGCGAAGTAGGTAAATTTTGGAAGATGAATGGGTGATGACACTAGTTATGAAGGGTAATGTATAACTTGGATTAAAAGCATCGACGAATAAAGAAAGAGCACCACTGAAGCAAACTGTATGTGATAGGGAAATAGAGACCAAACTAGCAGGGCAAAACAAATTTAGTACCCCCATGCAGTCAAAGCTAGAAAACAAAAACAATTCAAAGAGTCTCAAAAATACTTGTGGTTCAGTCAATACGCAACTTACATCAACTAAAAAAACGATGAAATTAAGTGTTCTTTACCCCGATGATTGCGGAGAAAATTATGGATTATATCCTGAAATTTCACCTTCTTAAGATAACCCTTATGGGTACGGCCCCACTCTTGAAGCGGGTGAGGCGGCCGCTTCAGGGTCCCGACGTTTTTTTGTAATTTTAGGGACCTCCAAATTTATATTTCTCTTGTAAATATACACGTATTTTACGCGTAAAAAAATACTGTTATTAGGGGTCCCTAAAAATAAGCTTAAAAAAATGAGAGAAGTCATATGTTGAGATAATTAATGATTAAAAAATCAGAGAAGAAGTCATATGTTTAGATAATTAATGATGCATGTATAACTCCTTAATGTGTATGTTTCTCAGATATTTCATTTCTTCACTTAAGTACTATTTTCTTTTCATTTCAAAATTTTCTGTTTCTTTTTCATAATTTTTATTTTATCTATATAGATGTGAAGGTAAATTGTTGAGACAGCTTGATGCATTAAATGAGGTAGAATCAAAGTTTTCCATTCACTAAAACAGCTTTCCATTGATAAGTTTTGCATATTTAATTATATGTTTTTACTTAATTTTGTATATCTGTATGTATGATACTCATAAGTAAACTTGTTATTCAATAATATATATTTTGTTTATTTTGCTTTGAACAATGTGCAAATTTTTTGAATAAATTTTTCTTCTTTTTTTTTTGTATGGGGGGCCATTTCGGAAGTTCGCCTCGGGCCACCGGGATCTCAGAACCGGCCCTGATCGTACCAATTTTGAAAACTGAAACCATTATTATGAAACTATATGAACAAAAACATTCAGCATAGCTAGCAAGCCTTTCTGTTCCAACAAAAGTATTAAACAAACATCATCAAGGATACGACTATTATTAATGAACATCCGCAAGTAAACACATTCTAACGTCTTGAGTTCGATGCATATTAAAATATATGCAACTCTTAAAACTCCAGAAAACATGTGAATTATTTATAAAGCTCTAATAGCGAGCATGTCTTCAGAGTTCAGCTGAGATTGTGATGATTCAGTGCTTGAAGTTTGGATCCTTGATGACAGTTACAGGACACGAAGCATTTGAGAGGACATAGTTTGTTACACTCCCCAGCAAAATCCTGCCATGAAAATGAACGCATTATAGACATCAGATTGTTATTATAATCATTTTATAAACACCACGATCAAATTATTGAGGTAAAGTCACCATTCAGATATTTATTACATTCATTACATGTAACTAATCTCTAATATTTTAATGGGAAAGTTGAACTTTGTAACCAAACAAACCTTAACTTTGTAACCAAATAAACCTATGCAATACACGTCCAAACAATATCCCATGTCCAAACAATATCCAACGCACATGTAGCCCAAATCAAAACATTCAAATATAAACTATTTCTTTTTTTATTCGATATATATTCATTTAATTTGATGACTATACTTTTTTAGACGTCATCGCACGTACATTATACTAGTTCTTCATACAGTTTAAGCAGGAGACTAACCACAATTTAACCACTCACAGAAACATATCATAAACCAAAAAGAGATTCAAGAGTTCCAACAAAAGTAAGCACTAGCCATTGTATCTGTATGGTGCTACCGTTGTATACCTATACCTGTTCAGATTCATGTTAAGATTTATTGTATCTGTAGATTCATCTCCAGATGTTACACCTTTGTTTGGTGCTGACATTGTATATGATAAGATTAATGTTGAGCACCAAAAACAGGTGTAGCATCTAGAGCTGTATTTGGTAAAGTTCTAACTTCCAAGAGATAGAAGACTCAAAGTTGTTTGAAGATGTCAGTGATCATTTAAGTGTTCAGATCTAATTAGCTTTATAGGGGAATGCACTAGTCATCAGTCTTCAGTAACTGAAAATTTGCATATTACATATCCATATGTACTAGTAATTCATGCATGCAATGTAGATTTATATTGTATTTTTATTCTTATTATTTGCTTGAGCTAATGAAAGACAAATTTTGTAAGATGGAGTATATTAGAGGTATTTGTCATTTTACGAACAATAGACTGTATTATCTTATGTTCAAATATACATAAAATTAAAACAACATTTCACCTAGAAATGAAAATTCAGCTAAATTTGAGTTAACCATGAAGTTGTATGGACTTCCATATATTTGCTATATTATTGTATGGACTTTCAAATATTTGCTATGGCTAAATGGCATTTTTGTAATCATAATTAATTTCCTTGCAATGTTCCATTTTGGGAAAATGGATGATAAATTTTAGATAATATTCCTCAAACTTGAATCATGCATAGTAGCATGTAGTCGTGTGTGAGTATAATATATATGCACATTGTATATATGCATATGATTCACTGTGCATACATCCAGATATTTATGAGTTAGAATGGCCACTACGTATCGGCCACCTGGTCATCTTTTGGGAGGGGGAGGGGGGATTAACTGTAGAAACTGTCAGGCCATTCAGGCACAGATTTTTTCACTTAATCATTGGATGGATAAATGTGTTCCTCAAGCCATGAGAGGTTCTTGGGACAACCGTGTGATGGCCATATATTCTGGGCCTTTGGCTATCTCATGCCCTTTGTCATTGTTGCTCCGTACTAGGCGCCCACTGTAACACCCAGCAAAATTGAAAATGACAATTTTGTCCTTGTGTGTTACGCACGTGTATTTTATACCGTTACTGGTAATATTTGTAACGTGTTTTCATTTCGTATTTTAATTTCTGACTATTTATGCATTCCCCGTATATTTTACCTTATTTAAATCAACTAAAATATTAAATTTTAATCTCTGTATTTTTACGTGTTTTTTACGTATTTTTGATGCACGCATCTATTATGTGTTTCCACCGCTACGTATAATATTTTCTATGTGTTTAAATTATTTAATTTAGGTATTCAAATCTATTTTTTATAAACGAAAATTCATTTTCCACTATTTTGATTAAAATATTATTATACGTATAATGCACTTGTTTTCTACGTACGTAGCAATTATGCCTTGCAATATATAAAATTAATAAATATATTTTTTTATATTGTATTTTTATTATCTTTAACATTTTTCTGTTGATAAAATCGAATTTCGTATTTCGGTATTTTTACGTGCGACGCACGTGTTTGTTTCGATGCGCGTATTTGGACATTCTTTCTCGAAATGAATTTCATAAAATGTGTGCGCATTTATTTTATTTGTGCATGAAACATCATATTTTTTAATTAAACTAATTTTTTCGTACATATTATGTATATATATAATTTATGTTTTTAAAAAAAAATTAATTAAGAAGTGTGTGCAAGTGCATCGCACGTGCTAATTTTTTCATCTTTATTTTTCTTAATCTCATTTACTATTTTAGCATACATAAGTCTTTTATTTAGCCTTTCATTAAACCCATAAACCTAAGAATAGATTCTAGCCCACTAGCTAACTAATTAAATTATTTAAAAGCAAGCCCACAAGACAAACCCATTAATTAAATCTATTTTTTTGTTGTGCATGGACTCTACATGACATGTAACGACTTTTAATACACATTTTAGAATTATAGGGTTTGTATTTATTTTTGTGTGTGCGCACTTGTACACAATACGTGCACGTGCTAGTGGAGAGAGAGTGGGAAATCGGTTTGGAAGAGAGAAGGGGCCGTAAAGGAGTTAGAAAGATGAGGGGATGGGGGTTAGGGAAAGTGAAAAGGTGAGTGAGTAATTATTAGGTGGGTGAAATTTGCATTTTAGCTCCTCTTTTGTCCTATAAATACACCCTTATTCTTCTTCTCTTTTAACACCAAAATAAACCAAATTAGAGAGAGAAAAAAAAAAGTGTCCTTGTGCATTGGAGGCATGTTGGAGAGCTCTTGCTAGGAGTAGAAAGACTAGGAGTACTTGTTGGAGCTAGGGGCTAGGAGTTGTGTCTCATCTTCCTTATTACAAATTCTTCATAAGAGATGGGTGGTCTTTATATTTTCTAATTCATAGGTTGAGCATACTAGAATATGACATTAGTAATGTATATCAAATTGATGTGATATGGGTGATCTTGTGCTTTCTAAAATATAAGACATACATGCTAGAAATGATTAATGAGTAATATAGATTAAATTTGATGTGTTAAATGAAGAATAGAATCCATGCTATTGTATGCACTATGAATAGTAGTAAATTTTGTTATGATTAAGATTATCATCATGTTAGTTAAAAACGAGAAAAAGAAATAATAAGTTATTACCATGAACAAAAATGCATGTTGAAATTGTATGAAACTTATAGATTTTCCCTTGTGGTTAAAATGAACTTTTGTGAAGTAAAATTGATACACATAAAATCATTTTAAATTGTTTGTAAGAGATGCAAATTGCCTTTTTGATTAAATTATAGAAATAAAATTCATGTTCATTAATGAGAGGAAATAATTTGTAATATAGATACAAGAGACATACATGCTAGAAATGATTAATGAGTAATATAGATTAAATTTAATGTGTTAAATGAAGAATAGAATCCATGCTATTGTATGCACTATGAATAGTAGTAAATTTTGTTATGATTAAGATTATCATCATGTTAGTTAAAAACGAGAAAAAGAAACAATAAGTTATTACCATGAACAAAAATGCATGTTGAAATTGTATGAAACTTATAGATTTTCCCTTGTGGTTAAAATGAACTTTTGTGAAGTAAAATTGATACACATAAAATCATTTTAAATTGTTTGTAAGAGATGCAAATTGCCTTTTTGATTAAATTATAGAAATGAAATTCATGTTCATTAATGAGAGGAAATAATTTGTAATATAGATACAAGGTCTAAAATATAAGTTTGGAAATTCGTGAATCACTGTTTTCAAGTAAACTCAATTTGGAAATAATTTGCACAAACCCAAACTGCAGTCTGTAGGTGTGACAGTCGACTGGTAAGTTTCGACAGTCGACTGTCGCGAACCTAGCTGCAGTGTTTTCTTAGAGTTTTGGATTTTCGTACGAGACAGTCGACTGACCCCTTTTTCACAGTCGACTGCCACTGCTCTGAGTTATGTTTTCTTTAAAGTTTGGATTTTACACGGGACGGTCGACTGGCTATAGTACGCAGTCGACTGTCTCTGCTCTGATTGATGGATTTCTTGAGTTTGGATGTCATGCGGGACAGTCGACCGATCACCCTATGAAGTCGACTGGTTCTGCTCTAACTGATGTTTTCTCGAGTTTTCTGATGCTTCTTTTGAACGAAATACTTAATGTGAGTTGAGGTATAAATTGTTATATGAGCTCAAATTGTTAATGAGATTTAAAGTTGATGAATCTATGTTCATGAAAAGAAATACTGTTTTATTTTGAATTATGAATGAATATATGAATCATGAATAGTGCTAAAATACGACATTGTGAATAAGTTGAAGATATGAACACATTGAGTTTAATACATGATTATGGAGGGTAAGAATACTCATGGATTCTTGTACATGAAAGGTTGTGGTTTAGAGTTAGTGAGACCTCAGGTACCGGTATTGTTGAATTAAAAAGTTGAGTTATTTTGAGATATGGCTATGGGGCTATCTCGGTATTTGTGATTAAGTCCGGTACGAGTAAAACTAACTTAGGAATGATAATTTATTCATGTCTTGAACTTAATAACTAGGCACTAAGTGAAGATGTAGTAAACATGGGCAAACGTAAGTGGAGCGTTTTATATAATCGGGCGGTGGATTTCGGAACAATAGACCCAGTCGGACGGAGGATGCTGGGACTGTAGTTGCTTCATGGGAGACGAGCTTTTATTTTAAATCCGGAACTATACGTAATCGGGCAGATAGTTTGTCGTATTCCAATATATATACGTATATCGGGGCTAGAGGGGCACTTGCGGGATGATTCGCACGATGAGGAGTGTTATAACAGTCGGGCGGTAGACTCTGGGACTGGGATCCGTACTCGTGGAATGATCTAAACCATGCTTTATTACTGGCTAGTTTTCATGGCGAGAGATCGAACTTTTGAATGTGGAGTACGTAGATGCTTGCCCTCGAACCTATGTAGTATGGGATGCATAGAATCCAAATAAGTATGCATTAGTGTCATCTTAGTATAAAATATTTGCATTAGGCATTAAGGCGTCGCATACACTTACATGTTTAGCGTAGTCACATTTAACACTTATTTGCATTCAAATTTGTGGTTTGTTAAAGTATTGAGATCGTTATATTTACGGAATAGAGAGGATGGCCGGGTAAAACATTTTCGTCAGTTGTAAGTAACTGACGTGCCCACAGTTTATTATGCAGGAGTTGAATTTTCATGAAGATATAAAGTTGATATGATGCTGTTGATTAATTACATGTTAAAGATATTGCAAGTTGTATATTATTTTCATTGTTGTACTTCATTTTATCTTCCGCTGTGTAAATAAATGTAAAAAACTCTGATGTATGATAAAATGTTTAAATTTTACTTGTAAAATTATACGAAGTGAAGTGTAAAGATCATGTGGAACTTCGAATTCGATCTTATTTGGAATTCGGGGCGTTACACCTACCCCTCATCTGTCCTTCAAATTGCCTAGCTTCCTCCATCATGGTGATGTTTCTATTTATTTTGTGTCAAAACACTTTTTTTATTTCAATTATGATGATGCATAATGTATTAAAATTGTACAACCAAATCTTGGTCATTGGTTAGTAAGGTAATAGTGTTGGGGTTTGTGGATCCAATACACGATAATAGGTTGAAGAAGATAGACAAGAAGGAGTCGAAATGGAAGCAAGAAGGTCAAGAGTAGTTTGAAGCTACAGACGGAGTTGCGGTCGACCGCACCCCCCGATCGCACCTCAAGCAATGTACGGTCGACCGCGCGGTCGACCGTCTCGCTCACTGATTCAACCCTGTAACTTGAAGCGGCGACCGGTCGACCGCGCAGTCGACCGACCTACACTCTGTTGGACCCTGTACAGTCGAAGGAGAGAACCGGTCGACCGACTTGGTGTTGCGGTCGACCATCTCGACGCTATTTGATGAGCGGCTAAGATTGAAAGTTGAGAAAACCTATATGTATTGTATTGTGGACGATTTTAGGGTTAAGTGAAAAGAAAATAGAAATCTATCAGCTGTCATTGAGAGAATGGAAGATAGAGTGAAACCCTACACCTTGGGACGAGTTCTTGAAAGATTCGTAAACCTATTCTTCATATTTCTAGTGGAAATCGGAGGAGTGCGTCTGCGCGGAAAAGTAGCCATTGTTTTGGGTAAACCTCGAAAAAATCTCTCGTGTGTTCTTATGTATTACTTTTGATTGTTCTTTATTCTCTTATTTTTTGATTCTATTGTTCTTGCATCTCGCCGTCGTGTTGAGTTATTCCGCAGTTAGATATCAACAAAGTGGTATCAGAGCTACACGCTGGTAGTATTGATTGAGATGGGTAACAAGAGTAGAGTCAAGGAGTTCGATGGAACGGATTTCACAATGTGAAAGTTCCAAATGATTGAGTATCTCCGACAGAAGGATCTAGATGATCCGTTGTTTGGTTTTAAGCCAGAAGGGGCGGAGGTCGATCTGATTGCATTGGCGACCTGAAATAGATTGGATCAGAAAGCACTTGGGCAGATTCTGTTGTCGCTAAGCAGGAAGGCGCTATTTCATATTGAGAAGGCAATGACCGCAAAGGAAGCAATGGAGATATTGACAGACAAGTTTGAGAAGCCGAATACAGCGAACCAGATTCTTCACCTTAAGAAGTTGGTTAACTTGAAGTTGTCGGAAAAGGATTCGGTTGCTGAGCACATCAACAATTTCTGTATGGTTTACAATCAGATGGAATCGTCGGGTTTAAAGTTTGAGGAAAGGGCACAATCGTTGTTGCTATCTAGTCTTCCCGATAGTTACGGCACCGTAGAGCAGACTATTACAAGTACCATGACTGATACGACAACCCTCATGGATGTTATAAGCAGCATTATGAATGAGGATGCAAGGAGGAAAGGACATGGACAGACTTCGGTGTCATAATCCTAGCAATGCCTAGCAATGTCGCGCTGTCAGTTGATAACCGTGGTAGAAGTAACAACAGAGGAAAGTCACAGAATAGTAATCACAGGTCCAAGTCAAGAACAGGACATCGCAAAGGTGAGTGTTGGTACTGCAAGAAGCGTTGGTACTGCAAGAAGCCAGGACACAGGAGACCAATGCGAGGAATATAAGAAAGCACAAGCAGGATCACAGGTAGCCAATGTGGTATGTATTGAACCTCGTTGAGATGAACTGTGTTTATCTGCTGGATTTAATATTTTGCAAGATGATCGCTGTATAGACTCAGGTGCTTCTTATCATTATACCCCCATGAGGGATGTTTTTGAGGATTACAGGACAGATTATTTTGGTGCAATTTCAGTTGGTAATGGGCAGATATGTTCAGTTGTAGGTAGAGGCACTGTAAGAGGTGAAGACTCGAAATGGTGGGCAATTGGTCTTGTATGACACAAGACATTCCGAGCTTGAAGAAAAACTTGATTTCAACTAGCAAAATAGACAAAAAAGAATTCACAACTTTTAGGCATGGAGAATGGAAGGTAACTACAAGTGCTAGGTTAGTGGCAAAAGAAAAGCGTGGTGACACGTTGTACTTACTTAGAGGAGGTGACTCAAGTGATATCATTGCTACAGCATCAGCAGGTAGTTCCCCTTCAATTCTATGGCATGTCAGGTTCCCCTTCAATTCTATGGCATGTCAGGTTGGGGCACCTTGGTAAAAGGGGTGTCAAGCAGCTTTGTTCTAGAGATCTTTTGCCGGGACTGAAGAATGTTGAGATGGATTTTTGTGAGAATTATGTGACGGGCAAACAGAAGATAGTTAAATTTTAGCTGGATGGGCGTGAGAAGTTTGGGAAGCTAGAGTTGGTACATACAGATGTGTGGGTTCCAGCTCAAAAATTCTCTTATGGTAGTAAGAAATACTTCGTCACATTCATCGATGATGCTACTAGAAAGGTTTGGGTTTATGCAATTCGCGAGAAATCAGAAATTATTTAGACATTCGAGCTTGGAAGGGCAGGGTTGAGAATGAGACGGGTTGCAAGGTGAAAACTTTAAAGTCAGACAACGGAGGTGAGTACACAAGTAAAGAGTTTGTTAATTATCTGGCAAATGAAGGTATCAGAAGAATCAAAACAGTTCCTAAGACTCCACAGGAGAATGGTGTAGCAGAAGGATGAATCGCACGATACTCGAAAGCGCGAGATGCATGAGACTTCATGCGTGTCTTCCGGTCCATCTTTAGGCCGCTACAGTTGATACAACATTGTACCTGATTAACCGTTACCCGTCTAGTGCCCTTGATGGGGCCATTCCAGAAGAACTATGGTCAGGTAAAATAGTCAATTAATCGCATTTGAAAGTTTATAGTTGTATTGCATATGCACTAATTGACAAGGAAGAAAGAAAGAAGTTGGACTCTAAGTCCATGAGGTGTGTGTTCATTGGCTACGGTGGCGATGAATATGGTTACAAACTTTGAAATTTTGTGGATAACAAAGTCATTCGCAGCAGGAATGTAGTGTTCAATGAAGAGGTTCTATACAAGGACCCGCACACAGGTCAAGACAGTACAACCAGTTCATAGTCAGATTGGGGTTCAGACTCAGATTCAGATTCTGAAGACGACCCTAATGATGGAGGCCCTACAGTACAGTAGCCGGTACAGGTACCACAAGCAGCACAGGAGGCTCATGGTGAGCCCTTTGGGAATGAGTAGTTTATCCAAGATGAACAGGTACAGCCAGAACAGTTCGGGGAACCTGAACCAGTCAGTGAACCGGTACCCACATTAAGGAGATCGACACGAGTGAGGAAGCCAACCAAGATATTTGATCCATCAACTAGTATTGTTCACGAGCATGTTCTGTACACGGATTCGAGAGAGCCAGACTCATGAGGAGGCTTTGAGGGATGAGGCTCGAATTCAGTGGGAGTTAGCCATGAAGGACGAGATGAACTCTTTGGAACATAACCAAACTTGGGAGTTGACCAAGTTACCTGCAGGGAAGCGCACTCTTATGAACAAATAAGTTTTCTGAGTCAAAGATGAGGCAGATGGCAGTAAGAGGTACAAGGCAAGGTTTGTTGTGAAAGGATTATCTCAAAGAGAAGGTTTTGATTATAGTGAGATCTTTGCACCGGTTGTGAAGATGGCTTCAGTTAGGGTTCTGCTTATTAGAGATATCAAAGGATAGTCTCCTTATTTAGAATATTGCACTGCTGATATTCAATTTGTATAGCTCAGCACATTGATTAGAATTACTTTCCTATCTAGCTTAGTTTCCTGATTCCTTTGTATTTCCTAATATTAGAATTATACTTTCCTATCTAGCTTAGTTTCCTGCTTCCTTTGTATTTCCTAAGATTAGAATTACTTTCCTATTTAGCTTAGTTTCCTCATTCCTTTGTATTTCATAAGATTAGAATTACTTTCCTATTTAGCTTAGTTTCCAAATTCTTTTGTAATCTATTTATTCTCTTCGTTGATAATGAAAAGATATACCACTATTTTCTCAATTCTAAACTGTTATATGGTATCAGAGCAGTCGGTCCTTCTTCTGTAACATTCCGGCCTCCCCGTACAGCACACCTCGTACCACACCTTATCATAGCCGATGACCATCCTCAACTTTCCCCCGCCGCCGACACTCATATCGTCACTCTTCCAAACTCCGATCAGTCCTCTCACCAACTTCAACTCATTAATATTGCTCACCATAATATTGCCAAACTTACTTCCACAAACTACTTAGCCTAGAAACTCCAAATGGAAGTCATTATTGTCAGCTATGACCTCTATAAATTCATCAACGGTTCTCATCCGTGCCCTATCTCCAATATAGACACACCTAATCCAGATTACCTACCATGGATTCGACAAGACAAACTACTATTTGGCGCATTTGTTGACTCGCTCTCATCTTCCTTGATTCCACTTATCCAACGTGCCACCACCTCCCGCCACGCCTGGCTTACTCTTGCCAACACATATGCTTGCCCGACCCGTGGACACATCAAACAACTCAAGGATCAAATCAAACGCTCAGTGAAAGGTTCTCAAACGATTTCCGAATATATGCAGTTCATCAAGTGCCGCTCTGATGAACTTGCTGCACTTGGCAAACCAATGACCTTGAGGATCTGATAGAGAAGATTCTTGATGGCCTTGATGATGACAATAAGGCTATTGTTGACGTTATTGAAGGCCGCGACACACCTATCTCGTTTGATGAACTTCATTAGAAACTCATCAATCGGGAACTGTCCCTCAAGCAAAGTCAACCGCTCCTCTCTTTCACTCCGGTCACAGCTAATGTTGTGTCTGCTCATCACAACGGCAGATCTCGGACTTCCGTCTCTCGTCCCTCCTGGACACCAAACCAACCATCACCCGGCCCTTCCCCATCTACTACGATCAGCCATGGGCCCTCGCAACACCACCCGCCCCGTTCGTATCTTGGTGAGTGCCGAGGATGTCGAGCTCAGGATCATACCGTAGCCAACTGCCCTCTTTTTCAGCTGATTCCGGCAAACAATGCCTCCCGATCTTCGGCCTCTACATTCGGCCTCTCCCCAGTGGCAACCACGGGCACACATGGCCACTGCTAATTCCACGAACAACACTACGTGGCTTCTTGATTCCGGGGCCTCTCATCACATCACTGTGGATCTGAACAATCTCTCGCTTCACACTCCGTATGATGGCCCTGATGATATTGTTATTGGTGATGGTACTAGGTAACCTATCTCTCACACCAGTTCTTTCTCTCTTCACACTCCCTCTCATTCATTTAAATTGCACGATGGTTTGTGTGTTCAAAATATGAAACGAAATTTGATTTCTACATCCCAATTTTGCCAAACAAATAAAGCATCCATTGAATTCTTACCAACTTCTTTTTATGTGAAGGATTTAATGACGGGGGCAACACTGCTAGAGGAACGAACTAGAGATGGGGTGTATGAATGGCCGGCATCATCCCCCCCCAACACCAAATTCGCCTACTCCAGTGTCAAAGCCTCTCCCACTAATTGGCACCACCGTCTAGGTCATCCGTCCGAGTCCATTCTTTGACACATTGCGAGCACTTTTTCTTTGGCATTTTCTTCGTCTATTTCAAAAACTATTCATTGCAACGACTGTTATTGCAATAAAAGTCACAAGTTATCTTTTTCTCAATCCACTATTATATCTACCACTACGCTTCAAGTTATTTTCTCTGATGTGTGGATGTCTTCTATTCATTCCATTGATTGTTTCAAATACTGTCATTTTTGCTGACCACTATACTCATTACGTCTGGTTATACCCCCTCAATCGTAAATTGGACGTCTCCAAAGTTTTTCTACGGTTCAAAGCCTTAGTTGAAAACTATTTCAAAACCAAGATTGTCACACTCTACTCCGATAACGGGGGGAATACATAAGTCTCAAATCCTTCTTATCCACTTCTGGCATATCTCATCTTACCAGCCCTCCACACACACCAGAACACAATGGCTTCTCTGAGCATCGACACCGTCACATTGTTGAAACTGGTCTCGCCTTGTTATCCCGAGCTTCCCTTCCTCTTACCTTTTGGTCGTATGCCTTCCTCACCGCTACCTATCTTATTAACCGTTTGCCCACTCCCACTTTAGACATGCAATCTCCATATCACAAGCTTTTTGCCTCCCATCCAAACTATCTCAAATTACGTGTCTTTGGAAGTCTCTGCTATCCATGGTTACGTCCATACTCGACCCACAAGTTAGCACCTTGCTCCACTCCCTGTGTTTTCCTAGGATACTCACTCACCCAAAATCCCTATTTGTGCTATGAACCCAACTCCAAGAAATTATACACCTCCCGTCATGTTCGCTTTGTTGAAACTGAGTTTCCCATGTCCAGTTTCTCTCCTTACCTAGCTCGTCCGGATGGTACCACTTGCTCATCATGGCTCTCCATTCCTCTTCTTGCTCCGACTTCTAGCACACCATCTTCGGCTCCACCTCATAGCATGCCCTCGTAAGGTAACTTCTTGCATCCTCACACGACTCCGCACCCAATCTGTCGGTACCCCGTGACGAGCACCACTTCGCAGCAACAAACCTCTTTGCCCAATCCAGAAATTACTGCACCTAACCTTCACCCCAACCAAAGCACGTCATTGCTCATTCCCCATAGAGAAACTCCGAGTTCGCCGCGGCAAAACTCTGACAACCCACAAAATCCACACGTTCACAATCCCGAACACAATCTAAAACCTTCACAACCCACCCGGACCTCCCCAATCATAACCCGTTCCCGCAACAACATTTCTAAGCCTATCACCAAGCTCAACTTCTCTGCTCTCCTTGCCCAAGAGATAGAACCCACTTGTGTGACTCAGGCCATCAAAAATAACAAATGGCGTCAGGCCATGTCTGCAGAGTTTGATGCACTACTTCGCAACAGTACTTGGGAATTGGTACCTCCGGATGGAGTTCACAATATTGTCAGTTGCAAGTGAATTTTTGCATTAAACGTTTACCTGATGCTTCTGTTGACAGGTATAAAGCACGTTTGGTTGCAAAGGGTTTTCATCAGCGCCCTGACATAGACTATCATGAGACATTTAGTCCTGTTGTTAAACCCACCACTGTTCATCTTGTCTTTCCATTGCAATCAGTTATGGCTGGTCTCTCCGACAACTAGACATCAACAATGCCTTTCTTCAGGGCACTCTCACTGAAAACGTCTACATGACCCAACCTCAAGGCTTTGTTGATACCGACCATCTGCAGTATGTCTGCAAATTGCAGAAAGCCACCTATGGCCTCAAGCAAGCACCCAGGGCTTGGTACACAAACTTAGGCAATTTCTTCTCTCCTCAGGCTTCATCAACTCCATTGTGGATGCCTCTCTATTTATATTCAACAAAAACAAAGTATTACTCTATATACTTGTTTATGTTAATGACATTATTATCACAGGAAATGATTCCGCTGCTGTTCAAACTTTCATTACCGCCTTGCCCATTAGTTTTCACTAAAGGATCTTGGTCCTCTAGCCTACTTTCTTGATGTCGAAGTGGTTCCTCATGCTAAATATATCTTGTCACAACAAAAGTATATCGCTGATCTTCTTGCGCGTTCCAAGATGACTGATGCTCGCCCAATTGTCACTCCTTTAGCCACGACACCTACTCTCACTCTCCACTCGGATACTTATCAGATCCCACTGAGTTCCACACAATTGTAGGCAGTCTACAATATCTCTTATTGACCCGTCTGGACATTGCATATGTGGTCAACAAACTCTCTCAATTCATGCATCGTCCCACCACTGATCACTGGAATTCTGCCAAACGTCTCCTGAGATATCTTTATGGAACCATAGATCAGGGTATTCTTCTCCATTGCCGCTCATCTCTTGATCCTCATGCTTTTTTCGATGCTGACTGGGCTGGCAACAAAGATGATTTCACTTCTACTAGCGCATACATCGTTTATCTCAGGCAGAATCCCCTTTCTTGGAGCTCTAAGAAATAACGTACGGTTGCTCGATCTTCGATTGAAGCTGAGTATCGTTCAGTTGCTTCTACCGCTGCAGAACTGCGCTGGATCACCTCTCTCCTTAGTGAGCTTGGTTTCTCTTCATCTCAGAAACCGGTTATATATTGTGACAACGTGGGTGCCACCAACTTATGTTCCAATCTGATGTTCTATTCTCGTATGAAGCATGTTGCTCTTGAATACCATTTCATTCGTGAACAAGTTCAGCATGGCACTCTTCGAGTGACACATGTCTCATCCACAGATCAGTTAGCAGATGCACTCACCAAACCACTACCTCGCACACACTTTCATCAGCTACTACTCAAGATCGGACTCTCTTCCTAGAGCTCCAACTTGTGGGGGCATATTAAAGATATCAAAGGATAGTCTCCTTATTTAGAATATTGCACTGCTGATATTCAATTTGTATAGCTCAGCACATTGATTAGAATTACTTTCCTATCTAGCTTAGTTTCCTTATTCCTTTGTATTTCCTAAGATAGAATTATACTTTCCTATCTAGCTTAGTTTCCTGATTCCTTTATACTACCTAAGATTCTTAGTTTCCTCATTCCTTTGTATTTCCTAAGATTAGAATTACTTTCCTATTTAGCTTCGTTTCCAAATTCTTTTGTAATCTATTTATTCTCTTCGTTGATAATAAAAAGATATACCACTATTTTCTCAATTCTAAACTGTTATAGTGCTTAGTATTGTGACAGTTGAAGACTTGCACTTAGAGCAGTTGGATGTGAAAACAGCATTTCTCCAAGGTGATGTCTAAGAAGAGCTATACATGAAACAAGCCACAGGTTTTGAAGCAAAAGGAAAAGAAGACATTGTGTGTCGATTGAAGAAGAGTCTTTATAGACTCAAACAAGCACCGCAGCAATGGTACTTGAAGTTTGATTGCTTCATGAGAGGAAAAGATTTCGATAGATGCGAAACGGATCATTGTGTATGTTTGTAAATATGAGAACAATAATATAGTTACCTTGGCGTTGTATGTGGACGATATGTTGTTAGCAGGTTCATGTATGGAGAATATCAAGGAAGTGAAAAGGCGCTAGCTTCGAAGTTTTCAATGAAGAACTTGGGTGAAGCAAAGCAAATCCTCAACATGAAGATTAGTAGAGACAGAAGAAGCAAGAAACTTTGGTTATCTCAAGCGGACTACGTGAAGAAGGTGTTGAAGAAATTCAACATGGATGGCGCAAGGCCAGTCACTTGTCCCTTGGCTACTCACTTCAAATTATCAATGAACTTGTGTCCTAAAACGGAGGCGTAGATAGAGGAAATGGCTGTTATTCCTTATGCCTCAGCCGTTGGAAGTTTGATGTATGCGATGGTATCTATAAGACCAAACATCACACAAGTAGTGGAAGTTGTCAGCCGTTACATGAAGAATCCAGGTAAACAGCATTGGGATGCATAAGGTAGATTCTTAGATATCAAGCAGTTACTTCAGATCACTCTCTTTGTTTTGGGAGAGATTCTTTACATATACATGGTTATGTGGATGCAGACTTTTTGGGCGATCGTGATGGTTGCAGAAGTACTACACGGTATGTATTTACAGTTGGAGGAACAGCTGTTAGTTGGGCTTCGCAGTTACAAAAGGTTGTAACACAGTCAACCACAGAGTCAGAGTATATGGCACTTACAGAAGCGACGAAAGACATGTGGATTTTGGAGCTTATGAAACAGTTGGACAGAAAGCAACCCATAGGTGAACTATGGTGTGACAGTCAAAGTGCAGTTTTCTTGGCGAAAAACTCAGCATATCACTCTAGGACTCGGCACATTCAAATAGGGTATCATTTTATCAGAATGGCGGTTGAAAAGAAATAGTTGAAGCTAACTAAGATTCTTGGCACTAAGAATCCGATGGACATGCTCACTAAGGTGGTGGATAGCAGGAAACATCAGTTTTGCTATACCGCTATCTGATTGTCTCCAGGTTAATTGTTGAGGAAACTCGCAGAGGCATAGGCCTAGACTAGGCCAATGGAAGAATGAACAGGTTAGAGACTTCGTGTATATGTCTCCAAGTGAGAGATTGTTGGGTTTTGTGGATCCAATACACGATAATGAGTTGACGAAGATAGACGAGAAGTCGAAATGAAAGCAAGCAGGTCAAGAGTAGTTTGATGCTATAGGCAGAGTTGCGATCGATCGCGCGGTCGGCCGCACCCCCCCCCCGACCGCACCCTAAGCAATGTACGGTCGACCACGCGATCGACCGTCTCGCTCACTGATTCAACCCTGTAAATTGAAGAGGAGACCGGTCGACCACGCAGTTGACTGATTTACACTCTGTTGGACCCTGTACAGTCGAAGGACAGAACCAGTCAACCGACTTGGTGATGCGGTCGATCGTCCCGACGCTGTTTGATGAACGGCTGAGATTGAAAGTTGAGAAAACCTATATATATTGTATTCTGTACAATTTTAGGGTTAAGTAAAAAGAAAATAGAGATCTACCAACCGTCATTGAGTGAAAGGGAGATAGAGTGAAACCCTATACCTTGGGGGTGAGTTCTTGAGAGATTTGTAAACTTATTCTTCATATTTCTAGTGAAAATCACAGGAATGCTTCTGCGAGGGGAAGTAGCCAATATTTTAGGTGAACCTCGAAATAATCTCGTGTGTTCTTGTGTTGCTTTTGGTTGTTCTTTGTTCTTTTGTTCTTTTGTTTTTTGAGTCGTCGTTGGTGTTCTAGCTCTCATTGTTGTGAAATCGAAAAAATATGCTAGGAAATGACTTAGGTAGCCACAACTCATTTGTTGCTAAATTAGAGAGTAAAGTGCCTCTCTTGATTAGTCAACATAACTCAATCCTACACTCAGTTTATTTTGGCAACTACTAGCATCACAACCTGACCAACCAATTCCCCTGACTAAAACATCGTTAGAAAGGTTGGTTTAAGCCAAAAGTCCGTTGACTAGGAGGTAAAGACATCAGTCATTTGAGTAGATGGAAGTGACTGTGTAGGTGGGTGGGGGTTCAACTAGAGAAATAGAAGGTAGGCTAAATCAACGTGACCTTTCCATGAAAGGGTGGCAAGCCAATCCAGGATCTAACCCAATGGCCACTCTACTCCAGGACTAGCCAGTCACTTTCCAAACCAAGGTCCTTTGCTCGATCGGGCTTCAAGATCACCTAAGGACCAAGCTTTGATCAGACTATTTTACATTATGTAGGGGTTTTTCCGACTACCTTCCTTAATTCACATGGAAAACACGATTCTAACCAAAAGGAAACTAACAATGAGTACTAAATGAGTAGATAACATGAGTCTTGATTCATGAAAAATGCCTAAATAGTTGTATACCATCAAGAACCAGCTCATTTCCTGCAAAGTGATGAGTATCCACCTATAAACTACTCTTTACCTGTCATCATCTGAGTGGACGAAAGGGGCTTTGCCATGTGCTAGAGTACATGCAATATGGAATACTGGTATTAAAATTGGGGTATAAAGCTTATCCATAGATGAATTGTAACAGTTGCATTCAACGCATATATCATGTAACATAAACAGCTATTGCCGATTTCTAACAGTTGCAAACAAAACTTTATATCACCACTTCCGAACTGATTTTCAAATAGTTCCATGACAACTTCCCTTCAAATTGTTTCAGTGTAGCAGACATGGTTCTATTAGGAATGTGTCTTGAATACTCGTGGTTCAGATTAGAAGATAAGATGAAGCACGGAGATCGAAGCGTCAAAGTGAGTACAAAAAAAAAGCAGCAATAGTTCAGGCATAGTTGCGTCGACTGTCCCAAGTTGCGATCGATTGCACACCCAACTGCAGTTACACTGGGTTTGGCCGAGAGGTAGACGGTCGACCGGTCTTGTTGGACGATCGACCGACCGCGACGTTGTGTTCGTTTTGGGCCTCAATTTGTTAGGTCGTTTCAGCCCAATCTTCAACTCCAAGTTAGATCGTACGACTCTTATTCAGTTATTTCTTTTTCAGGTTATATCGAACAACTAAAAATCAAGATTTGACCTAAATTTCTCTCTATTCTTCTATATATATTGTAAACTCCTCCAATATGAACTCCTCCAATATGAGAGTAGAGTACTTCATAGATTATTTTCTCCGTTGCAAAGAGATGCTCGAAAGAGATAGTTCTTGATGGGTGAGTTCAATTTCTTGTATTGAGTGTATCAGTAACTCCTTATAATCTCTTCTAATTGAATATCAGATCTCCCTATATTTCCCTCCGGATTAACCAAAAGCTAACTGGGATAAATCCTCGTTGTATTTGTATTTGGATTGGTGGATCTACTTGCTCAATTGATTCGTCTCATCTCTTTGCTTCCTCATTGCTCTAATTAGTTCCGCTGTAATCAGAGGCGTTTGTTGACGCCCCAATCTGAACAACTGGTATCAGAGCTTCAGGTTGCCGAGTCCCTTGGTTAAGATGACAGGTCACAGTCTTTTGAAGATCAAGCAGTTCGATAGAAAGATCAATTTCAATCTTTGGAAGGTTGATATGTATGATATCCTTATTTAATAACATTTGCAGTTAGCCGTTAAGAAGAAAGAAAGGCTATCCGACATGAAGGAGGATGTTTGGGAAGATATTCATGAAAAAGCCATAAGTCTGATCCGACTATCCTTGGCGAACAAGGTCAAGTGCAGATTTCTGGAAGAAACTGACAAGACGAGTTTGTGGGAAAAACTCATAGCTGACTACTCTGGTTCGTCGTTATTAAATCGAAGGAATTGGAAGAGAAAGTTATTCCGTTTATCTATGAAGAAAGGTACCAATCTCCAAGACCACATTACTGAGTTCAATAAGATATTATCTGAACTTAAGGCGATTAACGCGATTGTGTTTGAGGAAGATAAAACTTTCACCCTCATATATTCACTACCGAATTTGTACGAGCTTTTGATAACTACCATGCTACACGGTAGATCTTCCAAGGAGAGTATTTCAGTAGATGGTGTAATCAAAACATTGAAGGAAGATCAACTTAGGAACGTGACCCATAAACCATCATCGTCTATTCCTTCAAGTTGCCTAGCAATGGATGGTCCTTTGGGGGAAAGACAAAGTTCTTTGCAAAAGAATTCGATCCGTTGCCGTTATTGCAAGAGGCCAAGACATATCAAGAAATATTGTTGGAAGATGCAGAATCGGCAGAGCGCAAAGAACGGGAGTTCAGCCGCTAATGTGGTTAGTGCCTTTGATTCAAGTGCTTCGTGTCTTCTTGTTTCAAACTATTTAGAAGTGGATTCTAGTTGGCTTTTTGACTCAGAGAGTTCTTCTCATATTTCCTCTGAGAGAAAATTTTTTTCTACTTATAAGTCTACTACATGGCGTTGTGTGACAACGAGAACTGGAGAGATTTGTGAAGTAGCAGGTGAGGGAACAATCGAGTTGAAGATGTCAGGTCTAAATTTGTTCACTTTAAGGGATGTTTTGCATATTCCTCTACTGAAACGGAATCTGATTTCCTTGGGATCTCTGAATGCAAGAAATTGTAGGTACACAGCTCAAGGTGAAATTTTGTCCTTTTTAAGGTCGTCGTAAAATGATTAGAGGTATAAGGATGGTTGGACCAAGCCAACACAATCTCTACAGGCTTTGGGGAATCCAAAAATCCTGCGCAGCGGTTGTTAGTTCTTTTTCCGTTATTCCTGCAAACTCAGCTAGTTTGTCGTAACTAGAATCATCGAGACGAGACCACGGCGTTCGAATATTGTCAAGATGTTAAGAAAGCCTAAGGGTAGGTGGAGTTCGTGCGGAGTTTGACAACTTTGTGAGTACATCTACGGAGGTATCTTTAAGAGGCTACACTGGATCAGGTGAGATTGGGTAGAGATCATTTCAACTAGAAGAAGAAGCTATTGTTCTACTTTTTTTTGCAAGTGGAATTTATTAAAGTTTGGAAATGAATAACACATCATGTGATAGCACTCGTATGCAATCCAAGGTGGAGTTTATTAGGAATGTGTCTTGAAATACTCATGGTTCAGATTAGAACAAGGTAAGATGAAGCACGGAGGTCAAAGCGTCGAAGTGAGTAGAAAAAAAAAGAACAACAATAGTGCAGGCATAGTTGTGATCGACTGTCCCAAGTTGCGATCGAACACACCCCCGACCGCACACTCGACCGAAGTTGCACTGGGTTTGGCCGAGAAGTGGACGGTCGACCGGTCTTGTTGGACAGTCGACCGACCGCAACGCTATGTTTGTTTTGGGCTTCAATTTGTTAAGTCGTTTCAGCCTAATCTTCAACTCCAAATTAGATCGTACGCCTCCTATTGAGTTACTTCTTTTCCAGGTTATATCGGACGACTGAGAATCAAAATTCTCTATTCTTCTATATATATTGTAAACTCCTCCAATATGAAAATAGAGTACTACATAGATTATTTTCTCCATTACAAAGAGAGACTCGAGAGAGATAGTTCTTGGTGGGTGAGTTTAATTCCTTGTATTGAGTGAATCAAAAACTCCTTGCAATCTCTTCTAGTTGAATATCAAATCTCCCTATATTTTCTTCCGGATTAAGCAAAAGCTAACCGGGATAAATCCTCGTTGTATTTATATTTGGATTTGTGGATCTACTTGCTTGCTCAATGGATTCGTCTCATCTCTTCGACTTCCTCATTGCTCTAATTAGTTCCGCTACGACCAGAGGCATTTGTTGACACCCCAATCCCAACAGGTTCAAATCTCCATCTATGTTAGCTAATCACAAACAGACTTAAACAAAACAATCAAATGAAGTAGTGGGAAAGATTCGAGTCACCTTGGATCCAAACAACCAAAGCATATCTGCACTCTAAGCATATTTGCACCCTAGGGACATGCGAACTTAATTCTATCAAGGTACTAAATCAATGTCCAGATTAGTTTAATAGGATCAATAAATTCAATTAAATCCCCTGATCCAAGAATCAGGGCAAGGCAGTGTAGCACTAATTTCTAATTAGAAATTGAAGCATAGCATCTTAATCATCTGCTATCTGCAATATTTGTTTACAAACTACTACCATTACGGCCAGGGACAGCGGAATTAGTACTACAACAAATGTTTATTATTTCCCTACAAATTATATTTCAGCTAAGCCGTACACACTTCCTTCTACCGTTCCATAATAACACATCAAGCACTGCCATGAAATGATTCCCATCATATACCATAAACCTGATAAAACTAAATCCAAAGTAATTACACAAAAAATACGACTACTTCGATATTAGTTAGGGCCTGATTTGGTTAAGGAGTTCGAGTTATATTTTAGCTAGACTGGCCAGATGTGCTCCTTTCAGACAAATGTGAAAGGGAGCGTGTTTAACACTACTCAATCTTATCAGACTAGCTTTCTAAATGTAAATCATTAATTAAGAATATACTGAAATAAAAGTTATAAATATTTACAGATTAGCACCACCCAAATTTTTTTTATTTTGCAAAAACTACCTCTTGAGTTGGCTGAGTCCTCTGCTCCCCATAACCAGCGAATCCAGCTCCAGATCATGCACAGCATCGCACAGCTTCTCCCTTGCATCCCCCCAGTAAATCTTCGCCACAATCGTTACCTAACATCCACCCAAAAGATCAAACCGTAATAATAATAAAAATTTACCCCCAAAAAATACCACCAAATATATATATTTTTTTTAAAATATGAAATTATACCTTATCCTTCTGCCTCGATGCCGTATCAAGCATATCAAGAACCTCCAGATCCGTCTCCAAATCGTACCGCTTCATCGCCGCCGGCTCCCTAAGCTCCGATAACGGAATCAAGGCTAGAATAAAATAAAATAAAATAAAATCAACAACTTAATTCCAACTTTTCATATTCAATCGAAAGAAGAGTAAGAAGAACGGAACAGAGGATTACGTGATCCGGAAGTGGACCAGAGAGTGTGCTTGGACTCGTCGGCGGGCTTGCGCATGACGTGGAGGAGGATGAGGGTGTCACCTTTGTCGAGGAGGTTGTCAATCGCCCATTCCAGCGCCTTCTTGCTGCTGTTCGAGAAGTCAACTGCTACTCCGATCTTCCGATCTCCTCCCATTTTGATTTGATTTGGATCAACAAGAAAGGTGATAAGTAAAAGGATGATGGAATTTTGGTGTCGTATATTTTTTTTTTTTGTAGGGGGGGTTGTTTGCAGAGAATTGTATAGAGCAGGGTGTGTTTTCATATTGTGTGGGGATGGAGTTGGGCCGTTGGATTGTGATGGGGCCTGAATCTTGAGGTGACTGTATGTGTTTTATGCGATATTGTTTATAGGATTTTTTTTTTCTGATGGGCTTGGATTAGGATTGAGAAGGAAGCTTCTTGGTTGCTTCCGACGTTACAATCGCATCTTTGAATTTTGTTTGAATTCGATGCCGGTGGGGATGACTCGCTTCCTTCGAATCTAACGGCGAGAAAGCTGCTGAATATCCGGTCTCCTACCTAATCAAACTCTTTACCAATACCATCTCTACTAAAGTCGGGCCGTATCGGAGTTTTAGAGACTCCTAAGAGCATTCACTATCGTTTGCTAATTATGTAAAACATGTATTTTTTAGTAGACGACATTCCACTATCATTATGCATATTTTGCAATGGAAGTGAACAGTATATTTCCAATTATAACGAACCAATTTAGCAATTGCTAAATATAAAAGAAGGATAATCTTCTTCCATCTTATTAAATTTTCTTATTTTAATATGGACAGACGAAGGATCTTCTTCCATCTTATTAATTTTTTTTTATTTTAATATAGACGGACGGAAGATCATCTTATTTAAAAAATTTATCTTAATATGGACAGACGGAAGATCATCTACCATCCATCTACTTTTTCAAAAAAATTTTCAAAAAATTACGAAAATGTCATTCATATTTACGAATTTGCCATTTAAAAAAAATGCTGGACGGAAGCACTTCTTCATTTTGGTATTCTTTCAATATTTACGAAAATGTCATCATCTTATTTACGAAAATTTCATCTTTTTTTTTCTTTTCTTTTTTTTGGGCAAAAATTTGGTACAAACGATAGCACCGCTATCCCTTCATTGTTATTTGCGAAATGCCAAATATGTATTTTTTAGCAGCAACGATAGTGGATGCTCTAAGCAAGTTCTCAAATGAAATATTTTACAAGTTGACAAAATAAAAATAATAATTATTTAAATACAAACAAACTTGGAGCCTTGATGGACAAACTATTTAATTGAAAACAAATTTATATATATGCTTCTCAAAAAAAATTAATTGATAACGTATGCATTTTACATTAATGCTTCGTGGCAAAAAGAAACTCTGACAAACTCTAAAGAAGAAACGACAGTGATTTTATTCTGAATTTTATGAGATGATGGAAATGATGAATGAGAGAATTAAAGAGGAATGGAACAAAAAAAAATTATATTCAAAACATACAAGCAAACGCAAGTTGAGTTTGTATACATTAAGAGAAAGTACTGAGATGAAATGATTGAAGTAGACTATGTCGAGATAATACTACTTGCACAAAACTAATATAAAGGAGGCATCAAGTTCGAGACTAGACTATGTCGAGAGTTTTGTATAAATCTAATTAATTATGAGTTGTGAAATCATGGATGGTGGGGAGTTACACAATCATGAATGGTAGTCACTCACTAGTAAATAAATATTTACAACACTCCCCCTTGGATGTCCACCATACATGGGAACCCAGAGGGATAAAACCTGGTCAAAGGAAAAAGGAGTACACGTCCATGCTGGCGAGCATGCGACAATACCTCATTAAAACCTTGCCAAAAAAACTCAGTGGGACAAAAATTTCAACAGAAGAAAAGAGTACAATGTGAAGGTATTATTGATGACATGCTCCCCTTGATGCTGGCAAAATATCTTTAAGCTGATGCATTTCAATATTGTAGGTCATCTTTCGGAATATTGTAGTCGGTAGTGCTTTAATGAATACATCTACACAATTTCTCTTGATTGTATCTTCTGAACATCTATGTCACCATTCTTCTGAAGCTCATGCATATAGAAAAAATTTGGTGAAATATGTGTGGTATTGTCACCTTTGATATAACTGTTTTGAATTTGCGCAATGCAAGTAGTATTATCTTCATATAACATTGTTGGCATGTCATTGATAGAAGATAATCCACATATTTATCAAATATATTGTATCATGGATCTTAACCACATATGTTCACAGTTTGCTTCATGTGAAGCTAGAATTTCTGAATGGTTTGAAGAGACGGCCGTTAAAGTTTGATTTACTGATTTTTTTTATATAGCAGTACCACCACAAGTAAATACATACCATGTTTTTGATTTGGCCGTGTGTGGATCAGAAAGATAACCAGCATCAGCATAGCCAACTATTTGTGGCAAGGACCCAGTTGAATAGAATAGGACAATTACAGTTGTTCCACGAACATAACATAACACATATTTGATCTCATTCCAATGTCTTCGAGTATGTGCATAACTATATCTTGCTAATAAATTGATAGAAAATGTTATATCAGTCTGTGTACTATTTGCAACATACATTAGACATCTAACTGCACTTAAATATGATACTTCAAGGCCAAGTAGTTATTCATTAGTTTCTTGTAGACGAATGAGATCTTTCTTCAGATCAAGTGACCAGACAGCCAATGGCTACCCAATGGATGAGCTTTAGCCATATAAAATTTTTTGAGAATATTTTCTGTATATGTTGATTGATTGATAAAAATTTTAGTTGGTAAATGTTCGATTTGCATGTCGAGACAAAATTTTGTCTTCCCTAGATTATTCATTTCAAATTCTTTTATTAAATATGTTTATGTCTTTGTAAGCTCTTCTAACGTTCCAACAAGATTTAAATTATCCACATGTACAACAATAATGACAAATTCATTTCCAACTTTTTTAATGAAAACACATGGACCAATTAGATTATTTATATATCCTTCTTGTACAAGATATTCACTTAAACAATTATACCACATTCGTCCAGATTATCTTATTTCATACAAAGATCTTTGTAATTTGATAGAATATAACTTATGAAATTGTAGAATATTTGCTTTAGGACTTTAAATAATTCAGAAATTTTCATATAAATATCATTGTCAAGTGACTTATATAAATATCCACTGACGACGTTCATAAGTTGCATATCAAGCTTTTCAATGACTATTAAACTTATTCACAAATGTAATGTGATTGCATCTATCACAAGCGAATATGTCTCATCAAAATCAAATCTAAGTCTTTGTGAGAAACCTTGGCCTACTGGCATTACTTTATACCTTACAGCCTCATTTTTCTCATTACGTTTTCTTACAGATACTCATTTGTATCCAACAGGCTTCATGCCTTCTAGTGTTTGGGCTACTAGCCCAAATACACGATTTTCAAATGAATTATTTAAGCCTGAATTGCTTTTTTCCATTTTGGCCAATCATTTCTATGTCGACATTCTTCAATAGTTATTATGTCACGCCCCGCTTCCCAAAAAGAATACGGAATACGGATACGTAACAAAAGCCCAGCGAATGATTTTCATCATCCATAAGCTGTTAAAGAATCTTTACAACATACCACAGGAAAAACCAGAGTCAGAAGCAAAAGATACAACCGGGCATGCATATATAGAAACAAGATGCTAACTGAAATTACTTGAAACCAAATACAATAATCTCAAATAATCCGGTTCTGAACAAATCAAATATCCTGGGTCACATCGCCCAAATACATGATAAATATCCAAGTCATCAAGTACATGTTATTCAAGTTCAAGCAATAATAATAATAATAATCAAGCAGAAAAATCCAGCATTAGTACATCATCTCGCCAATACCATCTGGCAGTCGTCCATCCTGGTCTGCAATTAATAAATTTGCAAGAGAAGGAAAGAGAAAATAAGTACCCGTCAATTGCAAGTTACGGGCCACTTATAATGTAGGATACAAGTACAGGGGTTAGATAATTCTAAATAATAGGCCTAGCGTGGTATAAGTGTGTCAATAGAAATATAATATCTAACATGAATCGGAAAAATAGAAACAAGTTGCATGGTATACTAACAGGTACAGGTAACATGTATCAAGTGTCAAGTAAACAGATAAACAGGTAACAGGCATCAGGTAACAGGTAACAGGTAATCAGGTATACAGGTATACAGGCAACAGGTACAAGTATAGGAAATCAGAATATGTCATATCAAGTCCTGTTATATTACTAACTAGGTAGCACTTTATGCATCCCAGCTTTTACTACATGGTTGCTACAACAAACAGTTTCGCTTTCGATTTCATAGTGGAGTCCATAGGGCAGTGTACTCAGGTACATGAAACAGGAATAACAGGAACAGGTAGAACCTAGTGGTTCTCTTCCGAGTACACCTTCCTAAGGAAAGTATGCAGTCAGGTACAGAAAACAGGCATAACCTAGTGGTTTTTTTCCGAGTACATCTTCCTATAGGGAAGCATGCAATCAGGTACAAGTAACAGGATCGTGAATCATGTAGTCATGAACACGTAACAGGCAGGCAGGACACAGGACCTCTTCCAAGTACACATTTCTATATTTTCCACTACTAGATCTTTTTCTTAACCCCGACTTAGTCATTTATTATTATAATCAGGCATGCAAGTACGTGTCACTAAACAAAGCAAGGATAACAGGGTATAACATGTATCAAGTTTAGGGTGAAAGATAAATAAGTACAGGTACAAGATATCACATAACAGGGTAAAACAACTAGTTTTCTAATTCAGGATAGCACGACAGTGTTGTACTAAAACAGTGATTTCCGCTACTACAAATATCCAAATCTGGATCCGTCGAAGGATCTGGAAAATAGACTTTCACATGAATCCAGCGAGTAAAAATAAGTTATATAGTAATTCACAACATCATAACTCAAAATAGGTTTGAAAACAGAAAACATGTTCAGCCAGAAATCAGGAAAATGATTTCTTAGTCAGAAAAACTGTATCAAAACCTCTCAAATAAATTTAGAAAAAATCTGGGATATTCCCCTATATGTCTAGCATCAAAATATAAAGTTTCATAATATTGAAGAAAAATTAGTTTAGTCATCAAAAATACGAAAACATCAAGAAACGACGCTTTGGAAAATCTGGAAGTCCCAACACTGCTGTACGAAAACTGAAGTATCTCGCAACCAGTGAAACGAAATCCAAATCTGCCAAAGGGAGATGAAAACAGACAAAATATATTAACTTTCATATTTCATAAATATTTTTCATACAAAAAAAGGAATTATAGTGAAAATAAGGTTCTTTACAGATCAGCGAGCAAAATACAGCAAGTATAGATTTCATAAACGAGCATAAAACAACACATAAAACTCATCAATAAAATTCACCAAAATTCTGGATAATCTCTAACTAGATAAAGAAACACCGAAAAAAGTTTTGGATCAAAATATTATATGTAGCATAGTTTTTTCAAATTATTTGTCATCAAAATTATTGAAAAACAGAATCTGAAAAAGATCGACACCTCTGTACTAAAACAGTCATAAATCAGTCATACGAAATCAAAATCAAGCAAGGTCGGAGATTTTTGAAAATAGACGAAATTATCTAAAACTCATGTTTTATACCGAAATCAAGATACTGACTTAAAAATAGTCCAAAACAGTAACCAAAATAGAACAGCGACAACTACAGATTCTTCCCTTGAAAACAAAATCGACATAGATTCAAGAAAATTTGTCCAAACACACCCAAACATGAAATCGAGTCTACCAAGTGTCTAAACATCATGAATTAGGGTATCTAACATGTCCACACCAAATATTTCGCATGGATCTCAACCAAATCACGAATTCTCACAAAAATCTCACATACAAGATCAAAATCAAGAACGGTCAAATCCTAAGTTATTTCATGTCAAGATTGTGTCGTAAGTCATCTATGGTCAAGTTTGCACAATAGAGACAAAACCCACTAAGCAAAACACAAACAAGAGTCGTCTCTAGACCCAACTACACTATAGGTGAACTTTTTGACTTGTATCAAACAAATGAATTAGAGTACAGGTTACTTGTCTTAAATCGGGGATGAAGAATGATGCAAATCAAAAGTAGGATCAAAAACCCACGAACGAAAATCCGCTAATCAACAAATCCAAACAACTAGAGCGAAAACCTCCACACGAACAAGACTTCCAAAAGCGAGAGATGATCAAAGTGGCTTGCGGCCACAAGAGAACACCACGAGAGAGTAGGAGGATTATATGGTGCAAGAGGGTTGTTATGGTGGTGAAGGAGATGGTCGGGATGGACAAGGAGAGGGGAGATGCCGATCGGTGTAGGGCTCGGGTGTGGGGTGTGCCGGGGTTGAACACAGGCAGAGAAAGGGGAGGAGTGGGGGCTGTCAGCCTGGGGTAGGGTTGGCCTAGCTTGAGGTTGTGTGTGGGTCGGGATGCAAGCAAGGAGAGGGAGAGAGAGAGGGAGGTCGGGATTTGTGAGAGATGGAGTTAGGGTTAGGGTTTGTGAGGGAGAGGTTTATATATATAGGGTTTTAGTTGTGGTTTTATGGGTATTGGGTTGTGGGTATTAAGATTAGTAATAGGATTTACCAAATAGGTTTTTGGATATTGGGTCAATCAATTAGGAATACAAATAGGATTGGAAATTTAAATTTGGCTCTGGTAGTCAAATAGGGATCAATAATGGGATTGGAAATAGGATCACAACCAAACACCACCACCTCAAACACCCAAAAATAAAATGAGGAGAACGAGACCAAAAATGAAGAAAGAACACAGCTAATGAAGAATGAAAAAAAAGAAACAACCAATCAAACACAAAGAGCTCAAAATAAAATAAAACGAATATATATATTGAAAACGACTCCAATGTACGGTTCAGAAAAAAAATACAAGAGAGAAAATACATCAGAACAAAAAATACATTCCAAAATACAAAAAATAAAAAACAGGGGTTACATATTAGATTTGAATGATCATTATCTTTTGCAATATCTAAAGTGACAGTATGTGCAAAAATATGATCAAAAATAATATTATTTCTATTCCAACGTTTTCTTGTACTCACGTAATTGAAACAGATCTCTTCATAATTTTGTGTTTCTTCAATATGTGCCTCTTCAGGGGCTTTCTCCTTATCAACTTTGGATTCATCGGTTACTGTAATTTTTTACGTATTGTCTTACTTTTGGACGTTTTTCCATTTGGACAATTAGTTCCTTTTTCTTTCAAGGGTTTTTATCTTTTGCACCAATAGGACGTCCACACTTCTAGTGTATTTTTGATAAACTATCTTGATCTCTTTTAGGATCATCAATTTGTGTTGGAGCATTTATTGTTCGTATATAAGATTTTGTTACCTTATGTGCATCAGTAAATACATCTAGCAATTGATTTGCAATTCTTTACAAGTAAATAATTCTACTAACTTCATGTTACCTTAATTGTATGTTAATAATTTCACATCGTTCATCAAGAAGGGGTGTTTTTTCTTCCTCTAACGGCGAAATAATTGTCTCATCAAAATCCAGAAAGTGTGCCGTAAACATATCACCCGTTAAGGGTTCTGAATATATGATTATAGATG
>CM030358.1:179606175-179886175 GCA_017893485.1 Hemerocallis citrina | reverse complement strand
GATTTAAGGTGTACGCAAGTAAGAGATGGATTATTTGGTGGCCTCAATTTGGGCTTCCAAACCATAACAGGGCAGGTAAGCTGACCAACAACCTAAAATAACTTGGTAAATATGCAACATTAATTTCTTTACTAGAAGAGAAAATACTATCGTGAAATTAACCTTTACTGGTTCTTAGAAACCATGGATAACATAACATATAAGAACTTTTAGTATATGTTTGGATATATATGATTGGGATGACTGGAGTTTACCAGTGAAGGGTGCAAACTCTCCACTCAAGAAAGACAGCTAAACTAAATTTGTTATTTAGCCTTTTTTTTTTATAAAGGTGCAATGGGGAGACAAAGTAGAGATAAAAGAAATGATTAGCTTGGTTTAGAGTTTTGAAAACTTCATGTATTCCATTTTGGTTGAAATAAAAATAAGAGGTATTCCAATTGCAAACTGAGTCTCAAACAAACAAATGTTTAGATTATTAGTATTGTAGATATCTTCATACCTGCACTTGCGTTACCATTGTATTTAGACATGCTCATAGTGGTTATGGGATTAGAGTAAGCTATATAAAATATATATGATAATGTCCTTGCATAACTATTAGAAGCATCTAAAAGTGATGCTGAAGTTAAAAAAAACTTTATTCAGTGTTTCTAACAAACTATATGCATTCTAAATAAGTTCAAGCTGATGATCAAGAAAGCGATGGTTGAGCTTAAAGGTAGATATACTGCTTCCTCATATAATATGTTTGCTACTTCAATTAATTTGCTGGACCTTCAAAACTATTTTATATAATCAAACCAGGTGTACTGTTCCAAAGATGTGCCGTAGGCACGTGTCAACGGGCAAACCTAGTATATATATATATGAGGTTTCTTCCATTGCAAACACAAATGTTTGTGCAAACCACTTAACCCGTCATTGGCAATGACGGGTTACGGCAAAATATAAATTTTTGCCTTAAGCCTTAACCCGTCATTGCCAATGACGAGTTGAGTGGTGTGCACGCATTTGCAGAACATTTGCATTTGAAATGAAAGAAATCCCTATATATATATATATATATATATATATATATATATATATATATATATATGTTAAAGGGATTGATCGTGTGAGAACTAGTTCTTATGATAAGCTTCGAATTAACTGTTTACATAGAAATTACATTGATGATCTGAACTGTTTACATTGATTGGAAAGACTAAAATAGTCTAAATATGTAAAACCATTTACATATTTAGACTATTTTAGTCTTTCCAATCAATGTAAACGGTTCAGATCAATCCCTTTTACACACACACACACACACACACACACACACACACACACACACACATATATATATATAAGGGATTGATTTTATGTGAGAACTATTTCTCCCGATAAGCTTCATATGAACTGTTTACATAGCCATTACATTTGAAGATCCGAACCGTTTACATTGTTTGGAATGACTAAAACAGTCTAAATATGTAAAACCAATTCATTTGAAATTCATTTGTCCATCCATCGTGTCATTATAAAATATAACATTATTAACGTTATTAAGCTATACAATTTGTGACACTTTAATGTATGGACAAACAAATCTCAAATGACTTAATTTTCCTTCCGGATACTAATTTAGACATGTCGATCAAAATAAATAGTTCAGAATTTTCAATTCATATCCCGAAAAAAAGTTCACGTTTGGTTCTCACCGAAGGAGTTCTCACATGATCACAGCCATACACACACACACACACACACACACACACACCCCGTTGTTTTCAAACAATAGGTTCATTATAACTTAACTCTGTTGTTGCCAATGACGGCTAAGTGGTTTGCACTTTTGCAAATGCTACAGTACATTTGCAAATGAAAATAGATTTCCATATATATAAGCAATCTTCTATTGCAAAAGTGCAAACCACTTAACCTGTCCAATGACGGGTTAAGACATATTAAAAATGAATTCGTTGTTTTCAAACAACAGGTTCATTATAACTTAACTCATCGTTATCAATGACGAGTTAAGTGCTTTGCATTTTTGCAAACGCTACAGTACGTTTGCAATGGAAGATTTCCATATATGAGTGATCCTCCATTGCAAACGTTATCATAGAGTTTGCAAACGTACAAAGCACTTAACCTGTCATTGGCAATGACGGGTTAAAACATATTAAAAATGAGCGTTGTTTTCAAATAACGGGTTCATTATAACTTAATCCGTCGTTGTCAATGACGAGTTTAAGTGGTTTGCACTTTTGCAAATGCTACAGTACGTTTGCAATGGAAGATTTTCATATATATATATATATATATATATATATATTTGATTTAGAACTTTAAGTTCTATTATTTGAAGATTTGTTTGACTTAAACTTCAAGTTTAAGGAATTTAAACTGCATATTTGGATTAACTTATATAATTGAAATCTTTTGTAAGAACATAAAAACAAAACAATCAAACAAACCAACAAATAACGAAGAGGAACTAGTATACTACAAAATACAATACCAGATTGAGAGCCCCAAACTTCAGCCAAAAATTAGAACTTCGTGCAAATAACGTGTTGTGAAATCGGAAGAAATATATTATAAAATTGGAAGAACTATTGAGAGGTGTGAATATGAATGGTTGATTGAGTAAGAACAAGAAATTCTTGAGAATAACTATATTCTCTACCCTCTCAACAGCTCTTCCAATTTTATAATATACTTCTTCCGATTTCACACAATGAGTTAATTTATACTTGATTCTCAATCTCATCTACTCCAATCTCTTCCATCTCTACCGTCCCCTGCTCTGGTCTCATATATATATATATATATATATATATATATATATATATATATATATATATATATAGTTAGTCTATTATGAGATGGTGAGATGGGCTCCTTATCGTGAGCGGGAGCTACCAGCCATCCGATCTGGTTTGATTCAGATCGAATGGCTGAGATCAGATCCCGTTCTCCATCCTGTTTTGTTGAGGGTAAAATGGTCATTTACCTCCTCATCTTATCTTTTGGCATGCTGGCTCCCAACTCAAATCCCGCTCTCTCTTCGATCGTAAGAAACCCTAGCCTCCTCTCCTTTTCTTACTCCAGTGCTCTCCTTCTTCGATGAAACCCTAATCATTGGAGAGAAACCCCCATTCTTATCTCTATCGATCTTTCTCTCTCTTCGACTTCAGCTTACGATCGGGGTGTCCTCTCTCTCTCTTCGACGAGAAACCATACTGAGCATCTTCGATTCTCTCTCTCTTTCTTTCCGTCGAAGAACGGTTTCGATTTCTACTTTCCTGGATTCTGTCACCCTCTTCGGCGCGAAACCCTAGCCCCCAAATCCGCTGGTCTCAGTGGTCTCTTTCTCTCGATCTGCGATCGAAGACCCAAATCCATATTAGGGTTGCGAGGCTCTCTCTGTATCTTCGACCGCAAACCCAGCTTACGATTAGGGTATTCGATTCCTCAGCGATTTGAATAGAAACCCTAGCCCCAATCATTCTTATCAGGTATTCTCAGGTATTCTCACTTTCAAATTACATTTTGTTTTCTTATTTCAAGTTTCACTATGAAAAATTGAGTCACTGGTTGTTATTCCTTTCAATGAATTCATAACGGGTGATTGGGGCACTTGTTTAACTGCAGCCGTGAAGTAATTATTCTGTTTCTTATTATGCAACCCTTAGGCTTGGCATATCATGTTATGCATTATGGGCTCCATTTTTGTCATGCATTATGGTGCCCCTCTTTTATTTAAATCCTAAAATTTGAATTGCTACCTGCAGGATGATGCATCAGCTATCTGTTTCTTGCTTCATTCTCAGAGATATATTGAATATATTCGGGTAATTTTTTACATTATCATTTGCTGCTTTCTGTATGGATATTAAAATGTGTAGAAGGTACTATAATGATGGTTAACACCTTTGTCAACGTATTTTTTTTAAAGGTAGAAATCACTATAAATGGTTTTGATGTACTCTCATGTTAATCTTACACAGGTATTTACAAGTTTGAGTAATGCTACACCCACTACCAATTTCACTACATTTCTCTTTACTACCTTAGGTGACATGCTCCAGTAGGTGAGAGGAGAGAGCGTAGGTGGGGGAACTCTCCAATAGGAGTATGCCACCTAAGATAGCGAAGAGAATGGTAGTGGAATTAAAAACTGCTTCTAATGTTGTGTGAAGGAATGTAATTGGGGTGAGAAAACATCCAACTTAGGTTCAATAACCACTTTATATAGTTTATTATAAATAAAAACTTAGAATTTCGCTTCTATATGTATTGGAGAGTGTTAGGATCATAGATTAAAACATATTTAGTTATCCAGTAAAGGACTTGTACATCAGAAGTTTTGGTCCTTAAAATGAACCCCAATAATTTGGTATAAAAGCTTGTAGTTAGCGATGGTCCTTGGTTAGGTTTTATCAATACATGTGCATAATTATTTGAAAGTTTGTGCCTCATGATGGATTGCAACTTCTTGGCATGAGGGTCGTTAGGAGCATGATCATAATGCAAGACTAAACACTAATATTATCTTCATGATTTGTGTTTTACTTGTATCATTGGTTAAGATTAATTGATAGAGGCCTAGCTTCGATAAGCAATCTTTACCTAGGTACCAATTTCTCCAATATGATGCAGATTTTTCCGTAAATAAACAATTCTATCATGCTACTTTGTCCCAGCCAAAATTACTTGGTTTAATTTCTCTCGTTTAGTTGATTTTGTAATATTTTGGAAAAAAGGTTTTTTTTAAACTGATTCTGATTCTGATTCTGATTCTGATTCTGATTTTGATTCTGATTTTTTTTAATGCAGCCCTAGCCTAATTATGTTTTTTTGTTTATTTTTTTTGAGCAACTGCAGCAACATCACAAGCAAAATAAGAAGAAGGAAAAGAACAAGTAGGAGCAGCAGCAGCATAAGCAACTGCAACACAAGTAGCGGCAGTAGCATCATGGAGAGCTTCTTTTTAGAGGAAAAAAAATATTGTTTGAGCATTTAAATTTTGATTCTAATGAAGACCAATTAAATATCTCAATGTATATTTTAAGTTTTTCAGTAGCCTTAATTTACTGTTACTTAGAGAAGAAGAAAAAGAAGTAGAAGCAGCAACATCACAAGCAGCAGCAGCATAAGCAACATCATGGAGAGCTTCTAGTTGTTTTCTTACACTTGTATAATCACTTCTAGATGTTTAGCAATATGTACATCTAAAGAGATATTGTGAGGGTATGTTATATTTTGTTGTTTGTCATTGTTTACAATTAGTTTATGTTGCTTTGATTTAATCAAGTTCAGGCAATTCTATAATTATGAACATCTTTATGCTTGCTTCTTCTTAACCTGCAGCATGAAGAATATAAGATATTGTAGAGTATATGAGTTAATTCTTGATTTTTCTTAACCTGGAGCTTGTAAACACTTATTTTTCACAGGAGCATACGAGAAATTTTTTCAGGTTGAGTTAAATATTATAACCCTGAAATATGAAGAAGTGTTGCTATTACCAAAATACACAATTTATGTACATTATTTAGTAGCAATATTGTAGAAATTTGTATGCATGCATGACAAGATCCTTAAATGAATTGAATGATAAAGGAATACAATTAAAGTTTGTTGAGGCTTTGATAGATAGCTTTCAAGTACATCATCACACTAAGGGAACAAACAATTTCAGACAAGGAGTCGTGAAACATCATAGCTTGCACATTGATATAACTCCATGTCTTCCCAAATCATGTCAGTTTCTATGCAACAAACACAACCATTAACATAAATTTTAAATTCAAAAAGAACAACTAAACAATCTAACTGAACAAGAGTTCATACTGAAAAATAGTCTTATTTCAATAACTGAACAATATAAATATAGAAGACGCACACTTCTGATACACATTTTACATTCTCTTTATCTATGTTATCATCATGCTTTCCCCCTCTATCGACTCACTACAGTTTGTTTGATTATTTTTGCTGCACTACACTCCTGCTGCCTTTGCTGCTTCTCAACCTCCTCCTAGATTTTGGTGCATCTCCTTCTACTTCTTCTCCTTATGTTGCAACTTATCAAGTTCCTTCTACCTGCTGCAGCCTCTTCTACTTCTTATCCTTATGCAATGTTTCTCATCTCCTTCTACTACTTTTCTTCTACATCTTCTCCTACATTCAAGTTCTATTCTGTGTACAGTAAGGAAAAAAATTCATAAGATGGAAGTATGATTTCACAACCAACCAAAGCAAATTAAAGAATTGGAACGAAAGATTTTTGGATTATGAAATAAAAGAAAAAAATAGTAGGCTCAGAACACACTATTCTCACTAAGGCTGCATTGGGGTGTCATGCCAACTAATTCAAATGCATAAATAATCAAGCATCTGAAACTAAAAAGACTCAGCCATTAAACTGAGAACAACAATTATCAAATACCAAAGTAACTGAACAACAAATATCAGATACTCAACCACTAAAATTAGAAGAAAATATCAGATACAATATGTAAAGGAGAGATGAATGAGTGAAATGACCAGAGTACCCCCACCTTCATAAGTGAGTGTGCGAAACTGAAGAGTATGCATAAATATAACAAGCTCAAAAATAAATTCAAATCATAAGGGGTGTGTCATCACTGCCTACACAAACACACAAAAAGACAGAAAGACCAAACCCATAAATGCATAAATGAGAATCAACTACTTCCTGGACATATAAAGAGTGTCCATCTTGTTCCAGTAGCATCAATATTTTTCCCTCAATTCAACTCAACCATTACCTGGAAAATTAATTAAAAATAAAAAGTGTCCATCTTGTTCCAGTAGCATCAATATATATATATACACACACACTGTGATTATGGGTATTGATATATGTGTGCTCATATTCTCAAACTTTACTCACAACTATCTGCTTATCCATTATGATACTCAAAACAAATATTTTCAGAATTCCACATAAGAATTCCACATAATACAATTGGAGATTCTGAACTAAAGTGGTCCAGTTGCTGCAGAAAGATTGTGAGTAAAGCACTAAATGGTGACTATTATCAACTATAGCGATATTGCTTATATTTAGTTAGATAAGGTACTTGGCTAATTATAATTAACAGGAATGCATGCTAAAACAAGTTCATAGCGACTGCTCAAAAGGAGGGAAAAAAAGTTAAAAGTTCAAGGTAGTTAAAAGTTGTAGGGATTATCTCATTTGTAGGAAGAGTTATGTCTCATCCAGTGGTCTGCGTGCCTGCTATAACCTTGCCAAAAAAATGATTATCATATGCTTAATTGCTTACTAACACATGTCTGATCTAGTGATGGACAGCATATCTGCTCCACTCTAATATCTCCGAATATAATGGCACAAAAGGCACCCAATTCGGAATAATAGTTATTGATACTTAATCTAGATGTTATAAGTAAATAAGTTAATGGTAGTTCACCCATAATAAAAATATCCATCCTACCAGGATGGCTATTTAGAAAGAAAATGTGAATCGCCCAATTTAGAAGCCGTACATATATACACAATACCTATAGATCTACCTTAATGTGAAAGAGCTTGAGCTAGGAAGAGAAAGGGAGGCAATGAAGACACACCTTCTCTGTTATAATTCCAGCAATCAGATTAGCTGGAGTAACATCAAATGCAGGGTTCCAAACAGAAATCCCAGATGCAGCGACTTATATAGTTACAACAAGGTGTGAATTATACTCTTTGATCAATTTCAAAACCCATCAATCAGCTATCTGATTCTAATATGCATACCATTAGCAGCAACACGATCAGCACCCACAATGACTGCACAAACACATCCAGCTTTCATCAATGCAGATGCAGCTGAATCTGCTGTCAGAGTAGAAGGAAATTTTTCATGTACAAGCTCAAAAGCTGTTAATCTGGATCCCAACAAACTGTTGAACTGAATCATTAGAGCATAAAGGTATGGGAGATGTAGAATGATGATCAAAATAATATTATTAGCTACACATGTACATGCACTGGAAGTGAAGAGGCAATGGGAAATTATCAAAAATGCCAACTTATCAAAAATTGTGAGACGAAATGTAGAAATTGGTAGGCTCAGAACAACACTTGGCAACAAAACTTGAAGGCTTAGAACAACAACATCAAAAAAAATGTGTAGGCTCTGAACAATAACACCACCAAAAAATTTGTAAGCTCAAAACAACAATAACTTGTAGGACCGTACACAGGTGCTGGAAATATTTCCAAAAAATCAAGTATAAGTGAGTCAAATGCAGAAATTTGAGTATGTCACTAGGGCTGCTAAATGAAGCCCTGCCTACTCTGAACAATAACTCCATCTCTTCCAACTCAATCAGTTTAAGCACAAAATTATGAAAATCATTTTACTTGCTTTGTATAAATTTATCATTACCGCCTACACAGTCCAGTAAAGAAAACTCATGATTCAACAAATTCATGCATAAACAAAATCAGTCGAAAACTATTCATCACTGCCTACCAACTTGATATTATTTGTATAAACAAAATCATTTTACCAACATTTTGAAGATGTCGAAAAATCATGTCATTTCTGTTATACCCATCATCAAATTGCCTGCAAACAGTCAAACACATAATGATTAATTTAACATATGAACATATTTGGAATGGTTGAAAAATAATTACACATATAGGAAAAAAATATGGGTAAAATCATGTAAAACACTTACCTACAAAATGCACAGTCATAAACTACTAAAGTTCATACAATATTTGGAGCCTCTTCCGTTATGGGTTCCATTGTTGAAAAAATAGTTGAAGCTTGTGACTCGTTCAAATTAGAACTACACGATTAATAAGCACCAATTTAATAAAATATATATTATATATGACAAAAGTTGAAATAAATTATGTATGAAAATACCAACCTCTCCTTCAAAGGGCAAGTCCGACTGTCGTGATTAACAAGCTTCTTGCATAAACGACACTTCCTGAGAGGCTTCGCGGCCTTCTCCATGGCTTTTTCATTCCCTCCTTTAATTCGCTTCCCGCTACCTTTGGTCTTTGCAATATCCGGTACTTGAATGTTTACTGCTTTAGGTAAGGAAGTGCTTCTTGCTTGCAATTCTTGGGGCATATCTTGTTGCAATTCTGCAATATCGGTAACTACTAATGTTTTCACCTTTTGGCACATCTCTTTGGATGAGCGAGCAATCCTCATCAACTTGTGGATTTCATTTGTCAACTCCACCATATCCAAATCTTGTGGACTACCGTAGCTACCAATAATTTCTTCGCCAACATCATCATACACAATCTCGGTAGTTACTGAGGCGGTCCATCGCTTTAAGATATAAGATTGAGGTAGGCAATCAACAAACTCATTCCTGAAAACAACAAGAATGTGTCTACAAGGGATTCCATCAACTTCAAATTTTCTACATGTCTATCCATTCCTTCATAGAACACATCCCTTACTTTGTCTGATTTTTGTGACATTCCCATTCTCCTCACAGTATAGTGCCGCACACTCCCATTAGCATCTTTCATTAAAGAGGCGTAATTCAGACTTTGAACTAATTCATCTTGAAAAACATGAAATTTCTCTCTCGTATACACATCAGACATTTGCTTCTCAATTTCCAAATCTGTTTGCAGTTTGGGTTTTGTATGAAGAGTTGTGTAGTCTGCTGCTAACTGAATTTGTCTTTGTTTCCTTATCGCCCTTTCAAACTTCGTAATAAATTCGTGCAAAGTATTTTTACTATTAACATACTTATCCACAAAAGCATTCATACTTTCCGATCTTTGAGTTGTACGAATTCCAGCAGTGAAAATATGCTTAGCATAAGCTGGTATCCATTTTTCACGAAGCTTATAAATATCAGAAAGCCAAGGATTACCTACAATTTCAATATTTATCAAGTATTAAGACTACTGAAAATTTGTTAGCTACGGTAAAAATCATTAATTCAAGGGTCACCTGAAATAGACAAATTAGTGTTCATAACTTCATTCCATCTCATCTCAAACTCTTCTGGCGTCTCTGAATCCCAAATGCTACTATGAAATGGAATACTAAAATCACTATTAAGGCCCGGACCACCAAGCTTGTCTGGAAGCTTTTTAAGAATGTGCCACATACATAGCTTGTGGTTGGAACCAGGAAAACATATTCGGATAGCATTTTTCCATTGCGGGATCTTGATCTGTAATAATAACTGTAGGAGGAGGCGCACACATTGTTTCAGCCCATTTTTTAAACAACCAAAGAAACGACTCGGTCGTTTCTTTATTTATGAAAGCTGCACCAAAATTGACGGATTGACCGTGATGATTAACTCCAGTAAATGGAGCAAAAACCAATTTGTACTGATTTGTGTCATATGTAGTATCAAAAATTAGCACATCACCAAAATGCTTGTAAGCTTTCCTGGCTAGAGCATCAGCCCAAAAGACATGAGTTAATTTGTTGTCTTCATCCACCTTATAATGAAAACAAAAAGAAGGATTCATATCCTTTTCCTCTTGCAAGTGCTCCATCAATAGATCCACATCATAAGCTCTACTCCGATCCTTGTCTCTTTGCATCGAATTCCTAATGTCCTTTTCAATACAATTAATATTACTGAAACCCTCATTTTCTATCTCCATGTAGGACATAAACTCAGAAGTTCTTATGTTAGCTTCTTTGAACGAACTAAGTAAACTTTTTTGTGCTTCGGTAACAGTTCTATTACTTCTTAAGAACTGTTACTTTCTAGGTGTAACACAAGAATGAGTGTGCTCCTTAACAAACCTTCGGATTGACCATCTACCATCATTGTCTTTTTCAATTCGAATTTGAGCCATACACTCTTCTCTAGCCACAACCCTTCTCCTTCTCTTGATGACATTTGAAGAAGATGGTTCTTCAATACTGGCAACATTCACTTCTTCATCCAAAGTTGTCGGCTTACCTTGCTTAGAGCATACAAATAGTTGTGAATACCTCTCCTTTGTAATAGTATCCATCATTGTAGCAAATTTGCGAACAGAAAAACCAGCTAATTTTGCATATTTTTTGTAAAATTCATAACCTTCCTCTAAACTAGCAAATACTAAACCAACATTTGGTTTAGAATCATCATCAACATCTCTCCAACCCTTATGAACATCTTGGCTTGGTAACTCTTCAAACTCTATTCTACATAGAAAAAAAATATAATAAACATACGTAGTAAACATATAGAAGAGGTCATCTAACATCTCCAAAATCCCCATCTCCCTGTGCTGCCGCTGAATTTGGTGTGGGGGCAAACAGATGGAATTTGTGGATTCTTAGGAAAACTGAATAGCAAACCTATTTACCTGTTCCGTCGGAGTTTGACGTTGACTCCTGTCGTATTTCTGCAAAAAGTACGAGACACCGGGGTTGTTCCCGGCGACACACCCTCCGACGCTCAAGTCAGTAATCAAGGAAGATTATGAAAGAGCGTGAAAACTGAAAAAAGATTGATTACCTCTTAATGGAGATGGGTGAGGGGTATTTATGGGCGTCTTAGGGATCGGATTAGGAATGTAATCCCCGTGATCTGATAAGGAATATTCTCCTTGTAAACAGATTAGGAATGTAATCCCTAATTCCCAGTGGAGGGATAGGCATGAATCAGGGCCGTTGATTAGGATTTAATCAGAAACCCTAATTCTATCCCTCTGGATCGGGCTTTCTGCTGGTTGGAACCCGCATCCGATTGAGGTGGATCCGTTTGTGAGTTATTGGATCTTTGAAAAGATCCAGTACCCATCTCAAACCCGTTGGTAGGTGAAATTACCATTTTACCCCTGGACTTCAGGACTCGAGCCCGATTTGGACGGTTCCGATTAACCCCCATTTTTAGCCATATCACGAGCCCCCCACTCTCGAAGACTGAGCCTGATCAGCTTTTGAGGAGTAGTTTTACTGCTTTAATGGCTAGAGGAGTTGTATCGGAGCCCAAACGGAAGGCTTTAAATCTTGAAGGAGGTAGTGCGGTGATTTTTCAAGTGGATTGAGCTCTGAGTCGCTCCTGAGCTCTCATGGTCGTATGGTGTTCCCGTAGGAATATCCTTTTAACTTTGCGAGGTGCCAATTCGTCGTTCGGGGGTCTTAGAAGATTGTTCTTGGCAACAATCGCTTGTTTGGGGACTAGAAAATGCTTCCCCACTTCTACAATTGTTTTCCAGGAGTTCTTCCTTACTTTCCCGAATTTTTAACTGCTTTTTTCGCGATCTCTTGGTGGACAGTTCGGCCCTTTTACCTTCGTTGTGTGGCCTACATGCTTGTTTCACACTTCCGACCCCTTTCAGCGCTCGCCGCCAAGGAGGCTGAGGTCTGTAGGCGGTTCGGCATCTCTTTTTGAAGAGGAGAGGGACCTCGGCTAGGTTGTGAGTGCTGAGAAGGAGTTCGGCGAATTCCGAGGTCCAATCTTTCCACGTAATAGGGTCGGTGCCAAGAGCGCTCGGCAGCTGGTGCCGAACCCCAATTTTTCCCCCATAACGGGGTCGGTGTCAAGAGTGCTCGGCAGCTGGTGCCGAACTCCAATTTTTCCCCCGTAACGGTGTAACGCCCCGAATCCCAAATACACTGAATTCGAGATGTTCTACAGGATCTTTCCGCTTTCTTTAGTACAATTTTACAAGGAAATTTAAACTTTTCACTTTACATTAGAATTTACATCAATATTACACTTTTTATTTGCACAGCGGAAGTAAAATTTACAATAATTAAATAAATATACAACGATCATGAAGTAATCTTTAAGCATTGATTCCTCTTTAATCTTTATCAAGCCATTTACCTGCATATAAGACTGTGGGTACGTCAGTTTATTCAACCGACGATCATTATACACGACCATCCTCTCTATGCCGGAAATAGTATAACTTAATTTTCCATATTTAGCAAAGACAAACTTGTCACATTTCAAACTAAAGGGACTACCCTATTGATGTCGTGTTGTGATTGTGCACTTAGTCCTTAATGCAATTAATTATGTTATATGACACTAATGCACACTTGTTCGGATTCTATGCATCCCATACTACATAGGTCCGAGGGCAAGCCACTTAATCGTTCTTCATCTTTGTAGGGTTCAATCCCTCGCCATGACTTAATCTACTACTGTAACTATGGTGAGTATCCTAAATGATCTATGAGTACAAGCTCGTGTACAGAAAATTCTGGAGGGAAATCCCACGCCATGTCTTGCTTCATCAAGCATGCATTCTGTGGCAATTCAGCCTCACTTCATGGCACACGATCCTCTTGCAGTCACCAAACATCCCACAAGCGTGGCTAGAGTTCGATCATTCTGAGTTGTGCCCACGCCATGTCTTGACTCATCAAGCATGCATTCTGTGGCTCACACACCCGCACTGTAAACCCTAGTTCTCATACTCGTGTTTTTCTCTCACTTTCATCACATCTCCACTATGCACTAATCCTTAGTTTTTATTAGAATCATGAACAAAAATCAAAGCTCTAGAGTTAGCTTCTCCACTAAACCGGACTCATTTATTCATTTCAGCATGACCAACCTTGGTCTTTCTTTTCAAATTTCATTTCATTTCATTTCCAACGCCGGGGAAGACTTAGCTACTCTTTTGTTTCAATTTTCAATTCACAATTTCCAAAATGAGCATTTCCATTCATAAATTCATTATGTTGAGTTACCATACTCAAAATAGCATTTCTCTTTTCCAATCATGATTTCTAACTTGTTCAATAGTCCAGGACTATACATGAATTTCATATACTTTATCAATTTTCACTTCATATCAAAATTTCACATCACTAACAAACATTCACACTTCATATTTTCTTCCCACATTATTCTCAAGTGAGAATAAATTGCATTATGTCACACCATAAAGTTTCTTTTTGCCAAATCATCTTCTAATACTTCATTTTAATTTATTCTTGTAAATTATAATTTTTCACAAAGTATATAATCTAGAACCATAGTTCTATTTATGCCTTTTATTCACAAATCATGGTTTATTTCATTCAAATAATCCCCAAATTATTTTTATAAAGTTTCCTACATTTTTAGAAGAATAACCATATTTTTTTCACAATTTTTGGACACTTAAAAACCCCAAAAAAACATTTTTTCATTCTTGCCGATAGCAAGAATCGAACCCAGCACCTTAAGAACACAGCCGACAGCCCCAACCGCTAGGCCGTATGCGCTAAGCGCTATGAAGAGGGGCAAAAAGGTATTTGTTACTCTCTGTCGGTATTTTATATGTTTACACAAAATGTGAGATAATATATGCGGCTACGGGGAATCAAACCGATCAACACAGAGAACCCAACCGCACCGCAAGACCACTTGAGCTACGCGCTCAGTTGTCATAAGTATAATTTCAATTCCATTTAACTTATGCTCTCTGTTATTTAGAACATTTCGATGTTCAACTAGCTTTCGTTTCATTTTGCTCTCATCAAAATATACTGTATAACTCCAGATTAATTCTACTTCACATAATTTATATATCAGTGTGAGCAAAATAATTTTTGTAATAATAAAAACATATTTTCAAACCATTAATTCAATTTATACATTCTAACACTACTATTGTCCTCTTTTTGATGTTTCTTCGTATTGTAGTAATCTAAATTTTTTGTCACTACATTTCACATTAATCCACTGATTTTAGTCATTTATCTACATACACTCATATTTGAATTTATTCATACCATATCACCACAAAGGATCTACTTAATACATGAAATGGTAAAACCCAAACTACTAACTTTGTGTATAGTTCTTAATAGTAATAATTGTGGTTTTCATTAATCAATCCATACTTCCAATCAATTCACATACATCACAATTTATAGAACCGCATATCAATTTGCATATTCACATCTCAATCATTCAAGAAGTCATTTTTCCAATTAAAGTGTGTTTGTTCTTCCTTAATCAATTTCATGCTTCAAATTTCTAATTACACTAGCATGCAATTCTACTTTAGAAATAGGGAAAATTTTACCCACAACTCAATTTTAATAATAAAACCACATACAAGTTATTCATTAACATTCCAATCAATTTATAGACTAACTTTCCAATCAAAAATGTATTCTTATTAATATTTTTCATGCATCATTTCTTAGCATAATTCCTAATTAGAAATAAGGAAAATTAAACCCACCTTGTATGGAGAGATAGCACAATTTGTAATAAAATCCTTGCAACGAGATGCACCTCCTCCTAGACGATGCGCGCACAAGCTCCACAAGCACCAACCCGAGCTCCTCTCCTTGGACTAGCCGGCCTCTCCTCCTTGGAAAAATGCAAGCGCAATCCCCCTCACAACTCAATCTTTTTAACTCACAACTACTACTAGATAATACTATTAGACTATAGATTTGGAAGGGAATATTAAGCACAAAATAACTAGCCATGGGAGGGGGTATTTATACTAAAAATCAACTAGAATGGAGGGCTAGGATTAGTTGGTTGGTTGTAGGATGGAAGACTAGGATGAGAGTAGGAGTTACCATAACTACCCACATCTAAATAACCACCACCATGATCACCATTAAACTTTTTGAATTCCCTCCAAAAAATATCCACAACCAGCCATGAAGAGCATGCATTTTGCACGTGTACGTGTAGTGCACGTGCATGCAACTAGGCCCAAAATTGTGCATTAAATTTTGTATAAAAATAAAATAATCTTTTAAATTGTATTCTACGTGACAAGTTGTGTAAAAATATAGTCCATGGGCTTTAGTTTATGGGCCAAAATAGTTACTTTAAAATAAAATCAATAAATTACATTTTGGGCTTTTTAAGAAAAAGGCTTTAAAATAAGGCTTTCTATCTATTTAAAGAAAAGGTTTTTGTATAAAATAATTTGAAAACACATATTTAAATAATTATACACATCACAATAAAAATAATTATAAGATTTAATTCAACAAAAATATTGCACGTGCACACTACGTGCAAAATAAAATAATTTTTCATTAATTGAAAAATCAGGGTATTACAAACGGGGTCGGTGCCAAGAGCGCTCGGCAGCTGGTGCCGAACCCCAATTTTTTTCCCGTAACGGGGTCGGTGTCAAGAGCGCTCGGCAGCTGGTGCCGAACCCCAATTTTCTCCCCCTAACGGGGTCGGTGTCAAGAGCGCTCGGCAGCTGGTGCCGAACCCCAATTTTTTCCCTATAACGGGATCGGTGTCAAGAGCGTTCGGCAGCTGGTGCCGAACCCCAATTTTTCCCCCATAATGGGGTCGGTGTCAAGAGCGTTCGGCAGCTGGTGCCGAACCCCAATTTTTCCCCCATAACGGGGTCGGTGTCAAGAGTGCTCGGCAGCTGGTGCCGAACCCCAATTTTTCTCCCGTAACGGGGTCGGTGCCAAGAGCGCTCGGCAGCTGGTGCCGAACCCCAATTTTTCCTCCGTAACAGGGTCGGTGTCAAGAGCGCTCGGCAGCTGGTGCCGAACCCCAATTTTCCCCCATAACGGGGTCGGTGCCAAGAGCGCTCGGCAGTTGGTGCCGAACCCCAATTTTTTCTCCATAACGGGGTCGGTGTCAAGAGCGCTCGGCAGCTGGTGCCGAAGTCCCTGACTTGTCTTTTTCTGGCTCAGCGTTGGTGGTTTCTGTGCTCCTGGCTGATGTGGCGGCCATTAAATGCAATGGCTTCTGAACTTCTGACAGCTCTGACTGATGAGATGCTCATTTAATGCTGTGACCTCTGAGCTTCTGCCAGATGGGACAGTATTTAATGCGATGTACGGCTTGGCATGGTGAACAAGGCGACGATTGAAGTCGCTTTTGTCATTTTGTGTGAATGGGCCGGTAGTACAAGCCCATTAACCTCGTTTCGCGCGCCTTTCTCTATAAAACCCCACCCCCCCTCATTTTTCACTTCTCTTCTCTTTTGCTCAGGTGATCTTTTGGGCTAAGCGAGTGTTTCCGGTGGTCGACGTTCTTTCTCTGGTGAAGTTTCCGGCAGCTGATCTTTTAAGGTAACTTATCCTCAGTTTACTTCATAAACTATGTCTCTTGCTTCTGTCTCCGAGTCGACCTCTTGGTCCGAGCCCTCCCTTGAAGTTGTCGAAGATCGTACTCCGACCAAGGGCAAGAAGGTGTTCGGCAAAGATTCAATTGTGGAGGATCCGAAGCGTATGGGGGAGTTCGGAAGATTGCTGGGGCCGCTCACTGGGCTTCACAGAGTTCGGGAGCTTCCGAAGGATCAAGCCGAGCGAATTGTTCACGGGAGGGGGAGGTCCTTCGAGGAGAATGCAGTGAGGGAGACGACGGAGGCGGACGAGACGGTGTCGATCCTTCGTGAAGAGGACTTGGGAGTGATCCGGGACTGTTTCCAGATCCCGGATGAGTACGAGCTCATGTTGCCGGGTCCCGGGGTTAAGGCCAACTCGCCGCTGCCAGTGACCATGTGTTGCTTGCCGGTCGACGCCTTCATCGCCGGGGCTCGGCTACCTCTCCATACGTTCGCTGTCACTGTGCTGAGTTGGTTCGGGGTCAGCCCCATCCAACTCATGCCGAACGCATGGAGAGTGATAAATGGCTTCGTACTGCACTGCCAAGCTGCGGGGATCGAGCCAAAGCTGAACGTGCTTCGGACACTCTATCGACTGCACCAGGGGAACAAGTCGGAGTACCGATACTATTTGGCTCCGAGGCACGGCGGCAGGCTCGTCATATGCCCCGACTCCATCAAGTACTGGCGTGACAAGTTCTTGATAGTGCGGAGTCCGAAGGCCTGGCCGATCCCCTCCGGTTGGGTGGAAGGGGTGCCGAAGAGGATGAGGGCGCCGCCCAAGCTTCGTCCTGAGGAAGAAGAGGCAGTCCGGACACTTCTCGATCGGCCGAAGTACGATTGGAAGGAGCTGACCGAGGATGTCCTGTTCAAGGGGGGCTCTGCCGCGTAGATCCCAGTACGCGGCTTCTTTTTGCTTTGTTTTTCATATCTTATTTTGCATGAGTCCCGTTGTTCTGACGAACTTTGTTTTTAATGCAGAGGCGATGGACTACGATGCGGTGCTAGCTTTGAGAGCAGGCCTCGCTAGCAAGGCTCCGAAGAAGCGCAAGAGGGTGGCTATCAAGTTGCCGACCCCAAAGACTCTGAGGGTCACGGAGACGATCGAGGTGATAGAGACCCTCAGTAGTCCGGTCGTTGCTGGCGCAGGGGCCTCGACATCGAATGCTGGGGGAGTGTTCCCTATCGCCGCAGCCCTCGGGATGACGACGCCGCCGCTGACAGTGGCGGCCGAGGAGCTCCTGACAGAGGAGCACCAGAGGATCCATATTCCGGACTGGCAAGTTCGGAAGCACAATGGATTCCTCAGCAACACCTTGGCGAGCATGCAGGCCGTCAAGCACCTCGCCACGCCGAATGACCGGGCCACCATGGAGGCCGGGCAGGAAGGGGACGACGTCATTGAGATTGCTCGTTCGGCGGTCTCGGTAAGTGTTGGATTTTTTCTGTCGTTGAATTTCTTTAGCTATAATTTTTCTAACTCTTTCAATCCTTCTTTCTTTGTCGCAGATCATCGTCCACTTCGGACACCTCACCGAGAGGTTGACAGCTCTGGAGAAGGAGCTGAAGCAGGAGTCTGACCAGGCTCGGAATGAGAAGGCTCGGATGGGGAACGAGCTCGATAAGCTCACAGTCGAGTTCGAGGCGAAGTCGACGAGGGTCGGCTACCTCGAGGGGCAAGTCGCGAAGCTGGAGAGCGACCTTCTCCGCCTGAAGGAGGAGACAGCCAGACAATTGGCCGAAGCTGAGGAGGCGAAGGCGGCGGCGGTGAAAGCGGCAGAGGACGCGACCTTGGCGAAGGCGCAGGGTTACCTCGCCCAAAACATGGCCAAGGATTATGCCTAAGCCATTGCCCGGGTGACGGAGACGTACCCCGACGTGGGCTGCTCGGGATGGAGACTATTCCCGGGACACGTTGAGGGCTTCGACCCTGAATCCGAGGGGGAAGAAGAAGAAGAAGGGGAGGACGAACCCGAGACCGAAGTCGCAGTCACCGGCGAGGTCCCGAACACCGCGGTTACTCCGCTGGCGGTGGTGCCCCCTTCGGAGACGTCGACCCCGACCCACACTCGCCGCCCTGGGAAAGAGGTCGTGCCCTGACTCCGCTTGTTTTTTTTCTTCTTTTTCTTTTTTCTTTTTGAAGTGTAATGCCTAATAGCGGACTGGCCACCGCTGTTTTGAAATGAATGAAAAAATTTTGAAGTGTTGGAGTTCGGCTCTGTGTCTTTGTCTTTTCTCACCAATTGTTGAAAGTTTGTTTGAAAATTTTTGAAGTGTCGGAGCCCGTCAGTGCGCTTAAAAACTTGTTTTTTGTCTCGACTTCTTTTCAGCTTGCGGTGGTAACTCAAGCTGTCGAGCCCATTCGCTCAGACGACAATGCTCGGGCCGAGGCTGGCTTAGGGGCGACGAGGCTGTGCTTGGCGAGGTGCCGGGAGCGGCTCTACGAAGTCGAGTTGGGACTGCGCTGAGCTGAAAGTGAGCGGAACCATCTTCAACTCATCTTAGGTCGGCGGGTCATCGAGATTCGGCGTCTGGAGAGCAGGATCGCCGAGATGACCCCCCTAGGAGAGGACTAAGATTCGCCGACCGCCTTTAGCAATGGGCTTCGGATCCAGTGCATTCGGCACAATTTGTCAAAAATAACAGCGGAAAGGGACGATCTGCTCTCCGAGATCTGCCACTTGCAAACTGTAGAGGCAGAGCTTCGGACGGAGGGAGAGGGGCTGACGGCCGAGGTGGCCAAACTGACGATCGAACGGGACGAACTGACGGCCGAGGTTGATGCACTGAAGAGGGCTACGGTTGACAAGAGTATCGAAGTCACTCATCTTCGCCGTCTGATAGCCAGTCACTCTGGCGTGCCGGACTCTGCAATACCCCCTCGCTTCGAGGTCGATGTAAACGACGAGTCTCTGAGGGAGCGAATTTCCGAGTTAGAGGAGGAGGTTGCTCGCCTGAAACCGCGCTCGGGTCCAATCAACGTCAGGAGCACTTCATGTACTCGTGCGGAGAGCGATCGAGGCATCACATTCTACGAGCTCGCGACCCGTCAGCGCATCGGCCATCCCAGTCCGGGGGACGCGCAAAGCGCTGTGGCCATCTCGTCGAGCAAAGCATCTGTCGGAGCGGCTGCTAGGAGCGGTGCCGAGGACACGTCTCAATTTGCCAGATTGGGATCGAGCTCCGGAGATAAACGTCACCGCCCTCGAGTGTCTTTGAAGCGGAACGCCCCGGTACCACGGAAGCGCTGAAGACCTTGTTTTTGGAGCTTTTGTATTTAGCCTAAGTGTAATAAGTCGGCATTGTAACTTTCGCTTTTCAACGCCTTGTAATCTTTGTTGTATGGAAGAGTCGCTTTGTACGGCGTCCCAATTATTAATGATATTTCTTTCTCAAACTCGCGTGCTTCTTGTAGCTTTGTGTAGTTGTTTCGTTTGTGACTGTGTTCGTCGTGCCGAGGTCCCTGAGTTAGTCTTTTGCTCATGTGGGAGTCGGCGACATGAGCGTTGGGCCGGCGATGCCGAACTGCACTTCGGTCACTCAGTCTCGCGAACTGGCGAGCTACTTCTAGCTCGCTTAGAAGCGAACTCACAAAGTAGAATCGATAACCTTAGTCCAACGGTTGTGGGAGCAATTCCGAATGGCGAACTACCTCTAGTTCGCTTAGGAGCAAACTTGCGAAGTAGAATCGAGCCAAGTGCTGGACTCAGAACCATCGTTAGATTAGTCCAACGGTTGTGAGAGCAATTCCGAATGGCAAACTACCTCTAGTTCGCTTAGGAGCGAACTTGCGAAGTAGAATCGAGCCAAGTGTTGGACTCCGAACCATCGTTAGAGTAGTTCAACGGTTGTGGGAGCAATTCCGAATGGCGAACTACCTCTAGTTCGCTTAGGAACGAACTTGCGAAGTAGAATCGAGCCAAGTGTTGGACTCCAAACCATCGTCAGAGTAGTTCAACGGTTGTGGGAGCAATTCCGAATGGCGAACTACCTCTAGTTCGCTTAGGAGCGAACTTGCGAAGTAGAATCGAGCCAAGTGTTGGACTCCGAACCATCGTTAGAGTGAAGAACTAAAGGCAGAGAGATGTAAACAATAGTAAAGTATGAGAAAGCTTTCTTTATTAATGATTAATAGTTGGCTGCTTCTAAAGTTGTTAGCCGTTATTACAAGAGAGAAAACAAAAGAAAAGCAAGACAAGTAATAGGAGTGGAACGATTCGACATCCCCAAAATACTTAGAGAGTCGTTGGTGCCTTCTCTTGGTATTTTAAGAGATGGTCGGCATTCCAAGTTCTGGGGATCTCCCTGCCGTCGAGATCTTCTAGTCTGTATGTGCCGGGCCGAACCACTTTTGCGATCTTGTAAGGTCCTTCCCAATTCGGGGCCAATTTGCTCTTCTGTCTTGGGAACGAGATGGCTAACTTTCTGAGGACCAGGTCCCCTTCTTTGAGGTCCGTAGGGCGGACTCTTTTATTGTATTCCAACTCGATCCTTCTTCGGTAGCTTTGTTGACGTATGGCAGCTCTTTCTCTGATCTCATCTATCAGGTCTAGATTTGCTCGGAGCTCCCTGGCGTTCTGTTCTTCTTCATAAGCTAATAGACGAGGAGAGGGTATACCGACTTCAAGGGGGATCACAGCCTCGGACCCATAGGTGAGATTAAATGGGTTCTCTCTTGTGGGGGTTCGCTTTGTGGTACGGTAGTTCCACAGCACGTTGGGAAGCTGGTCGACCCATAGGCCTTTGGAGCATTTGTCTAACCTCTTCTTAATGCCGGAGAGAATTTGTCGGTTAGCATTTTCGACTTGTCCATTCGACTGGGGATGGGAGACGGAGGAAAATCAGTGCCGGATGACGAGGTCTTCGCAGAGAGCTTGGAAGGCAGCTCCAGTGAACTGGGTTTCGTTGTCTGTTATGAGGACCCGAGGTACTCCGAATCGGCAGATGACATTCTTCCAAAAGAACTGGACGACCTTGTTTTCCGTGATCGTGGCCAGGGGCTCGGCCTCTATCCATTTTGAGAAGTAGTCGATTACCATGACTAAGAATTTGAACTGTCCAGGAGCTGGGGGAAATGGCCCTAGTAAATCCATCCCGCACATTGCAAAAGGGATTGGACTTGATAGGGAGGTGAGTGGAGCTTGCGGGAGTCATCGGATGTCGGAGTACTTCTGACAGGAGCTGAATTGCCGAACTTGCCGTTCGGCGTCTCGTAAGAGAGTGGGCCAGAAATATCTGTAATTCAACGCTTTGCGGGCCAAGGATCTGGATCCCGAATGTGCCCCGTCGATGCCCTCGTGAAGTTCTTGCAGGGCGTAGTTGGCCTGCTCGGGGGAGAGGCATCTCAGGTACGGCCTGCCGTCTACCTGTGTGAAAGAGCGTTTATATAAGATGCCTCCAATCAGTGTGTAGCGCTCCGCTCGGGTTCTGACCCTTCGAGCTTCCTTGGATCCTCGGGGAGGAGTCCGTCCCTTAAAAATTCGACGAGGGACTTCATCTAGTTATCCTCAAGCAGGACGGGCAGCGACTCTAGAGAGTCGGGAGTTTCATCCTCAATACTTGGCCTCAGAAGAACCTCTATCAAGACGGTCTGCTCGAGACCTTGAAGGGAGGATGAGGCTAGTTTGGAGAGGGCGTCGGCCTGAGCATTTTCTTCTCGGGGTATTCTTTGGATGAGAGCTTCTTCAAACAGTGCCATGAGGCTCCTGACCTTGGCTAAGTATTTGACCATCCTGTCATCACGTGCTTCATACTTGCCGAGAACCTGATTTACGACTAGCTGAGAGTCGCTGAAGATCCGGAGGCGCTGCGCCCCTGCATTTCGAGCCATTCCAAGGCCGGCTATGAGTGCCTCGTATTCTGCTTCGTTGTTCGAGGCCTTGAAGTTTATACGGAGGGAGTATTGGAGGATGAAGTCATCTGGGCCTGCCAGAATGACCCCTGCTCCGCTTCCCTCGTTGCAGGAGGATCCGTCCACATAAACCGACCAGATAGGCGGCCCCTTCGTCGCTTGACTGGACTCGGAGATGGTACTTTCAACGATGAATTCTGCTAGGGCCTTAGCCTTGATCGCGGTCTGAGGCTGATAAGTTATATCGTGCTGGCTCAACTCTATAGACCACTTCATAAGATGACCGGAGGTCTTCGGCTTGTGGAGCACTTGCTTCAGCGGTTGGTCGGTCAGAACGACCACCGAATGGGACTGAAAATACGGGCGAAGCTTTCTCGCGGCCATCACCAGGGCATAAGCCATCTTTTCTAATCTTGGATAGCGGAGCTCGGCATCCCGAAGTCCCTTGCTCACATAGTATATGGGCTTTTGAGCCCGATCTTCTTCCCTTACCAGAACGACGCTGAGGGTTTGCTCGGAGGCTGCCAGGTAGAGGTAGAGGGATTCTCCAGGAATTGGTTTGCTGAGGAGATGAGGATTGACGAGGTAAGCCTTGAGCTGGTCAAAGGACTCCTGTTGCTGTTGACCCCATTCAAAACCTTTAGCCCCCTGAGGGCCTTGAAGAAGGGGAGGCATTTCTCCCCGGACTTCGAAAGAAAACGCCCTATGGCGGCTAGGCGGCCTGTTAGCCGCTGAACTTCCTTAACATTCATGGGAGGGGCCATGTCTAATATGGCCTTGATTTTCTCAGGGTTTGCTTCAATTCCTCGCTGGCTGACCATGAAGCCGAGGAACTTTCCTGACGAGACGCCGAACGCACACTTGTTCGGATTGAGTCTCATATTGTGCTTTCTCAAAACATCGAACGCCTCCTGGAGGCCGGTTACATGATTAGGACCTCAGATGCTCTTTACAAGCATGTCGTCAACGTATACTTCCATATTGCGGCCGATTTGAGCTTGGAAAACCTTGTTGACGAGGCGTTGGTATGTGGCTCCGGCATTCTTCAAACCTAAGGGCATGACTCTGTAGCAATAGAGGCCCTGGTCGGTCACGAATGAGGTCTTTGGGATATCCAGAGGGAACATCCGAATCTGGTTGTAGCCTGAGAAGGCGTCCATGAAGCTGAGGAGCTCATGTTCCGAGGTGGCGTCGATCAGAGTGTCAATACTCGAAAGAGGGAAGGGATCCTTGGGGCAAGCCTTGTTGAGATCGGTAAAATCAATGCAAATCCTCCAAGTCCCATTGGACTGCTTCACCATTACTACATTTGACAACCACTCAGGATAGTTCACCTCTTATATGAACCGGGCCTTCAAGAGCTTGTCCACCTCCTCTTTTATGGCTAGCTGGCGCTCGGGGGCGAACTTGCACCTCTTCTGCTGAACCGGTTTGGACCCCGGAACAACGCTGAGGTGGTAGACTAAGAGCTCTTCGGAAATTTCGGGCATGTCTGCAGCTGACCAAGCGAAGAGGTCTCGGTTCCTTCGGATGCACTGTACAATGTCCGAGCATAGAGCGGACGGGAGGGTCTTGCTTACAAAGAACTTTCGAGTTGGATCCTGCTCAGAGAAGAGCACTTCCACCAATTCGTCCACCGGCTCGGACGTCGGTTGGGTAGCATCTTGGGGGATTTCCAGAGTTTCCAAGGAGAGGACTGGACCGAGGGTAGAGGTCATGTAGCACTTGCGTGCTGTTTCCTGATTGCCTTTTACCTCCCCTACCCCGGCCCGAGTGGGAAACTTCATTTTAAGGTGATAGGCAGAGGGGACGGCGTCAAGGGCAGCTAGGCCGGGCCGACCCAGAATGACATTGTAGGCTGCGGGGACATCTACGACCATGAAGTCCATCGCCTCCGTTCGGGTAGTAGGAGTTTTGCCAGCGGTTACATCGAGGGTGATCACCCCTTCAATAGTCACTGGCACTCTCGTGAACCCATGGAGCGTGTAGCCGGCGGGCTTGAGTCTGTCTCGAGAAAGCTTTAGGCCTTTAAAAGCGGTGAGAAAGAGGATGTTGACGGAGCTGCCATTGTCCACTAGGATCCTCTCTACTTTGAAGTTTGCCATGTGGAGGCTGATGACGAGTGCGTCACAATGAGGGGTGCGGACACCTTCAAGATCTTCGTCTGAGAATGTGACGGGCACTCCGAGGCCTTTGGGAGGAGGGGTGGTGCGAACCGAATTGACTTCTCTTATAAATGCCTTTCGAGAGGAGTTTGAGGAGCCCCCCATTGGGCCCCCATGAATGAGGTGTAGGACACGCTCCTTTTCGAAGTCGGGCGTTTCATCGCGCTCCGGACGCTTATTAGCCCCCCGAGGCGGGGGAGGAAGTTCGGCTTGGTCCTTTCTTACGAACCTGGTCAGCTACCCCCTCTGGATGAGGGCTTCTATCTCATTTTTCAGGGCTCGACAATCGTTGGTGTCGTGGCCGTGGTCCCGATGATAACGGCACCACTTCTCTTTATCCCTTTTCTTGGCAGGGGTGTTCATCCTCGGAGCAGGAGGTATGATCCCTTCCTTCTCAACTTCCATCAGAATGGTAGAGACATTAGTGGTAAGGGGTGTAAACTTCTCGAATCTGGGGGGAGGTCGGCATTGGCCGGCATTATCCTTCTGGAGCTTCTTGGCTCCTTCCTCTTCTGTTCCCTTTCTCTTAAACCCGGAGGAAGACCCCTCCAGGTTGGGGCGGTGTTCGGCTTCTTCGGCCCGAATGTACTTTTCACTTTGGAGGAGGAGGTCAGAGAAGTTCTGTGGGGGCTTCTTGGCGAGGGAGGAGTGGAGGTTGGAATTGAGGACATTGGACTGAAATGCTGTTGCAGCGACCGACTGGTCGAGGGATGCAATAGACCTGGCTTCAGCTGTGAACCTCTTCACATAGTCTCTCAACTTCTCACCCTTCTTCTGGTGGAGGTACAGTAGCGAGATACTGGTCTTCTCAGTTCTACGACTACTTACAAAATGGGTGACGAAGAGGGTCTCGAATTGCTCGAAGGAGAATATTGAGGATGGGGCGAGGCGAGAGTACCATTCTCGAGCCGGACCTTTGAGAGTTGCGGGGAAGGTTTTACAGAGCAGAGCATCGGAAGCTTGATGGATGAGCATTAGGGTCTTGAAGCTCTCGATGTGATCGACGGGGTCAGTTTCCCCGGAGTAGGTCTCAAATTGAGGGGGCTTGAAGCCGACTGGTACAGGTGCATCCATTATTGTTCGGGAAAAAGGAGGTCTGCTAGGACGAAGGGTCCTTCCTCTAAGTTCTTCTTCTCGGTCTAACTGACCCAAGCGCCTCTCCATCTCGTGGAGACGGCGGTACACAGCGTCGTCCCTTCGACGGTAATCAACCGAGCCTCTAGACTCGTCTTCGTACGAGGGAGAGCGGGGGCTACGACGACGGTAGCTCTTGGAGTGGCGAGGACTTCGCACATGCCGGGAGTTGCTGGGAGCTGGAGGAGGAGATGGTGACCGTCGGCGAGGACTTCGGACCGGAGGAGGAGAGGGATCTTGGGTGCATTGGTGTTGGGACGGAGATTGAGAGCTTGTAGGACGGTCGCTTGGAACTGCTGGAACTCGGCACGGGTGATGGGTGCCTCATCGTTCCTAGGCTGTTGTCGACCTGCGGGGGAGTGTGGCTTTCTTCTGTAATGCTCGGGGGACTCTTTCCGCCCCCTTCGGGTAGGGGATCTTCTGTATTCTCGGTGGTGAGGAGACCGCTCATCCGGACGGTGTTGGCGGGAGGTTCCCTCTCGGGCCCGCTTTTCATCCAGATGGCGGCGAAGATCCTCATCCTTCTGCCGATTGAGGACGGTGTTGTGGAGACCGGAAGCTCGAGGATGATGGGAGGCCATAGAGTTCGAAGAGGCGTTGTGGATGGAGACGTGGTCCGGATGGAGGGGCTGCTTTTGCGGGTTGGGATCCCTAGGAGGTTGTTGATTTTGCGGAGGGGGCAGGTCCTGTTGGAGTGGGTCTTCCGCTGGCGGAGGAAGTTGCCCTTGCTGCGGAGCTGGTAGGATGGGAATGTCTTGTGGCTGATCGGGGTTTGGTCCTCGGTTGGACCCTCTTGATCTGACTTTCCTAGAAGGCATGGCTAGAGAGATCTGTCCAACGGGAAGAGGGGAGGTTGCTATTCGTTAGTTTCCCACAGACGGTGCCAATCTGTTGCTGCTGAATTTGGTGTGGGGGCAAACAGATGGAATTTGTGGATTCTTAGGAAAACTGAATAGCAAACCTATTTACCTGTTCCGTCGGAGTTTGACGTTGACTCCCGCCGTATACCTGCAAAAAGTGCGAGACACCGGGGTTGTTCCCGGCGACGCACCCTCCGACGCTCAAGTCAGTAATCAAGGAAGATTATGAAAGAGCATGAAAACTGGAAAAAGATTGATTACCTCTTAATGGAGATGGGTGAGGGGTATTTATAGGTGTCTTAGGGATCAGATTAGGAATATAATCCCCGTGATCTGATAAGGAATATTCTCCTTGTAAACAGATTAGGAATGTAATCCCTAATTTCCGGTGGAGGGATAGGCATGAATCAGGGCCGTTGATTAGGATTTAATCAGAAACCCTAATTCTATCCCTCTGGATTGGGCTTTCTGCTGGTTGGAACCCGCATCCGATTGAGGTGGATCCGTTTGTGGGTTATTAGATCTTTGAAAAGATCCAGTACCCATCTCAAACCCGTTGGTAGGTGAAATTACCGTTTTACCCCTGAGCTTCAGGATTCGTGCCCGATTTGGATGGTTCCGATTAACCCCCATTTTTAGCCATATCACCCTGCTAAACAAATTTGTTGCCGGCAAATTAATACATAATTTTACCTTTCTTTTAAAAGGTCTTAATCGACTCAAAATTAATTAAATAAATGCAGGCTCTACTCAAGCTTATTCGGAGAGTTAAATTTTTCATCATCATAGTTGTCTTCAACACATGAACTGAATTAGTCGTAGGCTCAGAACACACTTCTATATATTGATTTTGTAAATCAAGCATTAAGAATGTGTCTAGGGCTGCATTATTATGCCGCGCCAACTAGTTGTAACTTATTAGCTTGTTAGGTAGTGCATATCATCATTGCCTAGACCAACACACAAAAACGGCCGTGGGCCCTCTTGTGATATACCAAAAATAGTTGTGAATAGCTCTCCTTATCATGAGAAGAGATCATGTTGACTGATAAAAATACACCTCTACAATATATATACATTAGAGGCCATATTGACTCTATTTTTCATAGTGAAACTTCAAATAAGAAAACGAAATGTAATTTGAAACTGAGAATATATAGAGTTAGTCTATTATGAGATGGTGAGATGGGATCTTTATCGTGAGCGGGAGCTACCAGCCATCCGATCTAGTTAGATTCAGATCGAATGGCTTAGATCAGATCCCGTTCTCCATCATGTTTTGTTGAGGGTAAAATGGTCATTTACCCCCTCTCCTTATCTTTTGGCATGCTGGCTCTCAACTCACGCCCGCTCTCTCTTCGATCGTAAGAAATGATGAACACATTATTATTCACATTTAGAGGCAATAATCTTAATGAAATTAGACATTTAAAAGCTCTATATGTGATATTTAACTCTTATTTTCTCTTTTCCATAGGAAACAGCTCAAGACAGCAAAACAAAGCAAATTCAGGATCTTAAGGATGAACTCAGAAGAATACAGAAGCATCAGTTGACTTGTTCTCCATAACAGGCGACTGGACAGAGAACTCAAGCTTACACAGATGTCTCATCATAGTCGACTTACTTTCAAGGACAGTCGACCAGTCTGATCAATTATGAAATCTTCAGAAGTCTCGACTCAGTCGACTGGTTCGAAGACAAGTCGACTGGTCTGCGGCGGAGTAAACAGATAAGATATTCGAAGATTCATCCAAATCTAATTTCAAATCTATCTGAATCCAGATTTATGCAAATCAAATCTAGAGACTGGGGATTTCCAAGAGCACGTGGTTAACAGATAAGGAAGGAAAGAAGAAAAGAGAAAGATATAAATCACCAAATCAAATAAAGAAGGACTTTCCTGAAAAAGGGCAAAACCCTAATTCTTCAGCCGCGCTCTATAAATATCAGTCAAGAGATATCGCATGCCCTCTGGCTCGACTCTCGTCATCTCCCCATCATCCACCACCGAATCACAGAGTTGCAAACCATCAAGTCAAATCAACCGGTGCATCATTCTATCAGCATCGAAGAAAGAGAGAAGATCCAGTATTCGAAGGCAGTCGACTGTGTGACAGCCAGTCGACCTTATTGCCGGACTCCATTAGTTTATTTCTCTTCTCTTTAGTCTTTAATGTTGATCATGTATTCGAATTTGTTGATTAATAAAAGTATTATTATGTGGAACTAAATTTCATAGTTGGGTAGATTGAAGCCGTAGTTATGTAGTGCTATGTTCTTCTGAATTCTTCTATTTTACTTATTGATTGAATCTGATTGAATTGATATAGGTTTGTGATAACCAAACTTGTTCTCGAAGCCTGAGAGCAGTCGACTGAGGTGAGAGCCAGTCGACTGACAAACAGAGCTTGAGAATATCAAGTTCGTGTTACCATTTATCTGAATCTGTTATATGAGCATATTGAGATGACCTGTATCTCGTGCCTGTAATTGTAACAAAGGAATCTTTAGGGGTTCCTGATTCAATCAACTTAAGGGATCTAGATCTGATACCAATTTCTAGAACCTTGAGTGTTTGTTCGTTTCCACTGATTTTATGTTTTCCTTAAATACAACTTAGTAGATACCATGCTAAGGACTTAATGAAAGAAACGAATTAGAGTAGATACCATGCCTAATTCTTGGCCTAGGGAAACAGTACTTTAAGGAGTAGATACCATGCCCTTAAAGTGAACAAACATGAGTAATAAGAAGAAGTTCAGAAGGTGACTTAGCATTACTGACTATTGGTGGAGATCTAAACCCAACTATTTCATAAATATTTGTGATTCAACACTTCTTCCTTTAGTTTTAATCTTTTTATTTCTTTTAGACTTCCAAACAACTCTTTATGATTTTTTATTCTTTTTATTGATTAGTAAGTTAAAGTCTACAGTCTCTGTGGGATCGACCCTTGCTATTGCTACGCTTTGTCAAACGATTCGTGCACTTGCGAGGTTTTTATAATTTGTGTCTAGTTTTATCTATTTATTTGGTAACTAGATTGCACAACAAGTTTTTGGCGCCGCTGCCGGGGATTGTCTAGTATTTTAACTTACAGATCAGTAGGAAGTTTTTATTTTCTTTCTTTTAGTTTATTAATAAGTTTTTCTTTTAGGTTACAGGATTTTGGTGGATGCACGGAAGGAGATCACTTCGTCCAGAGCTACTACCAATTGACGCAGAAACAGAACGCACCTTGCACAGGTTAGGTCGACTGATTGCGACCAACCAGTCGACTGCTGCACGAACCCAGTCGACTGCTCAGAGACCCCAGTCACAAGAAATCATGGCAGAAGAAATACCCAATCGTGTACCAATGCAGGATAAATTTACGCCTAAGAACATTGAACAACCCTCCTGCATTGCGTATCAACCAAATGTCACAGGGAACATGCATCTATCTCCTCAGTTACTTAGTATGGTTCCCCATTTCAGTGGCAGACCTGATGAAGAGCCTCATCTTCATTTACAAGATTTTTTCGATCTTTGCAGGACACAAAGCGTCCAAGGGCTTACCCCTGAACAAATCAGGTTAATATTGTTTTCTTTTTCCTTAAAACTTAACGCTAAACTATGGTATAATTCTTTGGAACCAGGATCAATAAACTCATGGGAGCAATTGGCGACAAAGTTCTTAAAAGAATTTTTTCCAGCCCAAAAGACCAAACAGCTGAAAAGGGAGATTCAACTCTTCCAACAAAAGGATGGAGACTTATTTTTCGAAGCCTGGAAGGATTTCAAGAACAAACTTCTCAAGTGTCCAACACACAACATGCCTAAAGATGATCAGGTACAAGCTTTTTATGAAGGTTTAAATGATACTAATAAGGCAATTGTGGATTCAGCTTGCAACGGGATCTTGATGAGGAAAAGCGGCGAGGAGGCCATAGAACTATTTGAAGAACTCGGCGAGAATTCACAACAATTCTCAACAAGGAGGGCCCCTTCCAAAAAACAGGGAGTTTATGAAATTTCTAGTAGCAATAACATTCAATTGGAAATGGTAAACATAAATAAGAAAATTGATATGCTTGTTAATGCAATGTCTATGATGGGTGGAGTTAAAAATCAAACAAATGAAATTTGTGCAATTTGTTCTCATGTAGATCATACCACTGATACATGTCCCATGTCTTCTTTCACAGATCAGGAGCATGCAAATTATGTAGGTCGAGGAGTTTTTCCACCAAAGAACAACCCATTCTCAAACACATACAACCCAGGGTGGAGGAACCATCCAAACTTCTTATGGAGCAATAATCAGAATAATCAAGGGACTCAATTCACACAAGGACATGCACGGAATTTCCAAATGGGAAGTGGGATTGATAGGCCAGTTCAAGAACAGAAAAAGTTGGATTTTGAATCCACTGTTCTTCAATTGCTCCAACAACAACATCAAACAAGCAACCAACAAGGGCAAGCAATTCAGAAGTTGGAAACACAGATTGGCCAAATTGCTAAAGAATTAAGCGAGCGAAAGACAGGGGAACTTCCATCACAAACTATACCAAACCCTGGAGGCCAAGAACAGCTCAAGGCAGTCACAACATTAAGAAGTGGTAAGATAATTGACAACAAAGTTGGAACACACACCGAAGAAAAAGAGGAACAACCATCAAAAATTGTGGGGTCCAACAAGGTAAGTGAAAAAGAAAGAACAGTTGTGCCACCATTCCCTCAAAGGTTAGTCAAACATAAAAAAGATCAACATTTATTTGACATCTTTGAAACTCTCAGAAAGGTAGAAATTAATATCCCCCTACTTGATGCTATTAAACAAATTCCTTCTTATGCTAAATTTTTGAAAGAATGTTGTACTCACAAAAGAACATTTCAGGTTAGGGAGGATGTGGCCTTGACAGAAGAAGTGAGCGCTGTTTTACTAAGAAAACTGCCCTCCAAATTAAAAGACCCAGGTAGTTTTACTATTCCTTGCAGGATTGGCGAGCACTTCTTTGCGAAAGCACTACTAGACTTGGGGGCAAGCATCAATCTTCTCCCATACACTATCTATGAAAAGTTAGGATTGGGGGAACTCCAACCAACATCCATCACGTTGCAATTGGCAGATCGCAGTATCAAAAGACCTAGAGGTATTTTGGAAGATGTCCTAGTTCAGGTAAACGATTTCATTTTGCCTGCTGATTTTGTTGTGTTAGACATGGAGGACTCTTCAATGCCATCTTCTCTACCAATCATTTTAGGTAGGCCCTTTATGAGTACGGCTGATATAAAAATTTGTGTTAAAAAGGGTACTATAAGCATGAAAATAAATGGAGAGAAGGTTGAATTTAAAATGTTTGATACACTAAAATTTCCACATGATGATCATGAATGCTATAATGTTGATGTGGTGCAGGATATTGTTGATCAAACATTTCAGGTACATAGCGTTGAACCATTACAGGCCATAATTACACAATCTCTAACTTTATCTAATAATGAACAGGAATCTGATGACTGGGAGATTGCAGAGACAATACATCACCTTGACACTTCACAGTCACACTCAGGTAAGTTTGCACCAGCATTTGAACAATTGGTGACTGATGAACTTTTTGTTTCTGCAGGTAAGTCGACTGGTGCACTGGACAAGTCGACTGGTGAAGGGGATCAGTCGACTGTCCAGACTGCTACCAGGGACCAGTCGACTGCATCAAGACTTACAGACCCAGAGCTTAAGCAGCTGCCCGATCATTTGAAGCACGCATATTTGGGTGAGAACCAGACGCTACCAGTAATAATTGCTGCGAATCTAAGTGCACAGGAAGAAGATAAGCTGCTGAGGGTACTACGAGAACACAAGAGTGCAATAGGATGGACCATTGCAGATATCAAAGGAATAAGTCCATCCAAATGCATGCATAGAATACTACTTGAAAACAATGCAAAACCAAGCAGGGAGGCACAAAGAAGGCTTAACCCAAACATGAAGGAAGTGGTAAGAGCAGAGATTCTGAAGCTATTAGATGTTGGCATCATCTACCCTATCTCAGATAGCAAATGAGTAAGTCCTATACATGTAGTGCCTAAGAAAAGTGGAGTCACAGTGGTGACAAATGAAGAGAATGAGCTTATCCCTACTAGAGTGACCACAGGATGGAGGGTTTGCGTTGATTACGGGAAATTGAATAATGAAACCAGGAAAGATCACTTCCCTCTTCCTTTTATTGATCAAATGTTAGAAAGATTAGCAGGATATAGTCATTACTGTTTCTTAGATGGCTATAGTGGCTATAATCAAATTGCTATTGCTCCAGAAGATCAAGAAAAAACCACTTTTACATGTCCTTTTGGTACTTTTGCATACAGGAGGATGCCCTTTGGATTGTGCAATGCTCCAGCTACATTTCAAAGATGCATGATGAGTATATTTTCAGACATGGTGGAAAGATTCATTGAGGTATTTATGGATGACTTTAGTGTTTTTGGATCTTGTTTTGATGAATGCCTTAACCATTTGCAGTTTGTGCTTAAAAGATGTGAAGAATGCAATTTAGTGCTGAATTGGGAAAAGTGCTATTTCATGGTACAACAAGGTATTGTGTTGGGACATGTGGTGTCAAAAAGAGGCATAGAGGTAGACAAAGCAAAAATTGATATAATATCAAAACTACCCCCTCCCACCACAGTTAAGGGTGTTAGGAGTTTTCTAGGACATGCAGGGTTCTATAGAAGATTTATAAAAGATTTCTCAAAAATCTGCAAACCCCTTTGTGATTTGTTGGCTAAAAATGTTGAGTTTGTATGGACAGAAGAGTGCACAAATGCTTTTAATACATTGAAAAATCTTCTCATTTCTGCACCTATTGTCATGGCACCAGATTGGAGCCATCCTTTCGAGCTTATGTGTGATGCAAGTGATTATGCTTTAGGGGCTGTTTTAGGTCAACGAATCAATAAGAAACCTCATGTTATTTACTATGCTTCTCGAAATTTAAACGATGCACAGCTAAATTATTCCACTACTGAAAAAGAAATGTTAGCTGTTATTTTTGCTATAGAGAAGTTTAGATCATATTTGATTGGTTCTAAAGTTATTATTTTTACTGACCATGCTGCCTTGAGATATTTGTTTGCTAAAAAGGATGCTAAGCCTAGGTTGATCAGATGGGTGCTGTTGCTTCAAGAATTCGATCTTGAGATTAAAGATAAAAAAGGAAGCGACAATGTTGTTGCAGATCACATGTCCAGGCTACTGCAGGAGGAAGAACGAATTGTGCCGCCACTTAATGAGACTTTCCCAGATGAACATTTCTTTGAAATAAATTCATCCTCGGGACAGTCGACTGGTACCAGGACCAGTCGACTGGTATCTTACTGCTCAAATTTTCCATGGTTTGCTGACATTGTAAATTATCTAACCGCTCATGTTTTCCCTCCAGGTATGACAAGTCAGGAAAGAAAGAGACTGGTGGCTATGTGCAAGCACTACTACTGGGATGATCCTTATTTGTTCAAATTTTGCCCTGACCAAATTATAAGAAGATGTGTGGCAGAAGAAGAGCAATTGAGTATTCTATAACATTGCCACCAATATGCATGTGGAGGACATTTTGGACCAAAAAGAACAGCACTCAAGGTATTACAATCTGGATTTTATTGGCCTAAAGTATTCAAAGATGCTTTTTCTTTTTGCAGGACTTGTGACAAGTGCCAAAGGACAGGGAATATCTCGTCTAGAAATCAAATGCCACTACAAAACATCCAAGTAATCGAGCTTTTCGATGTTTGGGGAATCGACTTCATGGGTCCATTTCCTAACTCATGTGGTTATTTATATATACTTGTTGGAGTGGATTATGTGTCTAAATGGGTCGAGGCTGTCCCCTCAAGAACTAATGATCACAAAGTTGTTGTTAAGTTTTTGCAGGAAAATATTTTCACTATGTTTGGTACACCTCGAGCAATAATAAGTGATGGAGGTAGCCACTTCAATAACTTTCCATTTGCTTCTTTGATGAAGAAATATGGTATCACACATAGAGTGGGCACCCCATATCATCCTCAAACTAGTGGGCAGGTGGAGATTAGCAATAGGGAAATCAAGAGCATTTTGGAAAAGACAGTCAACACAAGGAGGAAGGATTGGTCGCTGCGCTTGAACGATGCATTATGGGCATATAGAACCGCATACAAAACACCCATTGGCATGTCACCATACCGCTTGGTGTTTGGAAAAGCCTGTCATTTGCCAGTGGAGTTGGAGCACAAAGCATATTGGGCCATCAAAAGGTTCAATTTTGACATGAAACAAGCAGGTGACAAAAGAAGACTACAACTAAATGAGCTTGAAGAGTTGAGGCATGACGCTTATGAAAATACAAAATTGTACAAGGAAAGAACCAAGTTGTACCATGACAAACAGCTAGCAAGGAAGGAGTTTTATGAAGGGCAGAAGGTATTAATATACAACTCAAGATTGAGACTTTTTCCAGGCAAGCTTATGTCGAGATGGTATGGGCCATACACTGTCACGAGAGTCTTTCCACATGGCGCTTTGGAGGTTCATAGCAAGGAAAAGAATCAAACATTTAAGGTGAACGGACATAGAGCAAAGCCATACATAGAGATGAGCATAGAACCGCAAGAGGAGGATGTGAATCTTCAAACCGTTCAATACATGGCATGACCTCATCAAGTCTAGCTGAAGACAGAAAACACAGCGCTTATTGGGAGGCAACCCAATTTTTCAGGAGAGTATTTACGCTTTCCCTTTATTTTCTTTCAAGTTATTTTTCTTCTAGTTATTTTTATTTTTCTCTCCTTACTAGATGTGACATATGCCTATTTTTACATTTTCTTTCGAACATTGAGGACAATGTTCCATCTAAGTTTGGGGGTATTGGGGTTAGTTATATTTATCATCTTTTTGAAATTTTTCTTTAGGATAAACAATTTCTTATAAAGTAAGAAGAAGGATACCTATTTACTTTAGGATTGTTGAGTTTCATAACTTCCCTACAAGATTATATGAGTCATGCGATTATACATAAAAAAAAAAAAACAAATGTGATGCTTTTTCTGATTATTATTCCCTTTAGATCTAGTCCTAAATTGAGTTTAAGTAAATAGAGTGATATATATATATATATATATATATATATATATATATACTTGAATAAAGTCAATCTACTCCAATGTTTTGAGTGCTTAGTAACTAGGGGTATTCATCACCAATATTTACCTTTACGTCAAACGGCAACTTGAAATATGGTATGCAAAGCACTTTAGAGTTTGTGACTTGCTGAGTAACCGGGTGGATTCATCACCAATGTTTCGCATTCGCGTCAAAAGGCAAGTGACAACTTTAGAGAAGCGACTGACAAAAAAAAAAAAAAAAAAAAAAAAAAAAAAAAAAAAAACTCTAGTTTACTACTCGGTTTGTAGTAGAGAAAAGGGGATAATCACAGATTGAGTAATTACATACTATAACTATAATTAATTGCATGACAAGTATGGTTGAGTTTGGAGTTATGAATAAACAATTGCACTAGAGAAAGTGGGTATGTTTATTTTTACTTTATCTGAAATTGTTTATATTTTCTATATCGATGCCCACATAATAAGAACTCTTGGTGATTAAGGCTGATATTATTATACCCTTGTTCATAATTCTAGTTTGCTTGAGGACAAGCAAAAATCTAAGTTTGGGGGTATTTGATGAACACATTATTATTCACATTTAGAGGCAATAATCTTAATGAAATTAGACATTTAAAAGCTCTATATGTGATATTTAACTCTTATTTTCTCTTTTCCATAGGAAACAGCTCAAGACAGCAAAACAAAGCAAATTCAGGATCTTAAGGATGAACTCAGAAGAATACAGAAGCATCAGTTGACTTGTTCTCCATAACAGGCGACTAGACAGAGAACTCAAGCTTACACAGATGTCTCATCATAGTCGACTTACTTTCAAGGACAGTCGACCAGTCTGATCAATTATGAAATCTTCAGAAGTCTCGACTCAGTCGACTGGTTCGAAGACAAGTCGACTGGTCTGCGGCGGAGTAAACAGATAAGATATTCGAAGATTCATCCAAATCTAATTTCAAATCTATCTGAATCCAGATTTATGCAAATCAAATCTAGAGACTGGGGATTTCCAAGAGCACGTGGTTAACAGATAAGGAAGGAAAGAAGAAAAGAGAAAGATATAAATCACCAAATCAAATAAAGAAGGACTTTCCTGAAAAAGGGCAAAACCCTAATTCTTCAGCCGCGCTCTATAAATATCAGTCAAGAGATATCGCATGCCCTCTGGCTCGACTCTCGTCATCTCCCCATCATCCACCACCGAATCACAGAGTTGCAAACCATCAAGTCAAATCAACCGGTGCATCATTCTATCAGCATCGAAGAAAGAGAGAAGATCCAGTATTCGAAGGCAGTCGACTGTGTGACAGCCAGTCGACCTTATTGCCGGACTCCATTAGTTTATTTCTCTTCTCTTTAGTCTTTAATGTTGATCATGTATTCGAATTTGTTGATTAATAAAAGTATTATTATGTGGAACTAAATTTCATAGTTGGGTAGATTGAAGCCGTAGTTATGTAGTGCTATGTTCTTCTGAATTCTTCTATTTTACTTATTGATTGAATCTGATTGAATTGATATAGGTTTGTGATAACCAAACTTGTTCTCGAAGCCTGAGAGCAGTCGACTGAGGTGAGAGCCAGTCGACTGACAAACAGAGCTTGAGAATATCAAGTTCGTGTTACCATTTATCTGAATCTGTTATATGAGCATATTGAGATGACCTGTATCTCGTGCCTGTAATTGTAACAAAGGAATCTTTAGGGGTTCCTGATTCAATCAACTTAAGGGATCTAGATCTGATACCAATTTCTAGAACCTTGAGTGTTTGTTCGTTTCCACTGATTTTATGTTTTCCTTAAATACAACTTAGTAGATACCATGCTAAGGACTTAATGAAAGAAACGAATTAGAGTAGATACCATGCCTAATTCTTGGCCTAGGGAAACAGTACTTTAAGGAGTAGATACCATGCCCTTAAAGTGAACAAACATGAGTAATAAGAAGAAGTTCAGAAGGTGACTTAGCATTACTGACTATTGGTGGAGATCTAAACCCAACTATTTCATAAATATTTGTGATTCAACACTTCTTCCTTTAGTTTTAATCTTTTTATTTCTTTTAGACTTCCAAACAACTCTTTATGATTTTTTATTCTTTTTATTGATTAGTAAGTTAAAGTCTACAGTCTCTGTGGGATCGACCCTTGCTATTGCTACGCTTTGTCAAACGATTCGTGCACTTGCGAGGTTTTTATAATTTGTGTCTAGTTTTATCTATTTATTTAGGTAATTAGATTGCACAACAAGAAACCCTAGTTTCCTCTCCTTTTCTTACTCTCGCGCTCTCAGGCTCAGAACACACTTCTATATATTGATTTTGTAAATCAAGCATAAAGAATGTGTCTAGGGCTGCATTATTATGCCACGCCAACTAGTTGTAACTTATTAGCTTGTTAGGTAGTGCATATCATCATTGCCTGGACCAACACACAAAAACGGTCATGGGTCCTCTTTTGATATACCAAAAATAGCTGTGAATACCTCTTCTTATCATGAGAAGAGATCATATTGAGTGATAAAAATACACCTCTACAATATATATACAGTAGAGGCCATAGTGATAATGCATGACAAAAATGGAGCCCATAATGCATAACATGATATGCCAAGCCTAAGAGTTGCATAATAAGAAACAGAATAATTACTTCACGGCTGCAGTTAAACAAGTGCCCCAATCACCCGTTATGAATTCATTGAATTGAATAACAACTAGTGACTCAATTTTTCATAGTGAAACTTGAAATAAGAAAACGAAATGTAATTTGAAAGTGAGAATACCTGAGAATACCTGATAAGAATGATTGGGGCTAGGGTTTCTATTCGAATCGCTGAGGAATCGAATACCCTAATCGTAAGCTGGGTTTGACGTCGAAGATAGAGAGAGAGCCTTGCAACCCTAATAGGGATTTGGGTCTTCAATCGCAGATCGAGAGAAAGAGACCACTGAGACCAGCGGATTTGGGGGCTAGGGTTTCGCACCGAAGAGGGTGACAGAATCCAGGAAAGTAGAAATCGAAACCGTTCTTCGATGGAAAGAGAGAGAGAGAGAATCGAAGATGCTCAGTATGGTTTCTCGTCGAAGAGAGAGAGAGAGGACACCCCGATCGTAAGCTGAAGTCAAAGAGATAAAAAGATCGATAGAGATAAGAATAGGGGTTTCTCTCCAACGATTAGGGTTTCATCGAAGAAGGAGAGCGCGGGAGTAAGAAAAGGAGAGGAGGCTAGGGTTTCTTACGATCGAAGAGAGAGCGGGATTTGAGTTGCCAGGGTTTCTTACGATCGAAGAGAGAGCGGGATTTGAGTTGGGAGCCAGCATGCTAAAAGATAAGATGAGGAGGTAAATGACCATTTTACCCTCAACAAAACAGGATGGAGAACGGGATCTGATCTCAGCCATTCGATCTGAATCAAACCAGATCGGATGGCTGGTAGCTCCCGCTCACGATAAGGAGCCCATCTCACCATCTCATAATAGGCTAACTCTCTCTCTCTCTCTCTCTCTCTATATATATATATATATATATATATATATATATAGAAAAATGCTAATATGAGATGGTGAGATGAGTGAGATGAAGATGTATTTTGTGAGATGAGCGATTTGAATCATCGAAATCTCGATCACACCGTTCACATCATTCTACATATCATCTAGATGGTTTGTACAAAATTTCAAGCAATTTGGAGATCTCTAGCCTATGCATCAAAGCGTTCAAATAAATGCATATATATGTATTTCGCATCAACTTCGTGATGTGTTGAACGCTTTGATGCAAAGGCTAGAGGTCTCCAAATCGTTTAAAATTTTGTACGCACCATCTAGATGGCATGTAGAATGATGTGAACGGTGTGATCGAGATTTGGATGATTCAAATAGCCCATCTCACAAAAAAACACTCCATCTCACTCATAATAGCATGACTATATATATATATATATATATATATATATATATGGGACTTAGTTTGACATTTCCACACTTTTTAGTTTTTATATATTCTATTTTTTGTTGACCTCGCATGTTGAGTTGTCTTTCATTATAAATCACTAGTATTTCACATGTGTGATGCACGTTTTAATTAATATTTAGTTTTTAAAGTAATATAATATAGTACGTGTGAAGTACATGTTAATAAATATATATATTTTAAAGTAATATAAAGAGTATAATGAGAGAGTTGGAGTTGTATGTGCATTACACATAAGTTGGTAGATTTACAGTGTACAATAGGAGAGTTGGAGTTGCACATAAAGTGATAGATTTACAAATGACACTAAGGCATTCTCCCATTATAATATTAGAGATTAAAGATGTTGAAATAAAGTGCAAAGTCATTGTTAATTTTAAGTAGTCGTTCAATTAACAAGAATACATAACACTCATATTTCGAACTACATCTTATTATTGTACTAGATTTGCCCATGGCCACATGCCTACGGCGCGTCTTTAGAATGATACAGCATATGAAAAGTCTTGTAAATAGTAAATCAACAATTATGTAGCTGAAGTTTGAATAGTATGACAATAATTAGTTGTAAATAAAAGTCCATGTTTCAATTAGTATATGGTGAAAAATAATTATAAATTGGGGTATAAAAGTCCATGTTTCCATATATATATATATATATATATATATATATATATATAGAGAGAGAGAGAGAGAGAGAGAGAGAGAGAGAGAGAGAGAGAGAGAGAGAGAGAGAGAGAGAGAGAGAGAGAGAAATAATTAAATAAATAAATGAGTTGTTTTGGGAATTTGAATTTGAGTTTTGGGAGAAAACTTTGGGGGGGGGGGGGGGAATATGTTTTGTGAGGTTAGATCCGGGCCTTTGATTTTGGGGGGATTGAAGGAGAGCCACTTGATAGCTTTCTTTGTGTTTTATTATATAGAAATAAATGAGTTGTTTTGGGGATTTGAATTTGGGTTTTGGGGGAAAACTTTTGGGGGGAAATGTGTTTTGTGAGGTTAAATCTGGGCCTTTGATTTTGGGGAGATTGAAGGAGAGCCACTTGATAGCTTTCTTTGTGTTTTATTATATAGATAAGTCCTGCAAAATCGTCTGCTTCACTACCGGATCAAGTTAATTTAGAAAAAGATTATATTGCAACTGATATGGAAAGGCCTATTGGTAGAAAGGCTTCCAAGGAGCAACAAAAGAGAAAGCATAAGGAACAAAATGAAGAAAAATCACCTGTAGTAATGTTCTTGCAAGAATATATGGTGGAAAACAAAAAAATTAAAACAGAACGGTATGGGAAAGCATTCGGTCAATGGCAAGATCTAATCGAAATTGAGAAAGAAAAATTACGTCTACAAATGTTAGCAGACGAGGAGAAAATAATGGCTATTGCCATCACTGGAATGGACCCACTGCGAGCAAAATATTACGAAGCCCGGAAGATGAAAATTCTTGGAAAAACACTAAGCAATAATTAGTATTTGTTTGTATATTTATTACTTCGAATAGCCATCGTTTATTAATGTAGTTTTTTTTACCTATGCTTCTGTAAGCCTTCAGATAAACATCTTATTAATAAAAGTTGTATTTTTCCTTTATGAATCCAATTTCCACATAAACTTGCAATATAAATATTCTAACTCAATCCAATTTCACATTTCTCAAGTTGGTCTTAATCAAGTATATATGAATCCAATATGAATATGAATCAAGATCAAGTTTGCAAGGGCAATAATGGTACTAGTAACAATGGTCTTAATCAAGTATATATACATGTCAACTAGGTCTATTATCAAGTTGTTTCTCCTATCTAGTGCATGTACTACTGCATTCCATACTACAGGTTCGATGCACGCACGACAATGTTCGTTTTAGACTTCGTGGTGGGGTCAACAGAGCGTGTACTCAGATAACAAGATAACAAGATAACAAGTTCACGTCTCCACAAGTAATTCTCCACCTTCCATGTCAAGTTCATGTAACAAGATGACAAGATAACAAGTTCACGTCTCCACAAGTAATTCTCCACCTTCCATGTCAAGAGGGCCCTACCGAGTACATTTTCTGAGACTGCCCACTACTAGGTCAACCCTTAGAAACCCCGGCTTGTTTAGTATTTTATTAATAATTCATACATGTACATGCAAGTGGTTATAAGAAGGTCCAGGAAACGATACGAATGTAGCAACATGATGTATTGCACAATAATATATGTGAAGTAGTAAATCTAAAACAACAATTCTCTTTATATTATTTTGACTGATTTCTAATATAACTGGGTCGAAACCTCAGTACAAGACAAATAAGGTAGCATCACATAAATGTTCATCAAGTGGGCAATTATCGAGTTATTGTATCATGCATGTATCAAGATTAATGTACAACAAGTAGTGTGAATTTTCCAAGTAAACAAGTCAAGTGAATTTTTCCAGTAACAAGTCAAGTTTACCATGTCAAGTTCAAGTCACGAGATCTCCAGTAATAACATGTATTTTAATCAGGACGTGTTTTTCTCATGTACAAGTTCAATTTATTTTATTCATGTCAAGTATGTAACTAGGCTTGGGTTTGAGTCAACGAATAATAATAAGAGGTCAAGAGTACGTCGGGTTAGCTCGTGTAAACCCTAGATACTCCTAACGGGAAGGGACACAAGGCAAATTATGATAATTGAGATGGAACTACTTGCATAAGAGGTCAAAAATCTTGAACTAGAATAAATAAAACAGTTCAAGTGGACTTGCCTTTTTCCTTGTAGACAATTCGACAATTTAATAAGAATAACGGGATCAGAATCTCGGGGAACAATCCCAAGAACACGTGCAAAATGAGCGCTAAAATACCAAACAGTGAATTTTACTCCATACCGGATCGGCCAGAATACGGGACAGCAAAACTGGATTTGCTGCGGCTAGAACACGGGACACCGAACGATCCAATGAGAATTCTTCTACACACCCGATCCGATCCGAACACGAAACAGCAAAACAGGATCTGGTGTGATCCGAACACAGAACAGCAAGAGGCAACCAATCGAATCACAGCCTCGCACCAGATCTGGCCCAAACAGGGAACAGCAAAGCAGCGGATCGGGCGCGCCGAACAGTAAACAGCGGGGCCGGCCAATTGCTGATCGTCTTTTTCCTTCTCTTTTACTCCGATTGAGAGGGAGAGAGAGGGAGATTGTGGAACTGGCGACGAGCGGCGGGGTTCGCAACAACTGCGGCAGCGGAGCGGCATCGTGACCACGGTCGGGAAGCGACGGCAGCGACACAACTCCGGCGAAGGCTCTGTTTCGCTTCGAAAAACAAGGGAGAGGGAGAGATGAGCGGGAGGGGGTTCTTCAGTGGCTCGACGGCGGCTCGATGGTGCGGCGAGGAGTAGGGAGACGAAGGGGAAGGTTCTCTCTGCTGGGTTCCGTCGACAATGACGAGCAGCGGAGAGAGAGCTTTGGTGGGTCCTTCGGGGGTAGCAATGGCGACGAGCTCGAGGAGTTCGAGCGGAAGTGGCACAATGGCGATGGGTCCAGCGGAGTTCTTTGGCAGTGGGGACGATGGCGTCGCGGTGAAGCCGCAATGGGAAAAGGAGTAAATGGTTGAGGAGCGATGAGGGTGACGATCGGGGATAGTGGCAATGGTTTCGGCAGCCATGGCGGGAGCGAGGAGTTGCGGTGAGAGGGAGTGTCAAGCGGCAGCCATGGTGGAGCTTCGATGAGAGGTTGATGGCGAGTGGAGAGGGTCAAGTTGTCGAGGTCGGGGGTGAGGAGGAAGAAGGGAAAAGGTTCGGTTTGGGTTTTGTTTTGGGTTTCTGTTGGGAAAAACAGAATAGGGAGGATAGGGAGTAACGGGAGAGAGTGTAGGGGAGGGTTATTAAAATAATAAAATAATTAATATAAGGGGGGTAGTTAGAGATAGTGGGGATGTGGTTATGGGAATGTGGGAAGAGTGGGGAATGTGAACAAATTTGTATACGGGTGAGTGTATGAGTTTGTGGGTTTAGTTTAGAGTCCAATAGGATATGAGATTGGGTTTGGGCTAAAATCCAACAAGAGGTGGGCTACTCTTTGGGCTTCAAATGAATATAAATAATTAATAAATGATAGTATGGATTAGCTTAGGCTTCAAAATAGATAAATAAAAGAAGTGGGACAAGATTCAAGTTTGAATATAAATTTGGGTTTCAATAGGAGATTCAAAATGGATTTAAATGCATTGGAAGGATTTATACGGAATTTGAAATACAAGAGTACATAGAGAAGAAGGAAGGAACTGGGAATCTGTATAATCGGAAACAGGGGTTACATCCTCAGTATATAAATTGCTTCCATCGTTGACCTCCGAGGCATAAACCTAAACTGATTCTCAGATACTATAGTTTCTAGTCTCTGTCAATGTTCGATCACTCTCTTCCAAATTTTCATCGTATTACTCATTAATTTAATTTCTCGGTAGTTTGAGCAACTTTGTATATTTCTTTATTTTTATAAATAGGTACTAAAATACTCTTTCTTCATTCATCATGCATCTTCTTAATCCTCAAAATTTTATTAAATAATTTTGTTAGCCAACCCACTCCTACATCCCCAAGACACTTCCAAACTTCAATAGGTATATTATCTGGTCCTAAAGCTTTTCCTATTTTCATCGTTCCTAGAGCATTTCGAACTTCCGAGGTCCTAATTCTACGGAAAAACATATGCTCTCGACTCTCCCTCGAGTCATCTACATTTAAATTGCCCATAACCTTTTTCATTTAATAACTTCTCAAAGTAATTTCACAAGTTTTCCTTAATTTCCTCATTTTTTTGTAAGACACTTGAATAATCACTCTTATGAACATGAATCATATGTAGTAGTAATGAGGGTAAACTTCACTGAATCATACCCATTTTCACCAATTTGCATATAATTATAACCGTATCTTTTTCTTTTCCAGATAGGTGCTTCGATCACATTCTTCCTGCGAATCGCTACTCCATCAGAATTTGGTATCACAAGCTATCAAGTGACAAGTTTGGGGTATTTTTGGGTTGTTTAATTCCTATCATACCCCTGACTGCTTTTAGTGTTTAATTAGCTTATTTCTCCTAATTAAACGTGCTTATTACCATATATTTTTTGAATTTATACAAATCACAACAATAACACCAAAGCTTTTTTTTTCTCAACTAGTTGGGATCGGCAAGTTATACAAATTACAAAGAGAAATTAAAATAAAGTGAATGTGAAGAGGTATTTAATTATTTTAATAACTAAAAAAAATTAAAAAGTTGGCTATGGGAGAGAGGATGCTTACTCGGTTAAAATGAGGGGTATAATGCTCCCTCTTATCTAAAATTGACGTTGTTAAGGTTTATGCATTGAACGACAATAACTTTAAGTGTATAATATATACACACACACACAAAAGATATTGATATAGTTATATGCAAATTGGTAAACTCTGGGTATGGTTTAGTGAAATTTTCCCTACTAATAAATCAAGGATTATCTAACACATGTAAATCCAATTTCTATGTAAATTATTTCACTAAACTATGCATGTGTTTCACCAATTTGCAGTATAGTTATAACTATACGTATATCCTTTTTTTTTTGCTGTTCGGTATACTCCGTATCAAAATTTGTTGTGGTTTAATGATTGAGCTCTAATGACGTCATTTTTTTTGCCATATTGACCGTTATATCCCTGCTTTGACCGGTCTAAGCATCCCCACTCTCTCCCTAACAACTTAACTTTTTTTTCTCCCTTTTTAAAAATAATTAAAATATACATATTCAAAACAACTATTCACATTATCTCTACTAGTAGTATACACGTGGGGAAAATGGGGAGGAGGGAATGAAAAGGACCCAAAAAAAAAATCTAGTATTATACACGTGCGTTGCACGTGGGGAAAATGGGGAGGGGGAATGAAAAGGACAAAAAAAAATTCTACCAACACGTGCACTGCACGTGTTGACAAAATGACAAATATTTACAAATGACACCAAGCCCTTCTCCCATTATAATATTAGACATTTAATTTTCAATTTTTTCAATAGGTGAATGGGTAATAAATACATTTAATTATGGAAAATAGCATAATTAAACAGTATTAGAAGCCAATGTTATATTAAAAAATAACCAAAAATAGCTAAATGTCGTCACGTGATAGCTGAAATTGATCAAGTACAATGATCTGCACCAAAAATATGGATGGAGTACACCAAACTGCAGAAAAAATTATGGATGGAGTACACCAAGCTGCAAAAAAAAATGGATATAGTTATTTGCAAATGAATAATGATTTAGACACTACCAATTTCACTACCAATTTCTTCACTACCTTAGGTGGCATACTTCTATTGGAGAGTTTTCCCACCTACTTTATCTTTTCCTATCTATTGAAATGTGCCAGCTAAGAAAGTGAAGAAAAATGTAGTGAAATTAGTAGTGGATGTAGCATTACTCTCTGCAAATAGGCGAAATAGGCATAGTTTATTGAAATTTACACTAAATCCAGTGAATGTTTGCCCAGTCAAGACTTAGAAGTTAAGGCTAGGCCCATCTGGACACTCAATTACTAAGTCAACCTTTTAGCCAATTTTCAGCCAAATGTTGGGCCATACTTCAGCCCACCTATTAGTGAATCCTTAGAATGGACCGGCCTTTAAGCACTTGGATAGAAATGAAAATAATTACTAAGGTTGTAAAGAAAAAATTATCACATCTTCTCTACTATAATGGGGAAGGCTACTATAATGGGGAAGGCCTCAGTGTAATTTGTCCATATCCCAACCAGTGCAATGCACGTGCTGGTAGAATTTTTTTTACCCTTTTCATCCCCCCAATTTTCCCCACGTGCACAGCACGTGTATAATACTAGTTTGGTTATAGGTGTACCATTACCCATGATTAAGACGTAAAAAATGGGTAAATATCCCTTAACTATACCTATGTTTCACTAATTTGCAGATAACTATACACAACTGTTTTTTGCAATATTGTATACTATACACGTAAACTTGTTGCGGTTCACTACTTTAGCTCGAACGCCGTTAATTTTTTATTAGTTTGACCGTTATACATCCGCTTTGACCGATCTAAGCTTTCTCCCTCTCTCTTTTCCAGCTTAATTTTCTTTCCTATTTTTTTAAATAATTAAAATATACTAACTTAAAATAACTCTTCACCTTCTCTCTCTCATATTTTTCATTTCTAGTTTTTTTCTCTCCAAATCTCATACCAAATTTAAAAATTCCACCTTATTAAGCTTTTTTTAATTAAGTGAACTAACTTTATTAAACATGGGTATATTTGGAAGAAATGAGGCAACAAAAATCAAAGATGATCACATGGTATCACATGTTACCTATATTTGAGGGAGGACAACAATCCCAGGCTGGAGTCTTTTAACTCTATCCGTTTCATCAAAAAAAAAAGAGGGAGGACAACAATTTGTACTAAACATATTGACAGAGTATACCGAATCGCCAATAACATATACGAATCGAATTGGTAAAACTAGGGGTGGGCTCGGTATGGTACCGAACTTTTTGACATTGTACCATTACTATACCAAACTAGTTCGGTTTGAAAATATGCAAACCGTTACCATACCAAAAAGTTCGGTATACCAAAACTTCGGTATACCGACTACTTCGGTTGGTACGGTTCGGTATTGGTGTTATACCAAATATAACCCAACAAATACTTTAGCAAATAACAGTATCAATAAAAAGAACAAGTTAACAATATCACATAACTACCGAAATAAAAACAGAATAGACCACAAATTTATTTTTATTCCAAAAGTAAGCAGGAACAGTAGCATAAGACTATCGGCGAGAAAATCATGCAGTACTTAAATATTTAGGCCTAGGTTCAGGTGAGTGGATATTAAACAATCTCTTTGAAATCATTTCACAACAGTAGTCTACTTCTGACCTATCTATCTTAAGAAGTTAAACTTTACTGTCTATAATTATAAATACTTAAATAGTCTCCCAAAGCTTAATAATGGATACCATTTTCTTTGAGATATGTTAGATTAAATGTTTTCGTTAGATGTACTTTCTAGTTAGTTCTTAAATTTTCCTTCATTGTATTGGTGTGATACTCTCTTCTGAATTTGTCTCACTTTTACTTTTATCATGCAGATCCAAACTGTACAACGTCTGAAAGCAGAGAGGGATTCTACCATTCAACAGAACAAGCAAATTGTGCGGGAACTAGTACTTCAATTATTACCTTAATCTCCACCTAACTTATATAATGCATATGTATAGTGCGAGAATATAATGCATATGTATAGTGCGAGAATATAATGCACTATTTACTTCCTGGAGATTCGGTACGGTACAGTACGGTAAAATATCGACTGAACCATATTTATATCGAAATCGAACCGGATTTTAGAACTCGGTACGGTTGTACAGAAGAACCAAAATCGTGGACTCTCTTAATTTATTCAACCCCTCCGTTTCTATTGGAAATTTGAGGAGTTACTTCTTTGATCACATAAGCTAAATCAAGATTTAGATTGATAATTAAAGCCCACATCCACTATGGTTGACATTGTGTATTTAGTTAATTGCGGGAAGCTACTTCTGTTTAAATCAATTATTAAGATTCAATTGTGTAGGAATCTTGGTTTCTTCTGTTTTGTTTCCCATGAAGTTCCGTATTGTGTTGATGCCCTTTGGAAAAGACCCATAGTTTTGCATGAGACCTTTTGGAGTATACGTTTCGATAAGTACCTTTTGGAATACATACGTTGGATATCGTTTGCACAGAAGATTTAGAGGGATTGGCATCTGATCGCTAGTAATTTCGCCTGAATTTTCTTCTCTTTGTGATATGGCGAAAAGTTTAGAGCACCTAGACAACACGGCAACGGAAACTGTAAAGACTATTCGTATGCATCTTATGCACAAAAGACATGAGAGATTCCCAATAGCTAGAATAAAAGATGAAAGATATATGCGCTACCTTCAGTTTTGATAAGCCAAATGCTCTTGACAGGGCTGGCCCTGAGTTCCCGGGGGCGCAAGGCGAAATGCCCAAATAATTATTTTTGGAGGCCCAAATTACAATATAATTTTTTTACGCGCAAAATACGTGCCTATATTTATAAGGTGAATACAATTTTGGAGGCCCCTAAAATTACAAAAAATTCGGGGGTCTGAGGCGCCCGCCTCACCTACCTCAATATGAGAGCCAGCCCTGGCTCATGAACACAACAATGTAAAAGATCACGATGGAAAGAAGCCTACGATATGCTTGAGTAGACAATTCAAGACAATTCGCCGAAGAGTATGGTCCTCCTTGATGCATGAACATGACTATCTTCTGTTTTCCAGTTGAGCGAGTTCCTTGTAGGGGCGGAGCTTAGTGGGGGCTCGGGGAGGTCCAGGTCCCCACAAAATTTTCAAAATCCCCCATCCACACTATTGAATGTTTAAAAAACCTCTCAAAAAATTATATTTTGACCACCCTAAAAATAAAGTTTTATTATTTAGCCCCTCTAAAAATGATGAAAAAGTTTTTATATATTTATATATAGTAATAGAATTTTTCCTTGGTCCTCCTGGTAAATTTGTTTTAGCTTCGCCCCTTGTTCCTTGGTTGCATTCACTAACATTATTTCTATAGGCCATTTTGATTGAGTATTGGTGGAATTTTGCAAGTACTTCATCTAAAATGGAAAGATATCGTTAGTTGAAGTGCTGTGAAATCCGTATTAGTTCTTGATTTGAATCATCCAGCATGTACAACCTGTGGTTAATTAGTCTATCATGTTCATTTTCAAACTGACAATACATATAGGGGGCGTTTGGTACATTGATTGGAAGATTTCCAGGAATGAGAGGATTCTTGGAAATGTGAGAGTAGGAATGAAGATTCTCGGGAATGTTGCATTATCATGTTTGATATAGTACATTGCATTCCCGGGAATCCTTTATAATTGTATTTTTTTATTCTAATTTTTTGGGTTATTTTATTGTTTGTTATGGAAATCTCATGAGAATCCTCAAATCCCATAATTTTAGGGAAAGATTTTTTCTTTTTTTTTTGGTTATTTTATTGTTTGTTATGGAAATTTCCATGGGAATCTTCAAATCCCATGGTTTTTTAGGGGAATTGAAAGGCTTCCCAACTAAGAATTTTGATTCCATGGGAATCCACCATTTCTTCCAAAACTATGCTTGCCGCATACCAGACAAGATAATCTAAGGGGGAATCTGAGATTTTGTTGCACATTCTCACGTACCAAACGTCCCCATAGGGCCTTGCTTGGATGTAAGTAAAATCACTATAGGATTTAAAATCCAGGGATTAGCAATGTAGTAGAGGTTTGGATGGCATGGATTTGATTAGATTTGGATTTCTATTGTAGCAGAGTTGGATTTCTATTGTAGCACTACATTAATCCCAAAAGAAATATGGAAAAAAACTTCTGAACTCAGCTGAAGCACACTGTAAATTATTTATCTCTCCTATTTTTTTTACCATATCCAATAAAATAATTCCACTTAATCATCTACAGTAAATTTCTTTTTCTTTCCTCTCTATCCTACAACACAATAAAATTAGAGTAATGCTTCATTCACTACCAAATCTTCTATCATTCTCTTCACTACTTTAGGTGGCACACTCCTATTGGAGAAATCTCCCACCTATTGGAATGTGCCACCTAAGATAGTGAAGAGAAATGTAGTGAAATTGGTAGTGGATGTAGCATTACTCATAAAATTATATCCAACCAAACCACATTGTTAGAGCTCAATTCCATAATTTTTTTTTTCTCTACAGTAATCTTAAAACTTTAGAAATATTTTATAACTAACCAAACACCCTCATAGTGTATGTGTGTCGCAACTTTAAAAATCCAAATATAGAACCAGGGCAGGTCCTGAGATTTATAGGGCCTCGTGCGAAAAAATGGGTCTTCTTTAAATAATCTAATACTGATTTTACTTTTTTTAAAAAAATTTTGATATCATATAAATTTTATACGAATTTAGTTGAAAAACATGAGTATGGTATATTCTATATCTTAAAATTTTTATACGAATTCATTTGAAAAGTACCTTTCAAATTTTACATCATTGGAGACTCCAATACCTGGAACGACTTAATCGATATCTTGAATTATTCGTCTCATCAATTCAGACGAAATAGTATAAATGTGGTTAAGGATCTTCATATTCTTGCAACACAGAAAAAAACGATTATAAAAAGTTTTGCATATTAAGTCAATCTCAATTATTAATGAAAACAACAACAAAGAAATCATCAAAAAACTTTATCTAAAAGTAAATATACATATAATCTCAACAATTAATGAAAGAAACATTGGAATCATAAAAAACTTTATATAATAAATATAATGAAAAAAATTGTCGAGAGCAAGGTTTGAACCTGCACCCATTATCTCTACTACTATAATGGGAGAAGGCCTTAGTGTTATTTGTCCATCTACCAACCTGTGCAACGCACGTGCATAGCTATTGTAAATGGGGTTTTAGATCAAATCCATACTACGTCTGAATTTTATCTTTTAAAAAAACTATATTTATTAAGATGTGCGATGCACGTGTAAACTACTAGTTAGATTTAGTGGTCTATTCCCTTAACCACTAGGACAAATTGACTTTTCTGTTAAAATTAGAATAAAATATGTATTAATTATATATAATATCCAACGGGCCTCCTCATTAACGGGTCATGTGCGACCGTGGGCCCTGTGCGATCGTACAGATCGCACAGGCCCAGGGCCGGCCCTGTATAGAACTAGGATAAGCCTAGGACAATGCACGTGCATTCGTGTTTACAGGTGCTTATAGATGAAGTTAGCTGAATGTAACTTGCATTGCAAGACATTGTAATCATTAATAGATATGATACTTAAGATGAAAAGAGGGTTAATAAGCAAAGGAATAATTTAGCAAATATTCTCGTTCAAAAAATGAAAACTAACATATATCTTTACTATTTTAAAAAAAATTAAAAATACCCTCAGTTTTGGCGGAACCATTAAAATCCCTGTTAAGTTAACTCATGTGCATCACACGTGACATGTAAAATGACCTAAATAGCCACGATAAAATGTATTTTAGCAAATGCCCCCAATTCGAATGTAAAAATAAGCACATACCCCCACTATTTTAAAAATTAATATTTGAGATATTTTAGCAAATGTCTTTATTCAAAATACGGAAATTAGTATATACTCCTATTATTTCAGTATTAGGTGTTGTGAAAAATGCATGTGTTATGTGTTATTACTCATTCTGAACAATTTTCTTCCTATATTGATGATGACAATATAATGGAAATATGTTCTACTTCAGATTTTGACCCCCCCCCCCCCCCCCCCCCCCCCCCCCCCCCCCCCCCCCCCCCCAAAAAAAAAAAAAAAAAAAAAAAACCATTATCTATTACAACAGATTGTTGTGCATCATCACTAGTTTGTGTACTATCATTTATTATAATGTGTGGTCTCCTGTTTCACTCTAGAATGTGCATCACCATTTTCATCATCTTCATTCCCAATAGGTTCAACAACAGCTTGTGTATTACCTATAGTTACAAATCCGTCATTTATAAATAATTCGACAAGATTTAATATTTGAAAATGAACAAAAAATCGACAAATTTGGGGAAAAATGGCAAAAGCTCAAGAAAAAAGAAATACAAAATTTAATACTAGTTTTTGTATTTTGAATGAGGACATTTGCTAAAATATCTCAATTATCATTTTTTTAAATAGTTGAGGTATATACTAGTTTCCCACGTATGACGCACGTGAGTTCACTTAACAGAAATTTTAACGATTCTATCCAAACTGAAAGTTCACTTAACAGAAATTTTAACGATTCTATCCAAACTGAAAGTATTTTTTAATTTTATAAATAATAAAAATATATGATAATTTTTATATTTTAAATGAGGACATTTCTTAAATTATTTCCTAAGCAAATCACTGCCATAAATAATTAGCCTTGGTAGGAACATTAAGTAGCCAACTTATTGCCAGAGTGGTATTCATGAATCTCTCTGATCTGATCTGATGTCAATATCCCTCCCTGACTAACTTTTTTAAGAAATTGAAGGATCCTCTTAATAATTGACATGTACAGGAGTTGTGTGGGAACAACTGGTAGCAGTAGCCAGTAGTATTAGTAGCACCCACCAAACTTGACTTTACATTTATACTGTAATTATTAGGTCTACCAGCTAAACCAATTATATGCATCTACCGAATCGAGCTCAAAATAGACATGTAATTACACGTACTATATGCACGTTTTAATGAATATATATATTTTTAAAATAAAAACTTCAAATTAGTCCGATTTTGAACTTGATACCTTCTTTGTATTATATTCGTGTTAAGTTGTATGCAAAAAGTCTTTGTTATCCCATGTCCATCGCCAAAGCTGCTTCAAGATTTGATAGAAAAGTCTTCCTTATCTATTGGATCTATTGCTCTCTCTATCCGAAAGTGGGTTCAAATGGCTCTTTCAGAACATCTTCCTAAGGTGATCCCGACTAATGTTACTCTTTTGGGCCTGCCCCCTTTCTGCGACTCTGTTCATCGCGTCGGTGACCTCGCTATTTGTGTGGGAAAAATTACCAGCATCTCTTCAGCATCAAAGCTCGCCTCTGGTTGTTTGCAAGTTGAAGCTTGTTTCGACATCCCCGAGCATCGAGAGCACATCGAGGCTTTTGTTCTGATGGATGGGCTTGTGTCCTTTACTGTGTCGGTTCAATACCACCCTGTTTCCTCCTTGGTTGTTTCGGAGCTAGGGACCTCATCTCTTCAACAGAGAGCTAATGTACAACCCCCCTACAACCCCCCTTCGTTCCACCCGGGCTCCGTTTCTTCCTCTAAATCGCATTGGAAGGCCCCGGTTAAATCTGCTTCCAAGAAGAAAGTTCCTTTTCAGAACAACCCGTTAGTTCCCATCACCACGGCCAAGATTTCCCCCGCCAAACCGCCTAATCTCGTATGGATCAACCCTGATATCGCTTCTAGCCAGACTTCAAAGTCCGTTCAAAAACTCCCCGCTCTTTCGATCGAGCCTCCGTCGCTTCTGGCGACTCCAAGTGCCAAGCTGGAGGTGAAACCGTCTCTTCCCACTGCTCAGTTGGCTGCTGATTCTTCCTCTCCTCCTCCTCCCAAGCAGGCGGACTCCAGTTCTATTTGGCCGAAGTGGGAAGTTAATCTGCATTTCGAATCGAATTGGCAAATGTTTCAAAAGCTGGCGCATTCCTCTGTGACGTCCTCGGGCTCGGTTCTGCCTCTCATCAAAATCAAAAGCGATAAATCTGCGTCTGATCCATCCTGGACTGATAAAGACAATCTCTTGGACGATGAAGAGGAGGACCGTAAAAGGGACATCGCCAACCGTAAGGTTAGTGTTTGTTTTAATATTCGTTCCAGTTTTGTTGATTATTACTTGCTCTCTCTTGCTCGCCTTTTAGTGAGTTATAGTGAATTCTACGGCAGAATTCTTTATCCTCCTCGCTTATATATAGCGTTCTTCTTTTCTCCGAGAGGGGTTTGCTCGGTTTCTCCTGATGTTTTGATTGCTTTGCAATCCTTCTCTGATACATCGACCATCGACCTATTAATAAAGCCCTTGCTTTATCCTTATCATGTAAACGCCACCTCCTCTGTGGCTGGCATTTCCAACCAGTCCACAGGGTCTAAGCATTCCAATTCGGACTGCGTCTCTATTCCCCCAGTTTTCAGTCCGTCCAGGAACGGAATGGCTGTGGTTTCACCCATTTCTTATTCCTCTCCCAGACTTACCAGATCGAGCGCCCGTTTGAGAGCGGTGCAGTCTCGCTCTCGGGCTCTTCCCTCGTCCTCTTTGGCCGACGAGGTGGAACCGCCATTAGGCTCGATCTATAAGTTACAATTTGATCTTTGCTCTGATTTTGAGCTCATTAATAAATCATCCGAATTAGGTTTCCTAGCTCTCCAATCCCCGTCTCTTGTAGCTTTAGCCATCAGAAGTAAGGAACACTCTAGAGTTAAAGAGTTCAAAGGTCTTTAATGATAACAATTTCTTGGAATATTAGGGGCCTTCATTGCCCTGACAAGCAAAGATCGATCTTTCATCTGATTTGTTCTTCTCGCTGCGACCTCATTTCCATCCAAGAATCCAAACTGGACTCTCCGTCTCCATCGATCCTTAGAACTATTGGAGGTTCCATCATCACTAATTGGATCTCCCTTGACGCTTCAGGTTCTAGGGGTGGCATTTTGTTCGGATTCAAAGAGTCTATTTTCTCGCTGATTTCGATCAAACGGCTTAATTACTTCCTAATTGTTCAACTCCATTGGTTATCTCTTAACACCAACGTAACGATTATTTCGGTGTATGGTCCTTCCACTTCCGAAGGCAGACCATTGTTTTGGTTGGAATTCCAATCGCTCCAATCTTACGCTAATGAGCTGTGTATTTTTTGTGGCGATTTTAATGCCACGAGATTTGCCTCCGACAGATCTAACCCTTCGTCGATAGGTAATCAGTGGTTCAATGATTGCATCCGTTCATTACAATTGAATGATATTCCATTGTCGGGAAGATCATTTACGTGGTCAAACCTGCGTCATCATCCTTCGATGGCTAAGCTCGATCGATTTTTGGTCTCCAATAAATGGATTGATCGTTTTCACAACTCATTTGCCCTTGCTCTTCCTAATCCATCATCAGACCACGTTCCCATTGCGCTTCACTCTGATTTTATCTTTCAGCGCCAACATCGTTTTAGGTTCGAGAAATTTTGGTTGGAAGATCAACTTTTTGTCAATCTCGTTACTGAATGCCTTTCGGCTATTTCTGGATCTTCTGGTTTGGGATCCATACTCATCAAGCTTCACGCGATTAAATTCGGGTGCAAGATCTGGCACAACGAAAGGCAATCTAACACTAATTTCCTGAAAAATTTTCTCCTCTCCACCATTTAATCAATTGATAAAATGGAGGAAGGGGGGCCGATCTCTAACGAACTTTTCAATGAACGTCGTTCTTGCAAACAAGAATTCTCGATGATTCTCCGCCAAGACCACCTGAAATGGGCCCAAAGAGCCAAATTTCGATGGCTCAAAGAAGGAGATTGCAATACGGCTTTCTTCCACAACTTTGCCTCTCACAGACAGAGGTCTAACCACATCTCATCAATCATTCATGATGGGAGTGAGATTTCCTCCACTGAGGGCATCCACCAATCTTTTCTTCTTTTCTATAAAAATCTCCTCGGTTCTACCAAACCTAGGGCCTTGAGCCTAGATTGGAACCAATTGTACGGTTCGAACCCGATTGATCTCTCTGCCCTTGAAAATCCGTTCTCCTTGGAAGAGATCAAGGCCGCGGTGTTCGCTTTAAAAAGCGACGCGGCTCCGGGTCCAGACGGTTTCCCAGCTTTTTTCTTTCAAAAGTTTTGGAACTGGTTGAAGGATGATCTTGTGCAGATGTTCGCAGATCTTCATAGGGGCACGTTCTCTTTCGATCGCATCAACTACGCTCACATAGTTCTCATCCCTAAAATTGTAGGTGCGAACTCTGTGGCGAGTTTTAGACCGATTAGTCTCATCAATACCACGTTCAAAATCATCATGAAGGTTCTCTCTGCGAGGCTTGGAGAGATTATTCCTCCCCTCATCGATCCGGCTCAATCTGGTTTCATCAAGGATCGTTTTATCCTTGATAGTGTGGCATCAGCCCAAGAAATCATTTCCTACTGCCACCACTCCAAATCGGAGGGTATTCTCCTCAAACTCGATTTTCAAAAAGCTTACGATAACGTTAGTTGGGAGTTCCTTCTCAATATCCTTATTCATAGGGGTTTTGGTCCCAAATGGATTGCTTGGATTAAATCCAGTCTGTTCGCGGGGACTTCTTCTATTATTGTGAATGGTACGGAGGGTCACAAATTCAAAATCAAATGTGGTCTCAGGCAAGGTGATCCTCTGTCTTCCCTCCTTTTCTCTCTGGTTGCTGACGTATTCAGTAAACTTCTCCGTAATGCTTGGGAAGCTCAGGTCATCGAAGGGCTGGGTGAGTCTCATTATTTCAATGGCGTTCTTAACCTTCAATACGCCGATGACACCATCATCTTCGCTAAGCCTAATCTCCATACTCTCAGGAATCTCAAACTCCTGCTCTATTGTTTTGAACTGGCCTCCGGCCTCTCTATCAATTTCCATAAATCGTCTGTGATTTGGTTGGGAGGGTCTCCTAACAGGCAGGACAAAATTTCCGAATTTTTTAACTGCCCGGTGGCTTCTTTCCCCATTACTTATCTAGGCATCCCCTTGAGATGGGGGAAGCTTCATAGATCGGATTGGGCTCCCATGATTGATAAGGTGGAATCCAGGCTCTCGGTTTGGTCCGGGAGACTGCTTTCCCGTGGAGGTAGACTGATTCTGCTTAACTCGGTGCTATCCTCTATTCCACTCTATATGATGTCTTTCTATTTCATTCCTTCTTGGGTCATCAAAAGAATTGATCAGATCAGAAGTAATTTCTTCTGGTCCGGATCGGCTCTCTACAAACCAGGCTCGCACTTATGTAACTGGCATATCATTTGCTCATCAAGAGATTCTGGTGGTCTGGGGGTTTTGGACCTAAGGCATCAAAATATGGCGTTATTAGGTAAATGGCTTTGGAGATTCCTCAAATTTGAGGATCTCCCTTGGATTAACTGTATCAAAGCCAGATACTTCGCGACCAATGCTTGGTGGAGCTTTCCGGAGCACCCCCATAGGCAAGCTTCCCCGTTCTGGAAAGGAGTTTGGAGAGTAGCAGCTCCTTTTATCGTTGGTTTAACCCACGGCTGTGCCGACGGGTCTATGACCAGATTCTGGACTGATATTTGGATTGGTAGCTCCTCTTTAGCCTCGGCTTTTCCAGCTATCTTCCGCCTAGCTGCAAATCCTTTGGCCTTGGTTTCTGACTACCACTCCTTTAATGAGTCCAATCGAGGATGATCGATCCCTCTTTCCGAGAGTCTCCCTATCCACCTTTCGCCCGTTTTCGATACTCTTATGGTCACTATTAACAACGCGATCTGGAATGATAAAGAAGATTTCTTTTGGCGGTGGAATCCGTCTAAAAACTTCTCGGTTCGATCTTTCTATCATTTTCTTAATTTTAGAGGCTCTTTATCACCATTCTACGACCTGGTCTGGAAATCTTGTGCTCCTTTAAAGGTGAAAATCCTTGCGTGGTTAGCTCTCAACAATAAACTCCTTACTGTTGATATCCTTAACAAAAGGAATCTAGCATGGGGACAATTATGTCCCCTGTGCGCCTCATCTTCTGAGAATGTCAATCACCTTTTTTATAGAATGCGATTTCTCTCGATCTCTCTGGAAAATACCTGTTCTAGCCTGGAATATGGCTGACCTTCCCGTCAACCTAGTCGACTGCTGGTCGAAGCGCCCGCCGACCTTAGCACTCCACAAGTCGTGGTTCCTTTCCTTCCAGATTACCATTTGGATAATCTGGAGGGAAAGGAATCACAGATTATTCCGACAAAATTTCTCCTCTCCTCGTATGTTAGCTGACGATTTTTTATTCCTATTCAAATTTTGGTCATCTTGTCTTAAGGATAGCTCTAGAGATGCCCTGAAATTCGAGAGGTTGGAAAAAGCGACCCAATGTCTTATTAGACTCAATGCTATCTAACTCTCTCTATGCTTCATTGTCAGAGTTGTGTGCGTTATTATTTCATGTCTAACTTCTCTTTCCCTATTTTTCTACTCTGATTATTGTTACCCTGCTAGCTCTATAATTATGCAATGGAGTTGTAGCAGAGGAGAGATGGAAGAGAGAAGGCATTCCAATAAAAAAAAAAGGAGGATGTTTCAACCATTTTTGGTTTCATTACGTTAGTTCTGTAGCAAGTCCTCTTGCCAATTCTCTTCTTTGTTAGTTATAACTGCTGGATGGAAAGCAGGGGAGAGAAGTGTACTATAGTTTGGTCAGTTTGAGAGACAAGAAGATGTTTAGCTTTATTAGGGTACGATCTATGGAATGTTTTTAGTTGTTTAGCTACGCAGCACCTACTCTGTTTTATGTTAACCTGCTAGTTCTTATTGTCGTTTTCGACTATTCTAACTGTATGTTCTTGGGTGTCTGTGAGTTCTTATTAACCTACTGTATGTTCTTGAGAGCTATTAAGATAACTGTATGTTCTTGAGAGTTGTTGGCGTTCCTAATTCATGTCTATTTTCTTTTTCCCTATTTTTCTACTCTGTTCTTTGTTAACCTGCCAGCTGTTATTGTTGTTTTCGACTGTTCTAACTGTATGTTCTTGGGTGTCTGTGATCACAGGGTTAAAGGACAGTTTATCCTACTCTTTTTATTATTTTTTGGCTGCAGTTTTAATCTGCTTTTGGTCAAGTTCATCTCTGGAATTTTGTGGCATGTGTTTCGGTGCTCTTTTGCGTTTTGGCTTTATCTCCATCCAGCGCCATCTTGTTCTTCTCCCTTTCAAGTAACTGCTACGGTTGTTAGTGGGATCGTTCTGAGCGCAGCTTTGTCTTCATCATGGTGGTTTCGGTAGACATATATATGTCTCTTTTGTGCAGCGCTCTTTATAATTTCTCCAAACTTTTGTTTTATCGTGTATTTGTTCATATCTAGTACTGCATTTTGCAGCCTATGGTGGTATCTATAGTCTGTTTTTATTGGCTTTGGATTTTGTGGGGCTGATTTTTAGCTTTCAAGGTTGTTTATATAACTTTACGGTGTTCTTATTTTGAATGTTTAGCTCTTTATCAGTATATTATCTTACTTGCAATGATGTATCTCTCGGTCAAGGATTATTGTGGTGCGTTCTCGAGGCCGCTATTGGCAGGCTATCTGTTTCGTTTATTTACCTGCTGGTAGCGGACTGATTGGGTGTTGTTAGTTATCCCTGTTTTTCAGCTCTGTGCTCTGTCTTATCCGGGGGGGTTTTGATCCTCTGTTTGGTTATCCCACCTGCGGAGTTTCTTCAGCTTTGTTCAGGGTTCACTATCGGCATCTGGGTTCATTTCTAAGCCGAGATGATCTTTTGCCCCGCTGCTATCCTCTTCACCGATCGGAGGATCGCCTGCGGCAGCTTCCACAGGCTCCCTGTCCATTGTGTATGAGTGCTGGCTGTCTTCAGAGATTGGCTTCTTTTCTGCTCTCGAGTCGGTCATTGTATCTGTATTGCTTAGTCTCCTAGGTTGCTTTGTCTTCTCTTCTGTGTATTAGTTTGTTTGATGTGTATTATTTGTTCTATTGGTTGGTTTTGTTTTACACCTTGTAAGACCCTATTATTGTAATATTGTTATTATTAATGCATGGCTGGAGTCTGTTGACTCTATCCGTTTCATCAAAAAAGTTGTATGCAAAAAGACAACTCCAACTTATTATAATTTATTAGCAATTTACACGTGTGATACTATCTTAATAAATAGATTTTTAAATAAATAAAAACTCCAATGTAGTTTGTCTTCGAACCTGAGACCTCCGTTATATTAATTGTTACAAAATATTCTTTATAAAATTTATTTTTAGAATAAAAGGATTGAGAGGCACAGAAAACTGAGAAGGGAACAGAAAAGAAATAAAACCGAAAGAAAAGAAAAGAAAAAATAAAATAAACAACTTACAAAAATTAATCTCACATTACAATTTGAAAAGTCGAGGCCTGTGTATCACACAGTGTCCTTAAAACAGATTTCGCCTCTTCCGGTTGCTGGAATGAACTAAGGCGTCTGTCTCCCAAGATACAACGACCGGAGTGATCACGTAGGCACCACGTACCACTCCCGAATTGAGTAGCAGCGCTTGAACCCTATCACCGACTTACCAATAAAGAAAACTGTAGCAAAACGTTTCTGCATTCATTTCAGCCGTTACAAAAAGAAAACTGTAGCAAAAAGTGGCTCTGCACGGGGTGGGGTCAAGTCGGTCCGGCATTCATGCGGGCGCACACAAGTCTCATGTAATCCGGTCCAAGATTTGCACCCCCCCTAATTCAGGGGGAAAAAAAATCATCGTGCTTATTGTCAAGAAACAAATATGAAAGGAAGGAGAACATTCTATGCAGTGCCCTAAGATTTTATTTTTTGTTTTTCCTCCTATAAATATCCCCTTAATTCAATCTAAATTTTTCACACCTTACTCTCTTACTCTCTCTACTACTACTACTCAATTCAATCTCAATTCAAACAAGTTTTTTTTAACAAAGAAGCAAGCAACAAAGAAGTAAATTTTTTCAATCGTATCGAATTGTGTTGATTCAACTCTTAACTACGTTTACGTCAACCCTTGTAACAAAGAAGCTCTCTCTCTCTTTTTCAAGTTTCAACGACTGCAGGACTACCGACTATTCTCTACTTTTATTTTCTCTCTCATTTCTATATTTGATTATCCGCGAAGTACGGTATGAAAATTTCATAACCCTCATATTGTTTTGATTTTTGTTGTAGTTCTAAATTTTTGTATCATATTTGTTTGTAGGTTTTTCACTTTTCTCTCTCTCAACCCTCCTATTGTTTTTTAGATTTTAGTTTTTAACATATACCTCATATTTTTTTATTTTGTATTATCGACATTGTACATACACTAGTAAAACACTAGAATAACTTTTTATTTTTCACATACACTATTACCATGTCTAGATCATGAGGTAGCGGTCGTAGCCAAATTGGACAAGATTCCACCAGTAGTTCACGTCGGCCTCCTATAGTCCCACAAATTGAACCCGAATTTACACATAATCTTATGGTAGGAACTCACGATATCCTTACACACGAAATAGAAGAAGAAATGAATGATGATGACACACAAACATAACAAACCGAACCCACTAGTCGTAAAAAATTACGTGGAAAACTAGTGATTGACATAGATTTTATGACTATATCTCCGATGAGAATAATTCAGGCGTAGGACATAAGATGTGTAAACATTGTGACAAGAGTTACAAATGGAAGAGGGTGAGGGAACATGTACTATTAAATGACACATTTTAAGTATACACAAAGAATTAGTACAAGACCAAAAAGGCCAACAAAAAATCAACCATCGGGCTGGACAAACAGATAACCAACCCTATGATCCCGAACTTGTTCGTCGGAAAATGGCCCGACTTGTTATTAAGGATGAGCTACATTTTTCCTATTCCGAGAGTAGGAATGTAGAGTCTTTCAACCAAAATGCACTAAATCCATATTTTAGAAGAATTCCTAGAAACATACTAAAGTCCAATTGTTTTAAACTTTACAATGAAATTAGAGACGCTTTAATTGCACTATTGTATTCTTTAACTTGTAGAGTATCGTTAAGTTTGGATTGTTGGACAAGATGTAACGATATTCCGATGATGAGCTTAACATATCATTGGATGAATCGTGATTGGATGATTCAAAAGAGAATCATTTCATTTGCCGTTTTGCCGTATTCCCATAGTGGACTAGTTATTGTAACACGTATTTTAGAAGTTTGTGATTTATATTATATTCGTGATAAAATTCTTACTATTAATTTTGATAATGCATCTAACAAAAATGCTTCGATTAGTACATTAAAAACACAATTAGCTCCTCCATGTAATAAAATTTTTCATGATAGATGTGCGTATCATATTATAAATTTATGTGTACAAGATGCATTGAAAGTAGTCGATTCATATATAATTGCAATTAGAAATTGTGTACATTTTATTGCTTTGAGTGATCATATGCTTCAAGAATTTAAAGTATGGTACAAAGTTAGGGGAATATATTTTAGAAAATTTCCTAAAGATGTTAAACACTGATGGAACTCTACTTTCGATTTACTAAATATTGTTACTCAATATAAAGATATTATAAATGATTTTTGTCTTACAAAAAACATGAACAAATTTCAAATGACTACTCAATCATGGTATTTTGCAGAATCTTTATTACGATTTTTAGAACCTTTTAAAACTGCAACTGTCAAGTTTTCGACATCTTATGATTCTACTTCTAGTAGTATTTTTATTTCAATCATTACTATGATGCAAACTTTTCAAGAAATAATTTCAGACGAATACATTAGTCATATTGTTGTTCCCGCTTATACAAAAATTTTAAAGTATTTTAATCCTCCTCCTATGTTGTATTGTATTGCTATTGTTATGGATCCTCGTATCAAATTAGCGGGTACGATAAGTTTGATTGAAATATTTTTTACTTTACTTGGAGATAAATCTGAAATTGATTGCAATAAATTTTTAGCTAGCTTTGAATCGACATTGAATAACTTGTATGATTATTATGATAGAACTTTTGCATCTAGTAGTGCAACTAGTATGATTATTTCTTCTTCTTTTATTTCTAGAGGTAAGGATAAGAGTACTTTAGAAGATGCCACTTTTAATTTACTTGATCGTATTCAATCAAAAAAATCTATGATTAATACACCTAATGAATTAAATTGGTATAATCAACAAGATAGTGAGAGTTCTAGTGCTAAGATTGAAGTGCTACAATGGTAGAAAGAACATGAAAATCTTCTTCCTATTCTTTCACATATGGCTAGAGATCTACTAACTCCTCCTGTCTTCACAGTTGCTTTTGAAAACAATTTTTCTACAAGTGCCAGAGTTCTAACAGATAACAGGAGTTGCTTGAAGCCGGATTCGTTGGAGATACTCGTGTGCACTGAAGATTGGATGAAGGCTGAAGACATGACTCGAGAAAAAGTGGCATCTACATCAACAAGTGGAAGAAACTCCCCTGAAGTCCAACAACAAGATTAGGGAATTTAGGGCGATGAGATCCTAGGTTTAGGTTAAGTAGAGGTGCACGGCAGTAGTCCAATGCCCTCTCTTCAATCTAACTCTAGGCTATCTCGAACTCTAAATTATCCTCTGAAACATGTAATTGAAGGAATTTGTATATTTTTTTTAACAATATTTGTATGTAAAAAAGTTGTAAAAATTTCATTGAAGTTAAAATGAATAATATATACAATTTTGTTTAATTCTTAATCTCTTGTACTTGTTGTACAATTTTCTTATTTATTTATTTAGATTAAAAGAGGGGGACAAAACTTATATTTGTTGGTAAAAAACTTGTAAAAAATTCATAGTAGTTGAAATGAATAATCAATAATATATGCATTTTTTCACTCTTATACAGTTATACTTATTGTAAATTTTTTTAAGTGAAGTTGTTGAAAAAATAAAGGAAAAAAATTTCAAACGAGCCAACCCGCGATCCGGCCCGACTCGAAACGGGTTCGACCCTAACAGATTTGCGGGTCGGCTGGGCCGAACTTTCCATTTTTGAACCTGCCAGTTAACGCTCCAACCCGACCCGAACCCGCCCAAGTATGGCTGCAACCCGCGTGGGTCCGACCCGACCCGGCCTGATCGAACCGAATGCCAATCCTAGTTAAGGTTATAATTAGGTGGTTAAACCTAAAATTGTGGTTTTTAGATTAGTTTAAGTATGTTATTTTATTCTATTTATAATAGTAGTCTTTTTTTTAGGAAAAGCTGGAATATGTCCGCCCAGTTTCATTAATGAGAAACAATGGTCAGCAGCTTCAACAGCCATAGATCGTATTACGGAGGTCTTTCCAAGTTATGAGGATCAGAAGATTGAGACTGACTTACTTTAGACTAGGCCCCTACCTCCCAGGGTTGTTGGTGGGGATATTTCTCTTTTGTTGCTTTCATGTAGTTGCTCTCCAGGGATGTAAGGGGTTTAAATTTTTATTTCCTTGCACTTTATTTTATAACTAGGTATGTTCGTGGGCACATGCATACGGTACGTCTTCGGAACGATACAACATATGAAAGTAAGCATTATAATGTCAGGAATATAAAAGAAAAAATTAATTGATCAAATATGAAAGAGTTGTAAATGTCATTAAAGAAAGGAAACTTATATGGCCATATATAGTGATGTTATCCATTGCAGGAAGCAATGAAAAGCCAAACAGATACTGGTTTTTAATTCTGATGAAGAAATTGCTCTGTATATCAAAGATGAAAAATATTTGACGATTAACTTTAGTGTTCTCAGAGTATTCTACTATCAGATGTTAATATACTTTTTGAGATGTACACTATAATAATGTTCATGTATAATACTGGATACATTTATTTTTTAGCATTTCAGATGTATGAATCTGAAACTTTCATCATGGAGTTTGTGTAGCTCGAGTTTGAATAGTACGACAATAGTTAGTTGTAAATACAAGTCCATACTTGATTAAGTGTAAATGGGGGTATAAAATCCAACTTCTTAGAACTTTGAGGATGCAAAATGATGAAATTTAACTTTTAAGGAGATATTTTCTACTTTCAGTGTAACTTTAGAGGTTGAAATTTACTCAAGTGAAATCAATTAGGAAACTCAGTGCTACTTTCATTTAAATCTTCCATTACATTTGAAATCAATCAAGAAACCGAGTGAAATTTTCTACATGAGCAATAAAAAAAACATAAAAATTTGAAAAATCCAAAAATTTACAAACTTGAAATCTGAATATCTAAATTTCTGGGTAATGAAAAAAGTGAAGAGAAGAGAGAGAGAGAGATAATAATAATAATGTAATGAAGATTTTTGTTTTTTGTTTTTTTGTTTTTTTGTTTTTTGTTTTGTGATTTTTTTTTAATTGAAGGAGAGCCACTTTGATAACTTTTTTTTCAAATTACTTTGTGATTTATTAAATAGATAGTATAGTTGTTTGCTATATTTTACGCTAATAAATCTAGTGATATGGGTTAAAATCAGAGTCGCACGATCTCAGCATGCATCTCAATGTTTCTAAAGGAAGTTCAATAAATTCAAGTCAGCAGTAGGCCTACTAGAATAACATGGATCGTCTTCAGGCTACAGGCTCAACCAAATCCATAATTATAGCTTGCTTAAAGCCTACGAAAGCTGGATTTCTGGCTAATTACAATAGTCAGCCAAATCCCCACAAATCAAGAATTAAATAACTGATTATATCCCTCAACTTGGAGAATCTACAATCGAATCTTAAAAGGTACGTTTTCAGGTCTATCTTTTATAACTACTCCTAACCTATAAATACCCTCCCCCATCGTCTTTCAGTATAAGGTAATCAATATTTCTCTAGTAAAAACAATAATCCTTATTCTGGAAATCTGACTTGAACGTCAGAGAGCTTTAACTGGAGCCACCTCGAGTGTTAATATTTTTTGTAGGTTTTTTGATGTTTTCTGCTGTCTAAACAAATTCAGGCGATCATCAGCCATCTAGTTCCAGATCATGATCGAAGGTCCAGATCGTTGCTTTCTCCCTCCAAAAAAGAACTCATCATCTGATTGCTCAAACACCAAAATTAGCATCAATAGATTGGCACTGTTAATGGGAAAGCTACAGATCTGACTCCCCTATCAGATACATCCATCAATAACTGCCTTCAACCATGCTTCGTGGAAGAAAGCCAACAACTACTACCACTAGTTGCCAGGGGAATCCTCCTCCTTTGCCGTCGCAACCTTCTCGTCCACCGTCGCAGCCTCCATCTAGTAGGGCTGTGTCGTCGGTCTCCCAACAACCTCACCAAAAGTCACACCCAGTTGAGAACCAGGGATCGGTCCGCCCCTTAACCCTTTCCTTGGCGCTTCCTCTGCTGTCAAACCTCTGTGAAATCATGAACGCCTGATAATAGGGAATAGACTGCTGCCATCGCCTAGATAAAGGGCTTACTCGGGAGGCTGGCTCCCGCTTGAAATGCCTAAAAGCGAAGTGAGTCCTTCGCCTCAACGTTAGAGTTCCCAACGAATGCCCTGCCCATAAGGGTAGAGATGGAAGAGGAGCCCAACTCCAGTCAGTCGGAGAGCTTCTAGGAACAACAGAGAAGAGGAGGTGCCCGTGACTCGTGTTGAATTCTGAGAGTTCATCGATCAAGTCCTTAAATCCCACCGGGGGGGTCCTTTGAATTGAAGTCACTACGGTTCCCTACATGAAAAGTTATATGTTTTAATATCGTCAAACGTTGCCTATAATAAGGTGATTATAAAATTGAATATTGTATATATTACAAATCATGCAGAGGGATGTGAGTGACTTAGATATGATTTATCCCTCTTACATAATAGGAGCGATATCTACGTTCTCCTTGATTGAGTGAGACTGCAAAATGCATGGTCATGCTCAAATGAGTCAATATGAGATATTGAGCTCATTTGTTTTAGTAAGTCTACTTGGACATCAAGAAACCAAGGAATGAACTATACAAGGATGACACACTCTATGCCTTGTGGTCAATTAAGATATCTGGATAAAATGACTAAACTACTTGGTAACATTGGTCACGAATAGGTTATGTCAAATCACTGATATTTCTGTTACTTGAGTTGCAGTGATGTACTGCTAGATACCGCTCTCTGTGTTATACTAGAATATGATTTTAGTATTACTATCAACGTAATTAGAACTTACAGGGTCACACCCTTAGAATGGATCGAAATTGAGATTTAAATTTATAAGATGAATTTAATTGGGGATCCAAGTTAGATTTGGACTCCTGGCATTTGTTGGACATTTAATTAGATTAAATGGGCTGACTAAAGTTTAAAGGCCCACACACGAATCTGACCCAGTTCAGATTATGAGCCCAACAGCTGTATTACTCTCTTAGGGTTAATTTTCTGCACCTATATATATGATATGTATCTATAGAGAAGACACACGTAAAAAAACTCTAGCCGTCACAGAAAGTGAGAAAGAGAGATCGTGAGGAACATCCCCTTCCCACAGCTAGCATCGCGGTCTGAGGCAGAGCCGTTTTTCGTTCCGTTCACGTGGATACCATGGAGGCACCGCAATATTGTAGTAATGTGATCAGCATTCTATGGACACAACAGATCCATCTTTAAGATAACTCCTAAACACGATTTATGGTTTTCGCATGGATCTATGGCTAGGTTTCGATATTTTTTCGTTGTGTATATAATCTGTGATTACCTTCAAAATCTAACATTGTCCTCATCCGGTCCCTAGCTTCGACAAATTCACCCCCACTAAATACTAATTTTTCAACAATCCTTATGGAAATTGAAGGGGACGAACTACTCTACCCCTTCCTAGGATGAACCCAGCCAGCGAACATAAGAGATAAGAGCCAATGGTGTTGGTTCCATAAGGAGCACGACCAGAAGACAGAGGAATTCCAAGACATCAAAGATGAGATCAAAATTCTCATTTGTCGTAGTCACCTCGCCAAGTACACCCAGAAGGAAAAAGTTGAGCTCATACCGGTTTGAGGGACCAACAAGCGAATGGATAAAGAAACTTAGACCCAAGACTCCAAACCTCTGGCAATTCTCCATTCTATATATGGAGGTCCAATGGGAGGGGAGTCCAACTCCTACCGAAGACGTTTATCCGAGAAGTCAACTCGATATAGAACGTCCCCCCCCTAACACCCTATATTTTTTAAATAATATTTTTGAGATTAATAAATAGTTAAAGTGATTTTTGATGATTTAATAAATATTTTTCTGAAATTTATCTTTTTACACGTGAAAATATTTTCTTGAGAAATTCAAAGTAAGAAATTATTTTGGGGAAACCTAATATTTATTAGTAGGTATTATTTATGAATTTTCTGGATTTTTCTGATATTTATTTGGCATATTTGTAAATATTACAAAAAGAGGGGCTTTTGTGCAAAAATACCACTTCGAGTGAAAACTTCAGAATTTCATTTTTCTGGGCTGAGCATGATGTCTAGCAACCTCAGAGGTAAAGATTTCAATTTTTATTCTAATAGATTTGGTTTATTTTGCAAATTTGTTAAAGAAGGGTGTTTTTTTCAAAATTGCCACTTAGAGGCAAAAATTACAAAATTTGATTTCTGGGTTTGAAAACAGTGCCGACCATATCAGGGTAGTTATTTTGATTTTAAATCTCAATTGAATTGGTTAATCTAATTTCCTAGTATAAGGATTTATATATGTAAAGATATATTCTAAATAAATATTTTGCAAAAATCTTCTCAAAATCCTAATACCCTGAATTTTGGCCTATTACAAGAGAGGTGCAGCCATCTCTTTGCTGCACTAAAATAAAGGATTTTCTTTATTATTAATTTGTTGGAGTTTCGAAGCGAGGATCTTGGATTTTTGCGAAAGGAAGGACTTTTCTTATTCTTTATTACTTTTGGTTGACTCTTCAATAAGGTGAGTGATATATGTTTGTTTTCTTATTGTTCTATGCATGTTGTATGTGATAATTTGTCTATTAGAATGCATGATAGATGATAGTATGATGATATAGTGAATTGTTGATAGATGGATGAATAAAGATTGAATCTTTCATGAAAACTATGCTATTGATGATTAAAATTCTATATAGATGACTTAAGAATGTTAATATCCTAATAGAAATCATGGGTATGTTGTTTCTCTTCATGATTTTACTGAGTTGATTGCATATAATGGATCTTAAGGCTTAAATTGCATAAAAGTGAATAAATAGGGGTCTCTACTGTGTATACATATATGTATAATCTGTTCTTGATGTTTTGGTGAGTAAAATTTAACTAATACATGTTGTAATTGCATATAATCATGGGAAAACTGATGTAAGTGGTTGTGTATGTTTTTATTAAATTACAAGAGGGGTTTTGGATAAAAAAGTTTAAGTTTTGAGGGTTGGAGTTGTTTCTTTAATTTCGGGTCTGATGCTAGTAGGCCGAATCGAATTTTGTGTTTTTGTGCAGTTTTCGATTGAATCTTGATTTTTTTATATATTGAGAATGAAATATAACATTATACTACTCATATTTGATGGATTTTGATGCTTTAACTGATGCACGAACACACACACACACACACACACACACACACACACACACACACACACACACACACACATATATATATATTTCTGATGTTGAAGAAGTTTTTAATGAAAATGACTCTTTTATGAAATTGATAAGATTTTGATATGTTTTATAAATGTATGTTAGATAAGTTGTATTTGATCATCTCAGGAATTTTGTTTTACAAATTTATGATTCACAAAGATTAAACGAAGTATCAGTTAAAACGTGCACGAATATTAAAGCTGTGAATTTTTGAACATGTCGGTCGACTGCCCCATTTTGAACTGTGGGTGACGGTCGACTGACAGTTCTTGGGGTTTGGAAATTGAGCATGACAGTCGACCGTCGCTTTTTTTGAACTATTTTGACAGTCGACCGTCAGCTGCTGTATTGAGTATTTTGTTGAGTTTTCTGTTGTTTTCTCGAACGACTATTTCTTCGAACTTATGGATTATTGATCTACTGTTTTAGATGATATTTTTTCTACAGATTACTGTATTTTACAGCGAGTTATATTTTGATTATAATAGAGTTTAAATTTGTATTTCTATAACTTTAAGAAGCAAAATTATATGGATTTCAAGATGTGGATGTTTTGTGATTTTTCTACGACTTCAAAATACGAAACTCAGTTATTTAATGAATTTAATATTTTATTTCAGTTCTGGAAATTTGTGAGTGTATTGAATGAATTTGGATTTTGTTGATTTAAGAAGTTTTCTTAATATAAACGCTTTGATGATGGAATTAAAAGTTTTAAATGAAAGATTTTGTGTTGATATTCGAATTGTGTCTCTACGAGTTGAGTGAGATTTCTGTAAACCGGCAGATGAGATTTTGTGGATTTTGACCAGTTGGGTCTTGGGGTTATTTTTTTGGAATTAAGTCCGGCAGGATACACTAACTCTAGAGAGGGAAAATTGTATTTTAATAATAACCAACCTAAGGACAGGCACTAGTGGAGATGTGATGGAACTTGAGAAACGTAAGTATATGCTTTAGGGGTCTAGTCCAGCAGATGCGTTCCAGGACTGTGTGTTATTTTGTCTCGAGAGGACAGTTGGTATGTTCGCGTGTCGAGGGTCTGCAAACCTATTCACGGAACTTACTGTGCATTTGCGTGTCGAGGGTCGGCAGACCTATTCACGTGATGTACTTGTGTATCTGCACGTCGAGGGTCGGTAGGCCTATTCGTGGGGTACACGGTAGGGAGGTGATTCTCCATTTTTTTTATAGCTATACTTACATGATGCTTGCGCGTTCGAGGGTTTTCAGGCCTATTCGCAGAGTAATCTGGATCTTGTTTCTATCATCGTAGTAGGATTAGTTGCATAACGAGAGATCTAACCCTATAAAGTGGAGAACAATAAGGGCTTGCACCGGACCTATGTAGTACGGAATGCATAAAATCTGACAAGTATGCATTAGAGAGTCATCATATTGTATTTGTGTTTTCTTGAATTGGTTTTATGCATGTTCGTTTTCTGTTTTCCTAAACTTGACACTTAGTTTAGTTTCACTTAATGTTTTCATACTTTATTTATTGTTATTTCGTATTCCATTCGTTACTATTGTTGGTATATGTTGGTTATGACTTTATTCCTTATGTTTTATTTATGTTGCATTTCTTTTGATGTCACTCACACCGTTATGGCTGACCCCGTAGTTTTGGGGGTTAGGGTTATCTCTAGCCTCATGTTTTACATGTAGGTACCTATAGCTTGGGATTTGGATTCATATGGTAGAATGATAATGTGGCTTATGCAAATTATAAAAGAATGCATTGTAAAAAGAAAGAAATTGTAATTCAAGGTGTTTGTTTTCCACTGTGCCTTGTAAAGAATTAGTGTAATAAAAGTTGATTTTTTTTTCTGTGTTTGTCTATGTTTACTATTACATTGAGGTAGATGCTGAAAATTGTGCCACATATTTGCGAGTTTATTATATTGGAAATTTGGGGTGCTACACCCCTAGTTAGGGAAATCTAGTAACTTTCTCGGATGAAGATCTTGAAGGTGACTGAAGTCCTCATTGCGATACACTTGTGATCATCTTCTCCATGGCAAACCAAGAAGTGTGCCACATCCTAGTAGATAATAGTAGCTCAATGAATATCCTCTTCCTCGAAGCTTTTGAAGGCCTCTCCAAGGACCATCACAAACCAGCCGGGTAGACCCTCCATCCAAATCGAAAAGATTGTCACCCTCAACATGACAGCGGGCAATGCCCCTGCTCTCCTGAATGAAGCCATGGACTTCATGGTTTTTATGTAAAGACCTCCTACAATGCCATTCCCGGTCACCCCAACCTAGATTTTCATGTCATAGATTCGATATTCCATATGAAGATGAAGTTCCCCACTCCAAACGTGGTAGGAGAGGTCAAAGGAAGTCAAAAAGTCATATTCATGATATCTCTTAAAAGTCTTCAATTTCTTTAATCAATTTACTCGACCCAATTATGTTTCTTATGATAATATTAACCCATAACTCATTAGCATGAATATAAATTTTTAGGCTCCCAATACAGTAAGAAATTATTTCTAATTGTCTATATAATATCTAGAATTAATCCTATAATTTTTCCCAAATTTTAAAAGGTCAAAAACCCCAAAAAACCCAAAATATCAAAATGCATAATTCTGTGCATATGCAAATTCGAACCCAGGAACCCAAGGCACCAGCGGTGCCACGTGGCGAGCCCAGGCACAATCATGCTGCCGCTAGCCACTCAGGACAAGCGTCCAACCTGATTATATATGAGTTTTATTATTTATAACCTCAGTCTCTGTTTCTCCTTCTATTTTTAATTTCTCATATGATCTACAATTTTATTTGTTTTCTCAATTTAATAGTTTGTAAATTATATCTACAATCTCCAGAAATATTTGTTTACTAATTCTAACCACAATAAAAATTATTTTTATACATACATATCGTAATTGGTGATTTTTAGAACAACATAACCATACACTTTCATTTATTAATAAAACTACTTCTTTCGACCCCAATTCAAGATTTCATATTTTTATTTCCTTTTTTTATTAATTTCATGAGAATATAGTTTTTCCCATTAATCTACAACTCTCCCTATTGTTTACCCAACTGTTTGTATAATTTAACAATTTGTGCATAAAAAATCATTTTCAATTCATGCAACCCAATTATGGCACACTAACATGTACCCAACAACACCTCCCCAACTCTATTTGTATTTTCAAGTTACTAACATGACAAATTATAAAGAATCCTTCCATCTAGCATGCATTTTATACTAACTAGATAAATACCACATGCAAAATAACCACATTAGAAGTCTAAGAATTCATGCCACATAATCATCACAACTAATTAAGCATGCATACTACAATTTATCTAGAAAGTAAGGAAATCACCCACCTCATTGATGAAAATGCAAATAAGCTCCTAGAAAATTGTCCCAAAGCCTCAAGCACAAAGCCCTTCTCCTCCTAGAAAGCACCACCGAAATCCCCTCTTGCGCAATCCCGACCTCTCTCCTGCTCTCTTTCTTTTTCTCTCCTTTTGATTTAATTATTTTTGTGCAAATGTGAAAGAAGAGATGTAGGTATTTATAAGACATTTATGTGGTGGAGAATGATCCCACTACTTCACACAACCACCCACACATCCACATCTCCCCTCCACTCTCCCTCTCTCTTTCCAAGGCCGGCCATGCTATGGGGTGCACAACACGTGCACGTGCACCCCATGGGCACACTCTTTCTTATTAAATTAATATTTGTTATTTTTTAGTTGTTACTAGTTTGTTACATGACAAGTTTTGTTGCACTTTTCTCTCTTGAAAAGGCATTTAATAAAAAATTAAATTTTGGGCTCTTAATTTTCTAGTGGGCTTAAATTAGTCTTTTAGGCCTATGGACTTTAATTTAGAATAGATAATAAAATGAGACAAAAATAAATAAGAGAAAATTTGTGCATAAATTGGAAAAATTTTAGAACCCAAAAATGAAATAAAATTGCACGCGTGTTGCACGTGCCAAAAAATAAAAAAAATGTATTTTTATTCTAAAATTTCTTTGGGATGTTACAACACTCCCTCCTTAGAATAGTTCCGTCCTCGGAACTACATTTAAAGAGTGAAAACAAAACAAAGAAAATTTACAGATTTAATTAAAAAGTTCCGGGTGATCTCTCAACATCCTCTCATCTGATTCCTAGGAGGCCTCCTCAACTAGTTGGTTTCTCCATACAACTTTGACCATAGGTATAGTCTTATTTCTCAAGACTTTCTCTTGTCGATCCACAATCTCAACTAGACGTTCAGTGTAGCTCAAATCCAACTGCAGACTTGTGCTCGAGCTACTCCTACTTTGGAGCTTGGCTTGTCACCTGAGATACTCCCACAACTCGCTAACTCTGGACGGCGGACCGCAACACAAAGGGAGAGAAACATAAGACATAAACAAATGTGTAATCGTTATTTCATATCAAAGTACTAATACAAGTATGAGAAGTTGAGTACATTAGATCGGTTTATAAGTTTCTCTACTTAAATCACTTACGACCTCAGTGTAGAGGAATATTTCGGTTAAGAGACATGACTCGCCTATGATGCCTCCTTACCAAAGAAGTTCCACCTCGGCCACCAAAAATCATGAAAAGTTTCCAACCTGACCGATTGAGTCTGAACTTCGTGACAGAGGGATGGTAACGCCCTCTCAGTAGATGCTATGCTCTAAGTCTCACCTACTCCACTCTAATCATCTCCAGAGTTTCTTGGTGCTACCCGAACCACCGAGGTCAGATCAAGGAATCTTATTCCTTGGTTATACTCATCGTAAGAGCAAGAATTACATCGTGTTCGCAGTCACCCGACCTTCGCCTTCTGACGATAGATCTCTAACTCCTTCTCGTCAAGCAACTCCTGAGGATGACTTCCTTTCCCTGAAACATTCTCCTTGTCAGACAAGGGCATGCCGAACTACTAGGACGGGCCTCCTTCAGTTCGGCAAGCTCGTAATCCTTCTCGACTAACACCTCTTTCAAACGTTCACTTTTGAGCATGATTTCATGCAACGAGTGGCAAAGAAAAACAATCTCGGCTCCAGGAGATCCACTCTAGTGTACATAACAATCTGACGACACCAACAATGAAGTTAACTACACATACAAGTAATAAAACACTTAGCTTCAACTTTGAGAACTTTTTAAAATCCAATAAAACGCATGGAAAATTTGAACTCAATAGTTCGACACAAAAAAATTTATTAATGGAGAAGAGGTACAAAGCGGTGGTCAGTCCGCGGTTCAGCAAAATTACAAAAAGAGAGTTTCAAGTGTTGAGATCAAGAGAGCATCTTAATAGCCCATGGTGGGGGCCGTCGGAGGTTCGCTCATCTCCAAGACCCTCTCACGGGGTTCCGAAGTCGTTTCATAGGTGGGCCCTCCTCTGGTTTGCACCAGCTCTCCTCGGGTGCCATGACATCCTTTTCCTCCATGAGGCTGAAATGGTAGCCTTTGCCGATAAAACCGGCGACCTGCTCCTCCATGTCTTTTAGGGCCTTCTCATAGTCCTTATCTTGGGTCTCGATTGCCATGTCCAAGACCTCGGTTCGAACGCTCGCCATCTCCTCCCAATATGGTTTCTCCTTCAGGAAAACAATCTCGTTAAGCACTGTGCGAAATGACCTCCAGCTGCAGTGTCTTCTCCCTCTTTCAGAATCGTCGAATGCACCCTTGGATTCAAGACACTCCTCCTTGACCAGTGTGGTTCTCCCCTTCACCAACTTCGTCTCTTCGTTGAACTATCTCTTCATCTCGATGCTATGGATAGAAGCTTATAAAAAAAGTATCAAATAGTTAGAATTTTAAGCAAATCAAAATCAATAAGACAAAAGAACAGCCTACAAACCATAAAATTGGCTCGAGCCCATTTAAGGTAGTGATGAGGACATCGGGTCAAGATGATTCAGGCGTTTCTATCAGCGCAAGCATCGTCTAGGAAAGCTGCTTCTTTAGTTTAGTATTTTATTTAGTAATCATATTTGTTTTGGCAATTATAGCCATATGTAGTAGTTTTATGATTTGTAATCTTTCTTTTATGAATTAGAATATTTCTGAGATTTTAGAATATTTTGAGATTTGTATCAAGATTTGTTTTGAGCCTATATATAGGCCTTGAGATTAATGAGAAGTTGTACTATTCTTGATTAACAATATTATTGTGTTAAGTTATTGCTCTTCATCCATCTTTTGTGTGATACAATTGAGATCCAATTTTAGGGTTTGTGATAAATTCTCAAAATACCCAAAATCCAAATTAAAACCCCCCAAACCCTAACACAGCCGCCATTCCCCTCTGTTCGTCTTCTTCTTCTTCTTCTTTCCCTCTTCTTCTCCACCACTGAAACCCATCACCCCACCTTCCGACCTTGCCCTCAATCTCGATCTTCTCATCACCATTGTCGACACCCTCACTACAATGCCAAATCACCTCGACGCTGCCGTCGATCCCCTTCCACTACATCGAAACTCTCACCACAACCCTGAACCACCTCGATGTCGCCGTCGATCCCCTCCCCCAACGTCAAAAACCTAATCCCCAACTTCCTCTACTTCGAACCGACTACCAAAACCGATTGCCGTCAACTTCCGCCCTAATTGCGACTGCGATCAACAGTTGACAACATCGCCGACTGTAACGCCCCGAATCCCAAATACACTGAATTCGAGATGTTCTACAGGATCTTTTCACTTTCTTAGTACACTTTTACAGGGAAATTAAAACTTTTCATCATACATCAGAGTTTACATCATAATTACATCTTTCTTTTGCACAGCGGAAGTAAAATACAACAATTAAATACAAGTACAACAGCTTGATAAAATCTTTAAGCATCCAAATCTTCTTTAATCTTTAGCATGACATTTACCTGCATGTTAGACTGTGGGTACGTCAGTTTATTCAACCGACGAACATTATACACGGCCGTCCTCGCTTTGCCGGAAATAGTATAACTTAACATTTCATATTTAGCAAACACAAACTTGTCACATTCAAACTAAAGGGACTACCCTATTGATGTCGTGTTGTGATTGTGCACTTAATCCTTAATGCAGTTAATTATGTTACATGACACTAATGCACACTTGTTCGGATTCTATGCATCCCATACTACATAGGTCCGAGGGCAAGCCCTTATTCGTTCTTCATCTTGATAGGGTTCAATCCCCCGTTATGCCTTAACTACTACTGTAACTACGGTAGTGTCTTAGATGTCCTATGATCTATGAGCCCATGTCCAGGCAGCCTGGAGGGGAATCCCACGCACTGTCACGACGCATCGAGCAGGCAACCTATGGACAATTCAGCCTCCGCCATGGAATAATGGCACCACCCATAGCCACTCGAACATCCCACGAGCGTCGCCACCGGGACGATAATTCCGGAGTAGCGCCCACGCACTGTCTTGACGCATCAAGCAGGCAACCTGTGAATCGCTCTCACACCGCTATCCGTTGGCCCTCATACTCATGTTTTTCTTCTACTTTCATCACCTCTCCACTATGTACTAGTCCTTAGTTTTATTTAAAAATCATGAACAAAATAATCACTAGAGTTAGCCTCTCCCTCAACCGGACTTATTCATTTGTTTCAACATGACCAACCTTGGTCTAATTTCAATTCAATTCTTGTTTCTCAATGCGGGGGAGACTTAGCTACTCTATTTCAAATTTCATTTCACAATCTTTAAGTCATAACCACTTCCATGTCACAATTTCATATTCTTTCTTATTCATGATTGCTCTTTGTTCACAAGTCCATAGTGAATACTTATAACTCATAAAAATTCATATTCATGGCCAACAATTTCATCAACATGATTTCTAAATTCCAATATCATACAATGCACTCATGCACTTTATAATTAAACACTCGTACTTCACATTTTGCACAATATCCTCAAGTGAAAATTGATAATATCATGTCACACCACAAAATTCTTTGTCAATTACTTTCTAATAAATTCATTTCAATATATCTTTATGAATTGAAAATTTCCATAAGCATGTGTCTTAGAACCATAGCTTTAATTATATCATTTGTTCATAAACTACATTGTATTTTCTTCAAATAATACCCAACTCAATCCCATAAAATTCCTTGTATTTTTATGAAAATTACCATATTTTTCTCACATTTTTTGGACATCACAAACTCACAAAAAAAAATGTTTTTATAAAGTGCCAGGGGGAGGATTCGAACCCAGCACGGTAGAGAAGAAGGCCAGAGCACCCGCCAATAGGCCAACCGTGTGCTAGCGATTAGAAGGGGGTGAATTAGGTATAAGTGCTTTCGGTTCGCTGTCCATATACATATATATACAGCTAGGATAAAAGGATGGTGAGGCCGGGTTTCGAACCACACCGCTCAGGGAAACCGAACACAGTCACCGACCGCCTGAGCCACTGGCTCAGGTTGTCACAGTATTGGGTTAAAACCTATTAGTTTCATATTCGCACTGTTTTAGAAAACAACTCGACGTTCAAATCTATTTGGTTCATATTGCCTTTATACAAACCACTGAAAAATTCCAGATTTAATCATCTTTATTTAATCTTCAAAACAGCAAGTATAAAATAAATTTTTGTACTAAAAACATAATTTTTCCATCCAAACTAATAATTTGTTTATTAAAACTATCATATCTTTTATTTTCGACATTGGAAAAAGAAATCTATTGATCTTCTAATCTCTCTTTTATTCCCAAAATTTTCCATAATAATTTACTGTTTATTAATCTATAATCACAACACATACAAATTTGAATTTTCCCATACTCATATGAGCACAAGAATTCATATAACACATGAATAGGTGAAACTCAACAATTACTAAGTTTGGTACATTTCTAATTTGATGACAACAAGCAATTCTTTGGTTCATTTATGCCACTTCATAACTCAAGCATTCAATATACTTTTCTATTCAAATTTCATAGTGTCAATATCTCAATCAATTGTCATGTTTCAACCACACAATTTTCAAGCAATTAATGAAGATTTTCACACATCATACTAATCACATTGCATCATTATTCAATTAAACTAACAATCATAGAAAGTGCTTCATATAGTTTAATTTCACGCTAGCATTTCACATACACAATCAATCACATCATTCTAAACCATTCACATACTAACTTTTTAATTAGAGTGGACTCTTATTAGTATTTTCCATGTATAGTGTTGACAATATAACTAGCATGAATCCTATATTAGAAACATGAAATGTTTTACCCACCTTAATGGAGAGAAACACAAAAAGCAACAAGTCCTAGTAGATGAGAACACCTCCTCCTAGCCAAAAGAGTGCACCACTCCAAGCTCCCAAATCTTAGCCGAATGCTTCCCAAGCCGAATGCTACCCTCCTTGGCCGAAAGCTCCAAGCAACCAAAAGAACCACACACTCTCTTATCTTTTATAACTCTCACAATTATATTACTATAGCTTTAGAAATTATACTTTGCATGTGAAAAATTAGCCATGAGAAAGGGGGTATTTATACTAAAAAATGAGGGGAATGGAGGGCTAAGATCATCTTGGTGGTTGTTGGATGAAGGGTTTAGATCAAAGTAGGAGTTAGGAAAACTACCCACCTCCTTGAAACTACCACCATGTTCTCCACACCAAAAATTCAATTTCCCTCCAAAAGAATGCTACCCGGCCAAGAATAGTGAGTGTGCATTGCACGTGTACGTGTAGTGCACGTGCATGCAACTAGGCCAAATTTGTACATTCTAAAATTGTATAAAAATACATTTGTTAAAAAAAAGTCTTCTACATGACAAGTTTAATTAAAAATAACTTAATTCATGGGCTTTCTTTTTGGGCCAAAATAATTTTATAAAAATAATTAAAATAAAAATGCTTTTGGGCTTTTTAAGAAAGGCTTTTTAATTAAATCAAAGAAGGCTTTTAAAGAAAGGCTTTTGTACTAAAATAATTTGAGAAATACATATTAAATAATTATACACATTATGATAAAATAATTCAAACAAAATATTGCACGTGCACAACACGTGCAAAATAAATAATTTTTCATTTATTGAAAAATCAGGGTATTACACCGACCCTCCCTTTGCTGCCTCTCGCCGTAGCTCCCTTGCAGCCCCGACCATCGACGCCGACAACAATAACAGCACCCCTAGCGCCACCTACTGTTCAAAGTTAGCAACTTCATGACGCTTTCATCACAACTTGGTAAACTTTTTCCACTTCTCATTTATTTGTGATACCATTTATCATTTCTATACTATTATTTGATTTATCTATCTTCCACAAATATTGAGAGTGTGTGTTCTACTTGCCTATTAGTGTACAAATCTTTGTTGAATATCTTACAGCTAAGAACGATTAAGTATTATTGTTGATTGATAGGATTGAACTTTTAATTGGGCTTGTTAAACTATTTTACATCTTGAAAATCCATCAAACTAATTAATAGTTATAATTTTCAACTTAATCTGCAGTACGTTTTGGTAAATTTAATCCTTTAAAATTCTTGGATATTCTCTATTTAGAGTTAAGTTTACATCATTTTGGTATCAGAGAAAAAGTTTTTAAAACCCTAGTTCTTGCATCATTTAGGCATTAAATTTTTGCATTCATTTAGAATCGTTTAGAATATTTTTTTCCTTTTGTTCTTTTAGATCACTTCAGATTATTAAAAAAAGTGCATTTAGGACATATTTTTCCAAATTTTAGCAAACATACGACCCTAGTTTTCCACCTTTGGTAAATGCATGTTCGCAGCACCACCACAGACCCTGAAGAGCCTTTCTTATCCTTCTCAAACCACCCAATTAGGAACCCTAGAAATTCGAGAACCCCTCCTCGAACTGAGATGGACAAATCTAATATTTTAGCTACCCTAGCTGCCATTCAAGCAACTCTCAATATCAATCAGAGGCTTGAGAAAGTGGAATTAAATCAAACTATTGACCCTGAGCTTCATGCTAATTGTTAGATCCCTTAAGGGAATGATTGTGATGGCCGACGTCAAGATTGTGACCCTGATGAACAATACAAGAAGAATGTTAAGGCTGACGTTCCCCATTTTGAAGGCCACATGGAACCCCAAGCTTTTCTTGATTGGATCCGTACCATGGACCACTATTTTGTGTGATTTGACATGAGCGAAGCCCTGAAGGTTAAATCTGCCACTATAAAATTGACGGGTAAAGCTCAACAACACTGGACCAATCTTGAACACGCCTGTAGAGGCCGAGGCTAACATCCTAGCCACTTGGGTAGCCATGAAAGAGAAGCTCACTGAGAAATATGTACCGTTATCGTTCCACACCCAATTGCTAGATTTGTGAAACCAAATCTATCAAGGAAGCAAATCAACCAAAGATTATGTTGATAAGTTTGATGACTTCCTTATTTGGTGCAATGTCTTAGGTAAAGAGAGCGAAGAACAAACTCTCTCTAGGTTCAGAGCTGGATTACGAGACGATATGAGGAACGAGCTAATTCATTGAAATGTGGACTCATTAGCGGCAGCTTATGCCCCTGTCCTCGATATGGATTTCCTTAAAGCAAGTTCTCATTATAAATCTAGTAATTCGAGAGATCATTCCTCTAGAATGACCTCCACTGACACCTTTAGGCCTAAGCCTTTCCATTCTTAGTACCCCAATAAATCTTACTCCAGCAAGCCTAAATCAAATTCCTATCCATCTAGAAATGACAATAAGGGTAAGAATACCAAAAAAGACTACTTTAAAGTTGATCTTCTCACTAAGTGCTATAAATGTAAGGGATACAGCCATATTGCTGACAACTGTCCCAGTCCCAGTAGGATCAATATAGTAGAGGGTACCGCTTTCATCGCTAACGATTCTGACAATGAGTTTTCTTATGAGCCGATTGAAAGTGATGACTTGGGCGAAGAAGAGGATGACTAGTACCTCCACTGTATTCGGTCTATCTAATCACCTCACTTAAATGTAGTTAGATGTGCTTTATCCCAGTCAAAAGAAGAAGATGATTGGAAGCACAGTGCTCTTTTTCACACCTTTACGACACTAGGTGGCAAAAACTGTAAGGTGATTGTTGACAGTAGGAGCTGCGTCAATGCTGTCTCTTCTGCGGTTTTCGCTAAGACAAGACTTAAGGCTGAACCTCATCCATGCCCATACAAAGTATCTTGAATTGATGCGACAGCTCTCCAAGTAACACATCGATATTTAGTCCCTGTGGACTTCAAAGCTTACAAAGAGCAAATTTTGTGTGATGTGTCGATCACGATGTGACCATATATGGTCGAACCAACCAATATGTGTTCCAGCACGACGGACTAAAATAAAAAGCTTATACCTGTGAGACTATGAACTATTCTGGCTGAAACAACACCAGCTCCCTCGAGAAAGGGCAAGGAAGTATGGTGCCATGTTGGACATGATGTATGGTGCCACAATCTTTTGGATGACATGTTGGACATGATGTATGGTGCCATAATCTTTTCCAAGATTGATCTTAAAAGTGGCTACCACCAAATACATGTTCGTCCTGTTGATGAATGGAAGTCTGCCTTCAAGACGAATGATGGCCTGTACGAATGGATGGTCAAGCCATTTGGAATGACGAATGCCCCAAGCAAGTTTATAAGAATCATGACGCAAGTACTCCGTCCCTTTATGAGAAAGTTCCTTGTGGTATACTTTGATGATATTCTCATTTACAGCCGATCCGTTGGGCAACATATTGACCATTTGAGACAGGTCTGCGTTGTTTTGAGGAAGGAACAACTTTATGTTAATACTAACAAATGTACCTTCCTCTCCGATCAGACTATTTTTCTGAGATTTATTGTTTCTGCCTGAGGACTATCTGCTGACCCAGAAAAGATATGAGCTATTAATGAGTGGCTTGAGCCTCGCAATATTCGTGATATGAGGAGTTTTTAGGGTCTTGCCACCTTCTATCGTCGGTTTGTGTAAGGATTTAGCATGATTATAGCTCTAATAACTGATTGTTTAAAAAAGAGTGAATTCATCTGGTCGAAAAAAGCCACGAAAGCCTTCGAAGAGATCAAGAAAAGAATGACCTAGACACCTGTCAGGAGGTTGCCTGATTTTACTAAAGTCTTCGAATTAACGTGCGATGCTTCTAGTATTGGTATAGGTGGAGTCCTCAGTCAAGAGAGTCATCCGGTTGCTTATTTCAGCGAAAAGCTGAATGAAGCAAAACAAAATACTCCACTTATGACAAGAAGTTCTACGCAGTAATTTAGTCACTTCGCTATTGGCGACACTATCTTCAGCTGCAAGAATTCGTTATTTTCTCAGACCATGAAGCCTTAAGATCCCTTAATTCTCAACAAATGTTGAATCCGATGCATGCTCAATGGGTAGAGTTCCTACAAGAATATTCGTATATACCATTAGGCATACAAAAGGGATTGATAATAAGGCCGCAGATGCGCTCAGTCGTTGTCACATGATCTTATCTACACTGTGCACCAAAATTATTGATTTTGGTAGATTGAAAGATGAGTATGCTTTCTGCCCAGATTTTCACGAGATCTGCACCTCTTTGAAGGATGACATCACTCGAGTGATATATGATTATTTCTTGAAAGATGATTATCTCTTCCATCGCTCCAAACTGTGTATTCCTAGTACATCATTACGAGAGTAACATGTTTGGGAATTGCATGCTGATGGCCTTGATGGAAACTTTGGCATAGCAAGATCATTGATGCTGTGAAACATAGGTTTTATTGGCCAAAGCTAAAAATAGACGTTGCGATACTTTTTAACATATGTCATACTTGTCAACTCACCAAGCAACAAAACAGAACACAGGTCTGTATACTCCATTAACTATTCCCAGTCTCCCTTGGGAAGATATGAGTATGGATTTCGTGTTAGGCTTACCAAAAATACAAAAGAAACACGATTCCATTATTGTCGTCGTGGACCATTTTTCTAAAATGGCCCACTTTCTCCCATACTCGAAAACTTTCGATGTATCTCGTGTAGCTCAGATCTTCTTTGTTAACATTATGAACCTACATGGCTTGCCAAAAATCATTGTGTTCGATAGGGATGTGAAATTCACGAGTTATTTTTGGAAGACCCTATGGCACAAAATGGGTACGAAATTGAAGTTCTCTTCAGCCTTCCACCTACAGACTGATGGGAAGACTGAGGTTGTCAATTAGAGTCTTGGCAACCTTTTGCGTACTCTTGTGGGAGAGAACTTGGAAACTTGGGACTTAAAATTAATGGTTGCTGAATTTGATTATAACACATTTAAGAATAGAACCACTGGCATGAGTCCACATGAAGTTGTACATGGTTATCGTCCTAGGCAGCCTATAGATCTTGTCCCCATGTTAGAACATCAACGAGTCTTAGAGTCTACATCTGTATTTGCATCGCACATTCATGACTTGCATAGAGAAATTTTCAAGAAAATTAATGAGAACAGTTTTAACTACAAGCTAAGAGCAGATATTATAAGGAAATTTAAAATTTTTAATGTGGGTGACGAAGTGATATTTTGGATTCGTCCGGAATGGTTTTCAGTGGGATCTGTTAAGAAGTTGAATACACATGCTGCAGGCCCATATAAAATTCTCACAAAATCAATGACAATACCTATGTCGTTGACCTTCCTGAAGGTTTTGGCATAAGTAAGACTTTTAATATTGAGGATATAGTACCCTATGAAGGTCCAGAATTTAACCCTAGAAATTCTCTTATAGATGATCCTACCCTGTAGCCTAATGGTGAGATTCACATTACCCCCCACTACCTGATAGTAACCCACCGACAGAAAAATTGGATAATATTTTAGATGATCAGATAATCTCTACTAGAGATGGTGGTATTCATAAGTATTTGGTAAGATGGAAAAGCAAGCCTGAATCAGAGAATACTTGGATAGATCGTGAAGAGCTCCAGCGCTTGGATCCAGACCTTTTAGAGCACTATGACAGGAGGACGGGTTTTGACTTGACTGAGTGCCCACTCCCACCCGGGGAGAATGATGAGGACATCGGTTCAAGACAATTCGGGCATTTCTATCAGAGTAGCCATCGTCTAGGACAGTTGCTTCTTTAGTTTAGTATTTTTTAGTAATCATATTTGTTTTGGATATTATAGCCATATGTAATAGTTTATGATTTGTAATTTTTATTTTATGCATTAGAATATCTCTGAGGTTTTAGAATATTTTGAGATTTAGATCAAGATTTCTTTTGTGCCTATATATAGGCCTTAAGATTAATGAGAAGTTATGTTATTCTTGATTAACAAAATTATTGTGTTGAGTTATAGCTCTTTATCCCTCTTTTATGTGATGTAATTGAGACCCAATTTTAGGATTTGTGATAAATTCTCAAAATACCCAAAATTAAAATTAAATCCCCCCAAACCCTAACACAGCCGCCACTCCCCTCTGTTCTTCTTCTTCTTCCCCTCTTCTTCTCCTCTACTGAAACCCATCTCCCCCACCTTCTGCCCTCGCCCTCGATCCCGATCTTCTCATCGTCATCTTCGAAACCCTCACCACAACCCAAACCACCTCGACGTTGCCGTCGATCCCCTTCCCCCACATCGAAACCCTCACCACAACCCCGAACCACCTCGACGCCATCGTCGATCCCCTTCCCCCACGTCGAAACCCTAATTCCCAACTTCCTCTATTTAAAACTGAGCACCAACCCCGATCGCCGTCAACTTTCGCTGCAATCGCAACTGTAATCAACCATCGACAACATCGCCGACCCTCCCTTTGCTGCCTTTCGCCGGAACTCCCTTGTAGCCCCGACCATTGATGCCGACAACAGCAATAGCACCCCTAGCTCCACCTACTGTTCAAAGTCAGCAACTTCACGACGCTTTCATCGCAACTCGGTAAACTCTTTCCACTTCTCATTTATTTGTGATACCATCTATCATCTCTATAATATTAGTTGATTTATCTGAGTGTGTGTTTAACTTGCCTATTAGTGTACAAATCTTTATTGAATATCTTACATGCTAAGAACGATTAAGTATTATTGTTGACTGACAGGATTGAACTTTTAATTGGGCTTGTTAAACTATTTCACATCTTGAAAATCCATCAAACCAATTAATAGTTATAATTTTCAACTTAATTTGCATTACGTGTTGATAAATTTAATCCTTTAAAATTCTTGGAAATTGTAACCCCTGTTTTCCGTTTTATATATTTTTGGGTCTATTTTCTCTTATTGTATCGCTTCTTGGACCGTATATTGGATCTTTATTTTCAATATATTCATTTATTTGGTTGTCATCCTTTTATTTGATCTTTTGATTCAATTATCTGTCTATTCAGCCATCTCTGCTTGATCGAGATTTTGTTTTGATCCCCATTATTTTATTTGACTCATTTTGTTCCACATCTGTTTATTTGATTTTTATTATTTAAATCCAATGGTTATTATTTCTGTTTGGATCCATTAAATCCATTTCCACTTACTTAAACCCCTAATAATCCTAAAACCCATCAACTATTAAATCCTAATACTCCTTTATACCCTGTTTAATATCCTCCTACCCAAACCCGATACCCTATTACCCTGTTCCCCAACCTTAATATTCATCTGCCTATATAAACCTTTGCCCCCATGCTACAGCCGCAACTCACACCACGTGCTCTCTCTCTCTCTCCTTCATCCCTTAGCCGTCGTTCTTGTGCTCATCCCGATCTACCTTCAAGACCCATCTCCTGCACTCCTCCATACCCATCCAACCGAGCTTTTGCACACTCCGATCATCCCCTGCATCCTCGTTGCTTCCCCCGGTGCTTCCCCCTACGGTGATTCCCCCCTCCCCTCCCCACAGCGACAACCAGCACCTCGACAGTGCTCCCCTCGCCGTGTGTTGCTCCTCCGACAGCGGCAACAGCAAGCACTGCCATTGTTTCTTCCCCGAACTCTCTCACTTCTTCATGTCTTCTTGTGTGCGAGGGTGATTGCTGGTTGGTCTTGTTGCGTTCGTGTGGTTGTTGTTCGTGCAGGTTCGAATTTTGTTCGTTGGGTTTTGTCCATTCGTTGTTCGTGAGTGTGGTTCGTGGTTGTGTTGTTCGCATTCCGGGAATCCGTTTCCATTATTCTTGATCTTGCACCATTTTCGTCATCTTTCAGGCAAGTAACTTGTATTCTTTTCTTTGTTTAATACAAGTACTAAATACCGCCAGTAGTGTAGTTGGTTTCTAAAGACAATTCGCGTGTGAATCCTCTGTTATATATTGTCTCTATTGTGTTGATTCGATCGTAGTTGCCTCACGACATACATGACATGAAACAACTAGGGATGACCACTTTTTGAATGTATATATGCATGTTATTTTATGATATCGTGTTCTTGATGTGTTATTCGTGCTATACTTGTCGTGGACTAGCAAAATACCCTATACCATGTTGTTTGGATATCTAGTACACCATATTTCATGTTTGGTTATGATTTGGACAATTTCCGTATGATCTATGTTGATTTGTGCATGAGGAACAATTCTGTATTTTCTGTTACCCCCGTTTTCATTCAGTATTTTAGACCCTATTAAGGTCAGTATATGAAAATATTTTGTGAACATGAACTGTAAAGAATTCTTTCTATTTTCCAACCCTTCTGACAGATCTCAGTTTCATTTTACGAGTTGTGAGTTATGTCTATTTTACTACAGAGGTGTAGAGAGATTTCCAGATCTTGTTTTCCAATGAATTATGAAGAGTAATCTATTTTTATCAAGATGTTAAAAATATTATTTTGTACAGTACAACTAGACTTGATTGGAATTAACCCTGAATTTTTTTGGATTTATTTGATGAGTTTTACAAACTGTTATATGTTTCCAAATAATTACTATACTAGTAGATTTTTCATACCGTTCAGTAAAGAACCTAATTCTACTTGTTGTTTGTAAAATATTTATGAATATGAAAGTTAGCCTACTGTGTCTATTTTATTAACCTTTTGGCGGATTTGGATTTCGATTTATGGTTTGTGAGATATTGCTGTTTTCGTACTGCAGTGTTTATAATTCCAGATTTACAAAACTACTGCATCTTGAAGTTTTCTGATTTTTGCTGACTGAACTATTTATATTGAAAAATTATGAAACTTTATATTCTGATGATGCACATATAGGAGAATACCCCAGATTTTTTGTGGATTTAATTAATGAGTTTTCATGCTATTTTCCTGACTTTATATACAATCTTCTGATTTCTGGCTGAACACGTTTTCTGGGTTCGAATTTGTTTTGAGACTTGTTTTTGTGAAATACCATATGACTTATATATATTCGCTGAATTCTGCCGGATGTCTAATTTTTATATTTTTTGACGGATTCAGATTTTCATTTTTGTAGCAACGGGAATCTCAGTTTTAGTGCAGTACGGTCTTGCTGTCATAAACTAGAATTTTTGTTATTCTGCTCTTTTATGTGTTATCTTTAGTCTATATATGTCTGTCTGTCACCTTGAACCTGTTACATGTTTATACCATGTTATTCTCACTCTTTTCTGCACATATATGTCTGTCTGATAATAATAACAAAATAACCAAGCCGGGGTTAAAGGAAAGATCTAGTAGTGAAAAATATAGAAATGTGTACTGAGGAGAGAGCCTGTGTTCCCTACCTGTTACGTGTTCATGATTACATGATACACGAATCTGTCTGTCTGATACCCTGACTACATTACTTCCCTATAGGAAGATGTACTCAGAAGAGAACCCATAGGTTCTATCTTTCTGTTTGATCTGCATCTGATATATGTCTTTCTGATCCCTAAGTACACGACCCTATGGTCTCCACTACGAAATCTAAATGAAATTGTTTGAATGTAGCAACCATGTAGTAAAAACTTGGGACGCATGAAGTGCTACCTAGATAGTAATAAACACAAGACTTATAAGAACATGACATCTACTATCTGTTTATCTGTATCTGTTATCAATACCTGTTATCTGATTATCTGTTATCTGTCTGACAATCATCTGACACTATCATCTGTATATCTGTCTGCATACCACTCGACACTTGACACATGTTTTCTGTATCTGTTAGTATACCATGCTATATGATTTATTTTCCTAATTCATGTTAGATATTATATTTCTGTTAATATGCTTATTGCATGCTATGTTAGTTTCTGCTGTTATTACATATTTTGTTTATTTATTCCCTGTACTTGTATCATGCATTACAAGCGGCCCATAACTTGTATTGACATGAATTTGTTTTCTTTTTCCTCTTCCTGCAATTTATTTAATTGCAGATCAGGGTAATCAGCTGCTAGATGGAGTTGGTGATATGAGATATTAGTGCTGGAACTTTGCATTTATTATTATTATTTCTGTTGCTTATTTGAACAATTGTATTTTGATACTTAGATTTATTTTGTATTTGGGCAATGTGACCCAGGATAATTAACTTGTTCAGATCTGATTTATTTGAGATTATTATATTTTGGTTTCGAGTAAATTTCTGTTGGTATATTTAATTCAATTATGCATATGTGGTTGACTTTTCTTACTTCCGACTCTGATTATTTCCGTGAGATGTTGTAAAGATTCTGAACAGCTTATGGATGTTGAAAATTATTCGCTGGGCTTAGTCACGCATCCGTATTCCGTATTCTCTTTTGGGAAGCGGGGCGTTACAGAAATTCTCTATTTAGGGTTAAATTTACATCAGGTAGCTCGACCCAAAGATTTCGCAGGCCAATGTTGCCCGATCTCGGGGAGGTGCTAGGTTTTCCACCACCTCGACCGGTACTCTAGACTCAGTCATCGAGTCCGCGATGGTAACCTTATTGTTCGGGTGGTAGGTCATTGGTATCTTAGAGGCAAAGACATCGCGAGCCTGAGAATTGAAGTCGAAGAGATGAGATGGAATGAGCTTGGTTGAAGCGAGAGCAATGGGGATCGGTGGTACCCTGGTAGGCTCGGCAGGGAGTCCACCACTGCCACTGCCTTATTCGAAGGTTGAAAGATGGAGGTAGACACCGATGGCCTGTTTCAAACCTTCAGCTTATAGGTCATCCTCTTCTTTTGGAACTCGGCCCTTAAAGCGTTAAGCTCCTCTTGGTTGATCTTGGCAGGCGAGTTAAAAAGAAGCTAAACATTGCAAAAGGCACAAAAAAAAATTAGGGTTCGCTGGACTCAATCCCCATTTTGCTACGTGCATCTTTTTCAAGGAAGGCCAAATCGCTGCCCCCTCGGCGAATATGCGGTCGAACGCCCCCAACTCTTCCTCACTAAAAAAGTTCTCCATTGGATCATTCACCGTCGGCAGATCATAAAACCATTGTGTGGGTATCCCATGGTTCGGCGCTATACACCACAAAGTATTTCGACTTCTAATTCCCTTATGGAATCGGGATGCCCCTGAACTGCCTGCTTCCCAATGTGAGGGGAGAGGTAATACCCACCATCTTTGGTTTGGAGAAAGGAAAGATTGAAGCACCTATGAAAGAGCTTGAGCACCACCCCCCCCCCCCCCCCCCCCCAAAAAATAAAATTATATATATATATATATATATATATATATATATATATAAACACACACACACACACACATACTAGGTTTGCCCGTTAACACGTGCCTACGGCACGTCTTCGGAACGGTGCACCTGGTTTTATTATATAAAATAGTTTTAGAGGTCCAGCTAATTAATTGAAGTAGGAAACATATTATATGAGAAAGCAACATATCTAACTTTAATCTCAACCATCACCTTCTTGATCATTAACTTGAATTTACCTGGAATGCATATAGTTTGTTAGAAATACTGCATGGAGTTTTTTTAACTTCAGCATCACTTTGGATGCTTGTAATAGTTATGCAAGGACATAATCATATAGGTTTTATAGAGCTTACTTTGATCCCATAACCACTATGAGCATGTTTAAATATAATGGTAACCTAAGTACAGGTGTGAAGATATCTACAATACCAATAATCTAAACATTTGTTGGTCTGAGACTTAGTTTGCAATTGAAATACCTCTTATTATTATTTTAACCAAAATGTAATACATGAAGTTCTCAAAACTCTAATCCAAGCTAATCATTTTTTTTATCTCCACTTTGTCTCCCCCTTGCACCTTTATAAAAAAAATCAAAATGGATCAATAATAAATTTACTTTAGCTATCTTTCTTGAGTTGAGAGTTTACTCCAGTCATGACAATCCTATATATCCAAACATACGTTAAAAGTTCTTATATGTTATGTTATCCATGGTTTCCAATAACCAGTGAAGGGAACACTTCACTATAGTATATTCGTTTGTAGTAAAGAAATCAATGTTGTATATTTGCCAAGTTATTTTAGGTTGCTGATCAGCTTACCTGTCATGCTATGCTTTGGAAACCCAAATTGAGGCAACCAAATAATCTATCTCTCACTTGCGTACATCTTAAATCAAAACCAATAAAAAACTCATCAAATAAATCACCAAATTAAAAAATTTTAAACCAAAAAAATAAAACAATCATATCTCTCTGAACTTAGATCCCATGCACACACAAAATTCGAGTCAGCAAAAAACTTATTAATCCCCTGCAGACACAAAATAAAAAATTACAGTGAAAATTCGGTTAATGAGATGAAATTAGATTCGCCGCATCGCATGTAGAGGTTCTCGATTCGGTGGTGGGGAGTCGCCGATACGGAGTCGCTTGATATTCACGCTCAATTTGGTAGAGGGGAGTCACCGATATGGAATCAGTAGCGGATCAGATATTGGTGAAGACCTCTTAATTGGGATTCGACATTGGATTTGGTTTGAGATTTTCAAATTTTCAAAAATTTTTAATTTTCAAATTTTCAAAATTTTTTAAAATTTTAAAAATTTTAAAAAATGTAAAACTTTTTAGATTTTTTAAAATTTTAAATATTTTTAAAAAAATTATTTTTATTTAGATTTTTAATTTTTTTATAAGTTTTTGATTTTTTGAATTATTTTAAAAGTTTTTAATTTTTTAATTTGTTTTATTTTTTAAAAATTTTAAAATTTTTATTTTCTTAATTTTTTGAATAAGAGAGAGAGAGAGAGAGAGAGAGAAATAATTAAATAAATAAAGGAGTTGTTTTTGGTGGGAGGATTTGAATTTGAGTTTTGGGGGGAAAATGTGTTTTGTGAGGTTACATCTGAGCCTTTGATTTTTTGGGGATTGAAGGAGAGCCACTTGATAGCTTTCTTTGTGTTTTATTTTATATATATATATATATATATATATATATATATATATATATATATATATATATATATATAGGGTAAAAGGAATATGAGCAACTTGCTCATTTAGTAAATGAGCAATTGATTATGTGGCATGCATGTGATACATTGGACAACTAACCTTTTTAAGACTTATCCAACCACATGTATGCCACATCATCAATTGCTTATTTAATAAATGAGCAAGTTGCTCATACCCTTTTTTCCCATATATATATATATATATATATATATATATATATATATATATATATATATATATATATAACCACACACACATAAAGTAGGAGGAAGCCCACTATGTCCTTCTAGCCCCGCTGTATCGGGCTCACCTGAACCAATTGAGCACCTCCTTGACAAAAGACTGGATCGGTAGACACAAACTCGAAAGAAACGCTTCAAAAAAGAATATGCAAAAATCAGAGGTAATGATATCAGTAGGACGAATCCTAGAGCCAGGGAGAAGCAACTCATATACCATCGGAATCAAGAATATGATCCAAATAATCAAGAGATCCTCTCTCGATAAGATACAGATACAGTCGGCTTTGATCAGTCCTACCAGGCGAAGGGGGTCGATGCCCAAATCATACAAAATCCTGAAGATCCTTCTTGTACATTCGAACCAGTATAAGATCTTGAGGATGGGGACACTCCAAACTTTCTTCTCACAAATATTCGATGGGCTCATCCTTCACCATCATATTCTCCTCCAAAAAAACTAACTTCCTTTTCCTATTACTCCTCGTAGCTTTAGGGGCCAAGGGTAGTACTTGCCCTTCATCCTTCCCTTTGGAAGGAAGCACCACAACTGTAGCGCCCCAAATTACAACCTCCTCCCTATTTTCTTCCCAGCCCGACGAAGAGACTCAGTCACCAGACTGAACCTTAGAAATTATGTTAAATTAAAGTTGACCTAAAAATGATGGTGAATTTGTAACACCCAGCAAAATTTAAATGACAATTTTTTCCTCAGGTGTTACGCACGTGCATTTTGTACTGTTACTGATGATATCTGTAACGTATTTCGATATGTATTTCAAATTCTGATTATTTATGCATTTCCGTATTCTTAAAATTCTATTTAAATTAGAATATGTTTGATTTTACGTGTTGTGCACGTGAAAATTTATGCATGTATTTCTCTAAAAATATTTCATAAATTAGTAGTCTTATTTCTTCTCTTTTTAATTTAGAAAACTTAATTTGATCCTAGGCCTATTTGTCTCTTTGTAGCCCACATTAATTAATTAATTAATTAATTCATTTGAGCCCATGGTTAGTTAGCCCATTAGTGAGCCCATTTAATTTAATTACTCTTTTAAATAACCTAACTTGTAGTGTTGACTCATTCTATGAACAAATAATTTAATTAACATGAACAACTTGTGAAATGAGGGACACTAGGTGGCACGTGCTTGCACTAGAGTGTTCAATGCACACCCTTTGGTGTAGGCCGGATAATGCTAGAGAGGAGAGGGATAGTGGATGAGGTGGAGAGTGGTTACTTACATCATGGGAAGTTATTTCAACTCCCTAGTTCATCTAAGACCTTGATCCTTAACCATTTGATCTAATCCAAGCCCTCTATTCTCACTAAAATTTTGTATAAATACCCCCCCCCCCTCCACTAGTTATCCTTGCACCTAGAATTGAAAAAGAAAGAAAGAAAAGAAATACAAGTTAGTGAGACAAAAGATTAAGGAGTTTGTGAGATTAAAAGATTGAGTGCAAAATTGCGTGTTCCCTCACCTAGAAGATTGGCCGGCCATTACCAAGGAGCAAGAAGAAGGAGTTCCATCAACAACAAGCTAGAGAGGAGAAGCAACTTGGTGGCTCAAACTATGAGAAGAAGGCTCTTTTGTTCATTCTAGGAAATTTCCTAGGACCTTTTGTGTGTTTCTCTCCATTTGAGGTGGGTGACTTTCTTAAACTTCTAATTAGAATACCATGCCAGGCTTTGTTTGGTAAGATTAAGAAGAAATGATTGAACTAGCTATGTGGTGTGAAAATGAGATATTGTGATAATTGTGATAATGCATGTTAAAAGAATGTTAATTAATTGTAAAAGTATGATTGTTAGTTTAAAATCTACCATGCTATCATGCTTTATTTGGTGGTTATGTGCTAAATTAAAAGTTATGCTTGTATGTGAAATAATTGAAATAAGAATTGTGGAATTATGATGTTGATTATTGGTTTGAGAAAAAGCATGAAAAATGAGTTTTTATTACTGAAATAAATGTGTAATGTCCATGAAAAATATTATAATTGATTTAAGAAAATTTTAGAGGCAATTTGTAGCAAGAATATGTTGCTTTTTTCCCAAAAATTGAAATTAAGTAGTAGAATGCAAGTAGAGAATAAAAAATTGTTCTTTTTATATCAAAAATGAAATTTTATTTCAGTGAAATGCTGTGATAAGATGAAAATTAAATTATGGAGTTTTTGAATAAATTTGGAGAAGAAGAGAACACAAAGATATTCATTTTTGTAGAAAATCGAAATAACAGAGAACTGAGTTTTGACCCTAAAACTCTATTTATTATCGATCTGGTCACTTAGACCATTTGGTCGATGACTGTGTTGAGCGCTTATTGTAGTCGTCGGTCGACCTCAGTGGTCGCGAGTTCGAAACTTGGGCTCTGCCATTTTGTTTCTCATTTTTTTTTAATAAAATCCGAATACCGAGACTTAATTTAAGTTAATTAAACCCCCTGTTTCAACGCTGTGGTGCCTTGGCTATTCTGGCTTTCAGTGGGTGTTGGTTTCTCTCGGTTCGTGGGTTCGATTGAGGGTCTTGGCACTTTAAAACATATTTTTCCGCTTTCAGGCATTTAAATTGATATTTTGGGGTATTTTAAATCCGAAAAAAAATATTATAATTAATCTAAAATTTTGTGGAGCCTGTGAAAAATAATTGTGTATTATCTGACTAATATAAATGTGAATTAGAAGTGAAAATTTGAGTAGAATTGTATAAAGTTATAATTATAAAATATGAAAAGTGATTTAGTTTTCATGACAAATTTACCAAGTTATAAAAGATAAATTTTGAATGAAGGGAAATTTAAGTGTTTTGATTATGGGCTTTTATGCATTTAATTTTTTGAATTTGTGTGCATTTTAAAGAATGATGAAAAGTATAATTTTTGTGATTTGAATTAAGTAAAGGAAATGAACAATTGTATGTGAATCTAATGGATTATTGAAATAGAACTGTGAACATGAAATGCATGAAATGAAATTTGAACCTTATGTATGAAATTTGATTCATAGAAAAGAATGGAAATCATGTTGATTATGAAAGAGAATTTATGAGTATGAAGACTCAAATTTTGTGATTATGAAATGAAATTAAGAACTAGAGTGTAGCTAAGCCTCATACCGGCATTTGAAAGAAATATTGTTGAAATAAAATTGGAAATGAAAAGACCAAGTTTGGGTCATGTTGTATAAATGATTAAGACTGGTATAGTGGGAGTGATAACTCTAGGAGATTGATTTTTATTCATGATTCAAATAAATATAAGGATTAGATACATAGTGAAGATGTGATGAAAGTAAGAGAAAAACATGAGTATGAGGGCCATTGGATTGGCGGCGTGAGAGTATTCACAGGATGTCGCATGATGAGTCATGACTAGGACGTAGATACTGCTCCAGAGTACCGTCCCGGTGGCGATGCTTATGAGGTGGTCTAGTGACTATGGGTGGTGCTATGTCTATGGTAGGAGGTGAAATACCACAGGATGCCTGCATGACGAGTCATGTGATAGTGTGTTGGGATTCTCTCCAGGGCGCCTAAACATGGGCTCGTAACTCATAAAACACCTAGGATACTTACCGTAGTTACAGTAGTTGATTAAGTCATGGCGAGGGATTGAACCCTACAAGATGAAGAACGGTTAAGGGCTTGTCGTCAGACCTATGTAGTATGGGCTGCATAGACTCTGAACAAGTACGCATTAGTGTCATATAATATAAATAACTGTATTAAGGACTAAGCACACAATCACAACACGACATCAATAGGATAGTCCCCGTAGCTATGTTTTGTGACAAGTTTGTGTTTTTCCAAGTAAGAGAAAGTTGATGTATCATATCCAAGCGTCAGTTGAATGAACTGACGTGCCCACAGTTTCTATGCAGGATAAAGTGAGTGACAAGATTAAATTGTGCATGCTGCTTAAAGAATGATTTCAAGTGTTGTACATTTTATTCATATAAATTGTTGTAAATTGCTTTCGCTGGATAAGTGTAAATGTAAATGTAACTCTGATGTAAACTAAAATTTTTAATTCCTTGTAAAGTTGTACGAAGTGAAGTGTAAAGATCCTGTGGAACTTCGAATTCGGTTGTATTTGGAATTCGGGGTGTTACAACATTAACGGCGAAAGCTGCCAGACTACATGTAAGAATCGAAGATCAAGAAAGAGAAAGCGACGAGGAGAGAGAAGCCCCGATTAAGAAATAATGAGTAGAAGTGAGAATGAGAAGGGGGTGAGGAGGTTTTATAGAAGGAAGGAAGAGAACAATCTTGAAGACGCCTCGAAAACCGCAACAATGCCTTGGCACGATCACCGCCACTCACATGTGACCCTATCCAACGGCGAAAACCAAAAGCCACTGAAGACTTCAAGATAATTGCGTCAATCATGTGGAACAATCTCCGCCACCCATATTCCATCCAACAATGGAAGTCAAGAGGCAAGGAAGGCGCGAAAGATTTTCTTAAGTTCAGAGGTTTGTCCACTCGAACCCCTAACAGTCACCATTGTCGAAGGTGGTAGCCTCGATGCTCAGCCTATCGCTCGAGTCACTCGCAAGAAACGAGCAAAAATCGATTGCCCTCGGCCTTTCGCTTGAGCCCCTCGCAAGAAATGAGCAAAAATTGCTCATGCTCGGCGTTCGGCCTGTCGCTCAACCCCCTCGCAAGAAACGCGCAAAAATCACTTACGCTCAGCGCTCGGCATGTTGCTCAAGCTCCTCTTATGAAACAAGAAAAATTCGTTTATGCTTCATGCTCGGTCCGTTGTTCGGGGCCATCGCAAAAAGAACGTAAAAGTTGTTTTGGCTCGGCCCCCGATCGGTCCAAACCGACCCCCTTGAGCCTCATCGTGCCGAACCCCCTCCCCCCTCGATTTGACACTCGACATGTCAGAACCGACCCCTTCAATCCAAACTGAACCTCCTCGAGCCTCGCCTTACCGAACCCCCGTGGTTCAGTGTTCGGCCTATCGTTGAAGCACCCCCAACGTGAAGTGCCATAGGGCCCTCGAATCTCCCCAAAATTTATGACATCTGATCATTTGACTAATGATTTTGAAAAATAATAATTAATTTTGAAAAAATAATAATTAAGTCATAAATTTTAATTAAAATAATTATAAATTTGAAAATTTTAATTAAAAATAATTATAATTTCAGAAATTTTAATTAAAAATTTTGCAAAATAATTATAAATTTGAATAATTTAATTAAGAATTCAAAATATATATATATTATAAATTAGGAATAATTAACTGGAAGTTCTAAAAAATAGTAAGAAAACCAAGAAACTCCCAGCAAGACTCCAGGCCTTCCCGATGGTGACATATGCTCTCCAGATTACCCAAAACAGAACGAACTACTCCTGCTGCGATATCCGACCTTCAATAGTGGGGGGCTTATGATATGGATAAAAATCATAGCAATACGATTTTAACACGCATCTCAAAGCTTCCGATTGCAGTACATTAATTTTACTTTAGAAGCAGACCTATTAGAGCTTTCTTACCGCCTAAGAAAAAATGATTTCTAGTTATTTACAGTTGTTGGTCAAATATTCATAAATCATAAATTAAATAACTAAAAATAGTCAATAAAAAAAACTAAAAACTAAAATTTTTAATTTTATTTTTAGTGGCACTTAGGATGTCGATGGTGGTGGTTGTGTACTTGCGTGGGCCGGTGTAGGCGTAGTTTGGTGGTGTTCAGGTCAAAATTATAGTTGTGGAGTTTTTATCAATTTTAACAATTAATTTATGTTGAAAAATGAATAAAGAAGACAGTGGAATCTAAAGTTGGGTTCAGGGTCTAGATCAAACGAACACAACATACATAAATGGTCAAAATGTCAAAGATTCTCCCCTCAATTCTTGTGTGTTTACATGTCAAATGGGAAAGGAAGACAAAGAAGACAACGTGGGCTTAGAGCATCTGTAATCATTTGCTAAATATCAATAATATGCATATTTGGCTCAAAAACGAGCTGCACTCGTTTGCCAAATTTTCATATTATCCATATTTCGCTACAGTCGCTTGCTATAAATGAGAATGGATTTGAAATTTATCTATATGTCGCACCAAAAAAACTAATATTTTTTTCGTCGGACGGCACTTTCCTTGATTTTTTTTTTCAATTAAAAAAACCCCCAAAAGGCATAAATCCCTCGGACGGCACTTCATGTGCCGTCCCTTGCCTCCGCATATCTCGGACGGCACTTCATGTGCCGTCCGGAGATTTTTGCAATTTTTGAATTTTTTTTTGCAATTTTTGAAATGTTTTTGTAATTTTGTATTTGTTTTTGCAATTTCTAAAATGTTTTTTGTAATTTTTTGTAATTTTTCGTAATTTGTAAAATGTTTTTGTAATTTTTTAGATTTTTTTGCAATTTTTTATTTGCACTCCGAGGACGAATTTTTATGGTTGAATGACGTTAATCCCTCGGACGGTGTGCCGTCCCTTTAATTTATTCATAAAAATAGCTTTTAGATGACTGTAGCAAAATTTCTTTTGCTATTTCTATATATGTATATATATGCATAATTTTTTTCCCAACGACTACAGATGCTCTTAGAAAGCATCAACTGATTAAGTTAATTCTTAATTAAGTAATTAATTAATTAATCAATTAATTGATTAAAGAATTTTTTTTTGATGAATATTAATTGATTAAAGAAGAAGTAAAGTATTAGTACAATAGTACCCGTGATTACATGCGACGTGCCCGCCACCGAATCCGGGAAACCCGATGTGGGCCCCTAAAATGAGTCGTCCCTTAGTTTACCCTTTTTGTGATGATTATATTAACAATAATTTTGATGATAGCTGCACCCCACTTCATGTCATGCTACAAGCTTTTTGGTTCAAACTGGCAAGTGATCCCGGGCATGTGCGGACGTAAAATCCAAGATCAAGATTAGAATAATACTATTAACTTCAATAAATTTGTAGCCATAGATTACCATAGATACCTCCACATTCCTTCCTTTATTTCATAACCGAGTCTTAACAATACTATTCTTTAGGATTACCTCAAAGCAAAGCTAATTTTATCCCTAGTCCTTTCTGCTTAACCAGGTCAACAGGACATTGCATGCGTGAACTTGAAAGCATGGATAGAACAATTCCAATTTTTTTTTTTGAATTTGCAACATTTGCTAAAAATATGTTGTGCGAGAATGGTATGATCCGTAAGTATGAGTTAATTTGCTAGAATATGCAAAACATGGATTTTATTTGTGTGCCTATGAAGGAAAATTGTATATCAACTACACACTGAAGATAAATATTATTTTTGGCTATTTATTGTTTACAGACATATCTAAGATGTTTAGTTAATATATAGTTTTCTGTAAAAGATTGTGAATATTCAATGCAAGAAACACATCCAGCTTGTGTCGGAAAATATAGGTACTAACTTTAGCATAACACCACAAAATATAGGAAAATATATGTTTCTTTCTGACAACAAATTAACACTTAATCAAGATGAGACATAACTTGTGAGCAAAACAATAAAGAGCAGCACTTCATTTTTTTATACGTTCGTGAAAGTGGATGCTTAAATTTGTCTTTCTTGACACTAATCTCATACCTGATTCTTGTTTCAGAAACTTTCTATGGCAATCTAACTTCCCTCTACTAATCAATTATTAGGCAAGAGTAATTAACTTCACCAAAAACATGACTTCAATCTTATATTAGTTAATACTGGTTAAAGATGTGAAGAAAAAGACCTATAAAGAGAAAAATAGAAGATATCTTCACTTTCCATTAATCAGGAGGGCCCAATTCGATAAAATTGATCTCCATAAAATCAATTAAAATCAACCAAGAACCACAAAATAAAAGTAATACTCACCAAAAGTTCTTGATTCCTAGAGCATCCACACATGAAACTACCTCATAGTGCATCAGCCATTTTTTGTACCCGTTTCTGTCCCCTTTCCCTCTCCCTCCTATCTCCCTTTGAACCTGTGATTGACAAATCCAAACCTAGCCCATTTCCCCGCCTCCAATCTCCCCTCTTACTTCTGAATCAGATCCACCTACTACTCTTCACTTTTGAATTGGAGAACCATCCTTTCAATTGCTTGCACAGAATTGAATATGTCAAGTCCAAATAGTGCAAAGTTCTAGAAGCATCAAAGAATAATCACAAAACATAGATAGATAGCATAATTAAATTCAAGGGACACGAAATGTTTGAGGCAAAAAGGTACATAAAGAAACAACAATTTTTAAGCAAACTATGTTCTAAAAGAAGTGATCGAGGCATCAGTAATGAACATGTTGCTAATGACAATGAAATATTTTGTGGCATTGTGTCAAGCAAAAATATTGCAATGAACATATGCATGATTGATATATATGTACATATCTATTAAATGAAAACTCAAACCACTTAATTGTATATACAGACATATTTATTAAAACAGATTCAAACAGAACCAGTTTAACAACTATGATTATACCTAAGAATGAATACTAACAACCAACAATTACAGTGTTTCTTTTGCTAAACACACACAACCAAAACTTGATAGTGACATTTTTTTCAGGAAAATATTGCTGCAGAGAATCCAAACCACATTAGCTATATCAGTTTAGCGCTGAAATCTAAGATTCTAACTTTATTAAATATCAGCTTAGCATAAATTCATCTTATCATCCTTTCCTACTCTTGCTCTCTAAAATTGCATAAAAGTAACAATGACATGGAGAGGTAAACTGGTAAAGTATACTCTATTTAATATATAACACATGTCCTCCTTCGTTTAATAGCCTTCTGATTATAAAAGGAGAAATCAAAGTACATTTTAGAATTACGCAAAAGAACAAAACATCCTTGTTTTATTGAGTCAAGAAATTAGCTCCTAATTAAATAAAGAATTTCAATAATAAGCAAAGAATGTGTAAGTGAAAATTCTATAATTAATTGACGTGCGTACGCCTACAGTCTTAGGTAGTCGGAGTTGAGATTGTCTGCGTCTTGATCCTAGTCGCCGCGTTCGTTGCCTGGCATCGTTATCTGTATTGTTTTGCGTTGTTCTCTCGTGGCAGTGAACTCCATTGCTAGTGTGGCTTTGTTGTCTGTTTATAGTTTTACTTCTGATAAAATTGTATCTCGTTGTAATTCCCCTTTTTAAAAATATATATTGGGCAAGAATCTAACGATTCTATCCTCGTTATAAAGAAAAAGAAAATTCTATAATTAAAAGAAACACTGAAAGAGATAATGTAAATATAAATTTGGTGTAATTCTACCCGTATTTTTGAATTTTTTTATAACACAAATCAGTATTATGTATTGTAGTCTCCAAAAGCAGTCGTAGGGTATGTGGAGGCTAGCAAGCGAATGAACAATTTAGCTCAGGAGGGAAAGAGAGAGGTTGATATTACCACTGTTGTGGCTTCGTCGTTGGTCATCTGAACATGCTGGTGTCTCTCGTGTCTTGGTTTGTGTCATTGATTCCGTATTTTCTCGTGTCACTAGTAGAGATGGTAGCGGGTTCTATCGGGTCGGGTTCTCCACTACCCGGACCCGGATTCGGTACCTCACAGGTCCAAAAATTAGACCCGGGTCCGTGTCCGGGTCCAGGCCCAGGTCCTAGTTAAAAAAAATTACCCGTCGGATCCGGTAGTAGAGAATAAATATTTGCACTTAAGTATTTTTGTACCCGATACCCTACGATTGTAACAATTTTTGCACTTAAGTACAAGAATTAATATTATATTTACACATCTATCTTCAACAATTACTTTTATATGTATACTTGTATAACTCTATTATTCAAATTCTATATGTTTGGGGGTATTTTTTAACGGGTCCGGGTCGGTTCTTTTTTGAGCGGACCCGGATCCAGACCCAGACCCGAAAGTGCACCGGGTCTTATTTTAGGACTCAGTCCCAAACTCGTATAGAACGGGTCAGTTCTGATCCAATGCCGGGTTCGGATCGAGTCAGGGTTGGATCCGGGTATCGGGTAAATGTGACAGTGCTAGTCACTAGGCTTGTATTTGTTTAAATGAAGATGTAGGTCCCATTATATGTCAGTATGCTTCTTTTGGAGATGTTATGTTTGTATTTATCTTGAGTGAGACGTGAGGGTATACTAAATGTTTTTGTGCTATATGTGAGACATATGGTAATCACTTCATTACCTACTCATTAATGAAGAAAAGTGAGTGGTTTCTTTCCCACTTTTATTCATTAAAAGAAAAGAAATAAAAGATTTTCTCCAAAATCTTTTCATTCATTTTCTACCCATCAAACTGTAAATTTAAATTAATTGAACTACGATAAGGAATTACTAAATAGAGACCTACATGTAGAAAAAGTGAGATGAAGAATACCAATATGAAGAAGATAAACAAAAATGGTCACAAAAAGTATCCACCTGATGTGGTATAGATGACGTGGCCCAGTCAGGGCTGTCAGATCTCCTCAGATTTTGCTCATCCCAGATCATCAGGTCAACGGGTCCAACGGGCTCTCTGCCACTTCAGGCCCACAGGCAAACGGGTCAAACCCAGCCCATTAGGATCAGATACCCATTTTTCCCTGCCTATAAATACCAGACCCCCTCTTCACTTTCAAAGGTAATCAATCTTTCTCCACCTGAACCCTAGCTGCTCAGTCTCTTTTCCAGAGACTGATTACATCGTCGGAGGGCTTGTCACCGGGATTTCTCCCTCTGTTTCTAGGTGTAACACCCTACATTTTTAAATAATATTTTTGAAATTAATAAATGAATTAAAATGATTTTTGGTGATTTAATAAATATTTTTCTGAAATTTATCTTTTTACACGTACAAAACACATGCAAATATTTTCTTGGAAAGTTCAAAGTTAGAAATTATTTTGGGAAAACCTAATATTTTTTAGTAGAGATTATTTATGATTTTTTTGGATTTTTTTGATATTTATTTGACCTATTTGCAAATATTACAAAAAAGAGGGGCGTTTGTGCAAAATTATTACTTGGAGTGAAAACTCCAAATTTTCAAATTTTTGGGCTAAGCAAGATGCCTAGACAGCTCAGAGATAAAAATTTTACTTTTTTTAATACATTTGGTTTATTTCGCAAATTTTTTAAAGAATGGTCTTTTTGCAAAATTGCCACTTAAAGGCAAAATTACAAAATTTGTTTTTTTTTGAGTTTGAAAACAATGCCGGCCAGTATTAGGGTAGTTATTTTGTTTTTAAATTTTAATTGAATTAGTTTATCTAATTTCCAAGTATGAGGATTTATATATGTAAAGATATATTCAAAAGGGATATTTTGCAAATCTATTCAAAAACCCTAATTACCCTACTACCGGCCTAATGTAAGGAGTGGTGCAGCAGTCTCTTTGCTATACTACATAAAGGGTTTTTTTTATTATTAATTTCTTGGAGTTTCAATGCGAGGATCTTGGTTTTCTTGCGAAAGGAAGGACTTTTCTTATTCTTTTTATTACTTCGGTTGATTCTTCAAAAAGGTGAGTGACACACTACAACATATATGTCATTTAATAGCATTTTGTAAATGCTATTAAAGACATATGACAGCGCTTTGCAAATGCTGTCAATACCCCCGCTATGGTATGTTTATAGCGTTTTTGCGAAATGCCATAAAAAGCACAGCTTTTCGAAAACGCTATAAATACGATAGTGTTTGTCGAAACGCTATGGTTTTTATAGCATTTTGAAAATGCTATAAATACCATAGCGTTTGTCAAAGCGCTATTGTATTTTTAGTGTTGTCCAAACGCTGTGCCTTTAATAACGTTTCGGAAACGCTATCGTTTGTAAGAGTGGTGTTTTTTTCGCAGCGTTTTAAAAACGCTATTTATTTTGACCTGTATGCAAAAAAAAATCTACAGATGCATAGAAAAGTTTTGAAAATTCTCTAGAGGATATCAATCTGCTTACAGTTCAGTCATTGTTGTTCTCCAGCATCCATGATCAATGCTATAAAGCTCAAGGTCGATACAGTTGTACATAAAATCCTCAGTTTCCAAAACACCAATATTTTTATATAAAAAAATTGTAACAAGAGAAAATTAGCACATGAAAAGCACATAAAGATTCAGCAGTATAAGAACCAATACGTTAACAGACTCGTCAGCTCAGAATAAGAGTTTCGAAAGCTATACAGAGCAACTTCTAAAGCACTTTCTGTCAGTTATGTGCAGCTCAAAACCCATACGAGTCAGAACAAAAATCTCCCTCTTCAAAATCAATATTCATCCCAACTCCTAAAAAAAAGCATACTACGCTGATTATAGAAAACATCATTTCTTAGCATCCTTGACGATGTTAACGACCACAACGAGATCAAACTGCTGCAGGGTATGTGGGATCTACAACCTGCATAGGCATGAAAAAATAACATATTATTTTTAAACTTGTCTTCTCGGCATCTGAACTGCTTTCCTTCTGGCTCCAGGGTTGTGTCAAACTGATAATGTCCAGAATTATATCATTATATCTTTAGTTGTTACTTAACTACATATTTCATTATATCTTTATATATCTATTTGAAGGAGATATTTCACACAACTTTTAACTAAAAAAGTAAATTTGCTCTGAAATAGTTTAATAAACATGCATAAGTATCGGATAGATAGGAAATGGAGATGAATGAACAAGAATAATTTATCCGCTTGTAAGCATAGCTGGAGGTACATGAAAAATACTTACTTTGTTAACAACAGCAGAAAGCAATCATAAAGACAACCCAGTAGAGATATTTATTTGAAGGATTTATTTAAACAAACATTATTTAAATAAATCATAATTATGACAAGCAAAGATATCTTACGTAATTATCCCACGAGGTTTGTTTTTAACTGTCAGAGCTGCTGAGCTTATTTTTAGTTCAACCATCCGCTTTGTTGCAGTTAATACTGAATCCGTTGGTGAAACTTTAACGACCCTAATAAAATGTGGTATTAACAGCTGTCATAACTTTCTTTTGATTTGTTTTTGAAATTGATACATTTACAATCAAAATGTGTGTTGTGTACATAAATTTCAAACAAGTGGTATTACCTACTTTGAATTATCTGATATATTGGTAGGTAAGGCTGGCCTGAACATTTGTTGTCGTACTGCTTCAATACAATTATTTGGTCCTGTACAGACAAAAGTAAAATGTTGAGCTTGCAATCAAATATTTACTTCTACCATTATTTGAGAGAAACTGATTAGAACCTCTAATACAGAAAGATGAGAATATAATAGTTGTATGAATTAAAATGATCAAGTACCAGATAGTGATGCTCCCCACTGCTTTTCCACCCCTTCAAATGCCGCTGCTGTAATGCCCCGATTTTCATTCAATGAAAATTATTTTATTTTGCACGTAGCCTGCGCATGCAATATTTTGATAATTATTTTCATTATGATGAGTATAGATATTTATATATGTGCTCTTTAATTATTTTTATATAAAGCCCCTTTTCAAATAGACAAAAGCCTTTTCTTCTTAAAAGCCCAAATTTAATTCGATTTATTTTTTTTATAATTATTATTTTGGCCTATAAACTAAAGCCCATGAGCTATTTTCATTTTAAATGCAACTTGTAATGTAGAATACATTTTAAAGATTTTTTTTATTTTATGTAAAATATAATGTACAAATTTTTGGAGACAAATGCATGCACGTGCATTGCACGTACACGTGCAAATTGCACCATTTCATGCTAGGCCGGTTTTAATCTTTTGGAGGGAATGAAAATTTTTGAGTGGAGTCATGGGTGGTGGTTACTTGATCATAGTTGGTTATTGTAACTCCTCCTTGAATCCTAGCCTTCTAATCCTAACTTCTAAGTTAATCCTAGCCTTCCATTTTCCTAAACTTTTAGTATAAATACCCCCCCCTCCCCCCCCCCCCCTCCCCCCCCCCCCCCCCCCCCCCCCTGCCTAGTATTCTTGTGCTAATTATTCCTCCAAACCTATAGTTTAAAATACATTATTTAGTAGTAAAACAAGTGAGTAAAAGATTAAGAGATTGTGTGAGGATTGTGCTTGCATCAAGAAGAGGAGGCCGGCACTAGGAGCTCTCGGGTTGGCATTGTGGAGGCTTGTGTGCGCGTCGACGAGGAGGAGGATCGTTCTTTTGCAAGGACATTGGTTTAGGAGGTGTTGCTAAGTGTAGTCTCTCCAATTAAGGTGGGTAAATTTTTCATATTTCTAATTAGGAAGCATGCTAGATTTGAATGGAAAGAATGATGATGCATGAAAAATATTAATAAGAATACATTTTAATTAGAAAATGGCCTATTGATTGATTGAAATGTGGATATGCAATTGTGTGTGGTTCTATTATTAAAATTTAAGTTGTGTGCGAATTGATTATAGCCATGGATTGATGAAGAAAACTTCATTATTAACATCGAGAACTATATGCAAAAGTTAGTAGATTGACAATGTTACTTTATGTGCTTAAATGGATTTTTGTGATAATGTTGTGATGAATGAATTAAGATATAGATTGTATGTTTGGGAAATGATTAAAAAACAGAGAATTGATATAAAGATTGCTAATAAAGAGATTAGTGTTGTCAAGCTTGATAAAAAATGTCGAAAAAAAAAGGAAATGTGGTAGTGGTTAATTCGAATTAATTGTATGAAAATTATGTGTTAATTATTGAAAAAAATTATTTTTATTATACTGGAGGATAATTTATGATGGGAATAGCCAATCTGGATATTTACAGCAAATTTAGTAAAGGCAAAATTAAATGAGAGCTTGTTGAACATCGAAATGTTTTACTAAACAGAGAGAATCGATTTAATATGATTACGGGTTGAAATATGACAACATGAGTGCATAGCTCAAGTGGACGGGATGCTCTTAATCGCTACAGTGGGTTTGGCGAGTTGCTGGTTCGAATCCCCTTAGCACCATACTTTTTGTATTTTTGAAAAAAATAAATAACTACAGCCGAGAGCATTTAATGCTCTCAGCTCCCTTCATTAACGCACAGAGCATTCGGCCTAGTGGCCTGTGCCTTCGGTTGGTTTCCTTGTGGTCGCTGGTTCGATCCTTGGTCTCGGTTGTATTTGTGTTGTGGGAAAAAATAATTTTTTTGGGGATTTTTGATGATTTAAAAATTATGAAAAAAATATGGTTATTATCCTAAAAATATGTGGGATTTATGAAAAATAATTTGGGAATTATTTACATGAAATGGAGTATGTTTTGAGAATAAATGTCCTACACTTGTATGTTATGAAAGTTACACTTTGAAAAAGGACTTGAAATAAAATGCTAGAAAAGAAGTGTAAGAAAGATAGAAACTATATGTAGTGATGTGATGTGAATTATTCTCATTGGAGAATAATGTGAAAATTATGAAATGTGAATATTCATTTAATGATGTGATTTTAATGTGAAAATTGATATTTGATGAAATATATAAGGAATAATTGAATCCCATGTATGGCTATGGACTCATGAATAAATTAGAAATCATACTATTGAAAAAAAAATCTGTTATGATTATGAAGATGAACTTATGAGCTGGAAATGCTTAATTTTGGAAATTGTGAACTGGAATTGGAACAAAAGAGTAGCTAAGTCTCCCCCGGCAATTGGAAAGAAATGAAATGAAAGACCAAGGTTGGTCATGTTTGAATGAATGAATAAGTCCGGTTTAGTGGAGAGGCTAACTCTAGAGCTTTGATTTTGTTCATGTTTCTAATAAAAACTAAGGATTAGTACATAGTGGAGATGTGATGAAAGTGAGAGAAAAACACAAGTATGAGAGTTAGAGTTTACGGTGCGGGTGTGAGCCACAGAATGCATGCTTGATGAGTCAAGACATGGCGTGGGCACTACTCGGTAATGATCGGACTTTAGCCACGCTCGTGGGATGTTAGGTGACTGCAAGAGGATCGTGTACCATGAAGGAGGCTGAATTGCCACAGAATGCATGCTTGATGAGTCAAGACATGGCGTGGGATTTCCCTCCAGGTTTTCTGTACACGAGCTTGTACTCATAGATCATCTAGGATACTCACTGTAGTTACAGTAGTAGATTAAGACATGACGAGGGATTGAACCCTACAAAGGTGAAGAACGATTAAGAGGCTTGCCCTCGGACCTATGTAGTATGGGATGCATAGAATCCGAACAAGTGTGCATTAGTGTCATGTAACATAAATAACTGCATTAAGGACTAAGTGCAGAATCACGACACGACATCAATAGGGTATTCCCTTTAGTTTGATATGTGACAAGTTTGTGTTTGTTAAATATGAAAAATGAGTTATACTATTTCCGGCATAGAGAGGATGGCCGTGTATAATGTTCGTCGGTTGAATAAACTGACGTACCCACAGTTTTGTATGCAGGGTAAATAACATGATAAAGATTAAAGAGGAACAGATGCCTAAAGATTATTAAATGTTGTTGTACATTTATTTAAATGTTGCAAATTTACTTCCACTGTGCAATGTAAAGTGTAAAGTTTCATGTAAACTCTGATGTAAAGTGAAAAGTTTTAAATTCCTTGTAAAATTGTACCAAATGAAGTGTAAAGATCCTGTGGAATCTCGAATTCAGTGTATTTTGGAATTCGGGGCATTACAGCTGCAATGGCCTTCCGCTTCTCTGCTGCTCTTTCCATTCGAGCTATTGCATCATAAAGACACTTTTCTATGTCGAGTAAAGCAATGACCAAAGCAATGACCTCATCATTCTCCACAACTGGTAAATGTCTGAACTTTCCTGTAAAATATAAAGGCGAAGATTGAAAGTTAAAAAATTAAAAATTTGGTAAGGAAAAAGGGAAATTTCCGTCGGACATTACAAACCTTGTACCATCTTTTGCAGTGCCTCCAAAGCAAGTGTGTCTGAAAGAAAAAAAGTAGGATTCTTGGTCATGACTTTAGAAACTGGAGTGTCTTCCATCTTTAGTTCACGAGCAATGACCTTTGATGCTATATCCTTCCATTCAGAATATTAAAGAAAGCATTATGTGCTTCATAAATAAATATAGAGTATTTTCAAAAAATACTATGATAAAATAGAGGATACCTACCCTATCCGTTAGAATTCCACAAAGCAACCCTTTTGAGCAGCCATTTTGCAACAAACCTCTTTTACAGTTGTACCCTTCGGTATTGTTAAGGCTTTCGATAAACGTAATCTCTTTACAGTTCTGTCACTACTAAGCGTCCTGCTAAAAAATGATGGCACAAGAAAAATAGACTACTCAACTGATTTGCTTCTTGAAAACTAAAAAGTGTATAATATACATGCAGTACAATAATTATTGACATGGAGAGTATGTCACTGCAGCACAAGAAAACTAAAGAACAATATCCATTCAAATGAGCGAGATAAGTTGGGCATGGTATATGTATTAATTGATATATTGGTCATCGTTTTTCAATAGAACAAAAAATGTAAATTGGTTCATCAAGAGATACCAAAATACCACCAAAAAGGGGAATACAGTGCATGGGGGGTGGGCGTTGTCAATTGGGATTGTTAGGATTAGAATGGAAATTTTCATTGTCATTGCCATCTTTCTGTAATGGCAAAGTCAGAAAAAATTTCCCCCCTAAATATCTCAAAACCGATTAACCCCCCCCCCCCCCCAAAAAAAAAATCCCATCTTTCGCGTCTCACCTTCGCAATCAGAGATATCTTTGGCGACGTCACCCACTGCTTTCCCTACCTTCGCAATCAGAGAACCTTCACAACAACTCTAGCAACTGCGAAGTTGGTGGGAAGGAGAAGTGGGCGTTGGACGACGGCAAGTCTAGCTTGGGGGGGGGGGCAGGAGAAGAGGGCGTTAGGTGACGGCGGGGAGGAGAAGTGGGCGTTGCGCAGTGGTGGTTCGGGGCTTCAGGAGGAGAGAACAAGGGGAGATTTGGAATAGGGTTTGTGAAATAGGGAATGGGGGAGGGGGTTTTGATTTGGAATAGGGAGGAGTTGAAGAGTTCTGATGAATTTGGATTTTTTATTTAGAATTTTCTTTTTTGCCCCTAACTATTCAGTTTATTTACAAATATAATAGCATTTCTAAAACGCTATAAAAAATACAACATTCCAAAAATGTTGTTGTAACTAAGAGTAAATTTCAAAATAAATGAAAGACACCATTTTCTTCAGAAATGCTATTATTGATCACTTTCAGCAGCACAAACACTTAAATGCTATAATAAATCGGCTGTAGAAAGCCATATATGTTGTAGTGACATATGTTTGGTTTCTTACTATTGTATGCATGTTGTATGTGATGATTTGTCTATTATAAAGCATTTTAGGAGTTTTTATGATGATATAATGATTTTTTATGGATGGATGAAGAAAAATTGAATCTTTTCATGAAAACTATGCTATTGATGATTAAAACTATACATAGATGACTTGAGATTGTTAAGAACCTAATAGGAATCATGAGTGGGTTGTTTCCTCTCGTATTCTTACTTTTTTTATTTTTTATATGAGTTGTATGAATGTGAATTGCACAAATTGTATAAAAAGTTGATCTTTACTATATGTACACACTGTTTTTGAGAGTTTTGATGAAGTAAAACTTGATTAGTCCATGTTGTAAGAGCATATATTCATGAGTAAATTGTTGTAATCAGTGGGGTTTGTGATTAATCAAGTTGTTGAAGGATTTTTGAATCAAAAGATCGAGTTTTAAAGTGAAAAGGGGATTTCTTGATTTCGTGTCTGAAGGTGTATGGCCGAAATCGTTTTTTGTGATTTTTGTGATGTTTTCGATTGGATCTTGAGTTGTTTGATATTGAGATTGATCTAAACAATATACTACTTATATTTGATGAATTTTGATGCTATAACCGATGTTTGAACACTCGTATATATATACATATGTAGTTTATTGTTTGAAGAATTGTCGAAATATGAAGTTTTGATGTTTTGCGAAGTTTTCAATTGAATATGATTTGTTTTAGTACTGGGATTGAATCTGAACATTATACTACTTCTAATTGATGGTTTTTGATGTTTTGCTGATGCTTAAGTACCCTATACACACACACACACACACACACACACACATATATATATACTTTTGCTGTTTTGAAGAAGATTTGTCAAAAATTTGCTCTTTTATGATCTTGATGAGATTTTGATTTGTTTTATAAACTTCATTATGTTACACAAGTTGTATTTGATCATCTCAGAAATTTTCTTTTGCAAATTTATAATTTTACAAAGATTTATTGAAGTATCAGTTGAAATGTGCAAGAATTTCATAGTTGTCAATTTTCGAATATGACAGTCGCCCGCTTCGTTTTTGAACTAAAGATGACAGTCGACTTTCAATTCTTGGGTTTTCAAATTTTTGCTCGACAGTCGACCATCGTGTTTTGCACTATCTTTGACAGTCGACTATCAGCACTCTAGCTGATTGGTTTTGTTGAGTTTTCTTCATTTTTCTTGAACTATTATTTCTTCGATATTATGGATTATTGATCTACTGTTTTATATGATATTTTTGTTACAGATTACAGTATTTTACAGAGGGTAATATTTTTTTAATAATAGAATTTAAATTTTATTTCTATGGCTTTATAAAGTGGAATGTATACGGTTTTTGAAGAAATTGATGTTTTGTGATATTCTACTTTAAAGTATGATTCTCAGTTATTTAATGGATTTAATACCTTATTTCAATTCTGGAAATTTATGAGTATATTGAATAAACTTGGATTTTGGTGATTAAAGAAGTTTTCTCGATATAAACGTTTTGATGATGGAATTGAGAGTTTTAGTGAAAGTTTTGGTGTTGATGTTTGATTTGTGAGTCTCTAGGAGTTGAGTGAGAGTCCTGTGAACCGGCAAATGAGATTTAGTGAATTTTGACCAGTTGGGGTCATTGGGGTTGTTTTGTGGAATTAAGTCCGGCATGATACACAACTCTAGAGAGGGAGGAATTTTGTGTTTTAATAATAATCAACTTAAGGACAGGCACTAGTGTAGTTGTGATGGAACTTGGGAAACGTAAGTATATTCTCTTGAGGTCCAGTCCAACGGATGCGTTCAAGGACTTGTGTGTTCTGTCTCGAGAGGACTATTAGTATGTTCGCGTGTCGAGGGGCTGTAGTGCCTATTCACGGAACATACAGGTACATTCACGTGTCGAGGGCCGACGGGTCTATTCTCGGGATGTGTCTGTGTACTTGCACGTTGAGGGGCGGCGGTGGGGTACATGGCAGGGATGTGATTCTCTGTTTTTTTTTTGAGCTATTCAAAATGCTTGTGAATTGAGGGTTGTGATGCCTATTCGCGGAGTAGTCTGGATCTTATTTCCATCACCATAATAGGATTATTTGCATAACCAGGGATCTAACCCTATAAAGTGGAGAACGATAAGGGCTTGCACCGGACCTATATAGTATGGAATGCATAGAATCCGACAAGTATGCATTAGAGAGTCATCATATTGCATTTGTGTTTTCTTGACTTGGTTTTATGCATGTTGGTTTTCTGTTTTCCTACACTTGACTCTTAGTCTAGTTTCACTTGATGTTTTCATGTTTTATTTACTCTCATTTCATATTCCGTCTGTTGGTATGAGTTGATCATGATTTTATTCTTTATGTTTTGTTTATGTTGCATTTCTTTTGATGTCACCCATACCGTTATGGCTGACCCCTGTAGTTTTGGGGGTTAGGATTATCTCTAACCTCATGTTTTACAGGTAGGTACCTACAACATTGGGATTTGGATGCATGTGATAGAATGATAATGTGGCTTATGTAAATTGTAAAAGAATGTGTTGTAAAAGAAAGAATTGTAATTCAAGGTGTTTAATTTTTCGCTGTACTTTGTAAAGAAATGATGTAATAAAAGTTGAAAAATTTATCTGTGTTTTGGCTATATTTACTATTATATTGAGGTAGATGCTGGGAATTGTGTCACGTATTTCTGAGATATCATATTGGAAATTCGGGGCGCTACAGAGATTGGTATCAGAGCATGCTTCAATATTAATGATGAACATAGTATTAAAAAAACCTAGGTGTGGACATTAGAGTGTGAGTATCACATAGAATTAAAACAAGATGTATTGATTTGGGGTATGATTGAGGTTTTGCCATGAGGTATTGATGTGAATGTGAATTGTGTTGTGATGCTCTAACTTTTTCCTCATTTTGCAGTAATCATTATAATGGCAGGACACAAGACCAGGAATGGTGGAAATGGTGATGGGGCTGAAGGTTCCCATGGGACTGAAATTGATCTTGAGACTGAGATTTTTAGGGTGTATCAGACCGTGAACACATTCATGGCAGCCAATATGGCACAGAATCTAAATCAGAATCAGAATCAAGGGGCTGGACTAGTGTTTGTTAATGCTGATCCAATTAAGCAAGTTGAGTCCTTCAAGGAAGCTGCCCATTTTTTAGGGGCAGCCTGATCCAAAATGAGGCTGATGATTGCATTAGCCAGATGGAGATGGTCTTCGAAGTCTTGAAAACCCCAGTAGTCAATAAGGTGAAATTGGCTACATTGCAGTTAGAGAAGGACGCTGACGTCTGGTGGCAATCAGTGAAGAGGTGACTTGGGAGGCTTTTCTGGATGAGTTTAGGGATCATTTCTTTCCTCTAGATATTCAGGAGATGAAGGCAACAGAATTCTTGAATCTGCAGCAAGGCAGAATGACAGTGAGTGGGTATGGGACTAAGTTCGCTCAATTGTCAAGGTTTGCACCGGAGCTGATTGTTGATGAGGCGATGAAGGTCAAGAAATTCGAGCAGGGCTTGATGACGAATTTGAGGTCGCGAATGATACCGTTGGGCATAAGGAGCTTTGATAAGCTGGTCAGGAGGTCAGCAACAACAGAAGAAGATATGGATCAGTTGCAGAAGAAGCAGGAGACCTGGAACAGAAACAAGAGGCCAGTAGCTAGTCAGAGTGGGAAGAAGTTCCCAGTGATACAGGGCAGGTTCAGTAGGCCAGTGTTGAAGGCACCCACAAATCAAGGCATGACTTGTTTTAATTGTGGCGAGACAGGTCACTATCAATCAGCATGCAACAAGCCTCGGGAGGCGTGAGCTTGTTATCAGTGTGGTTGTGAAGGGTATCTCAGACCAGACTATCCGCAGTCGAAGAAGGAAGGTGCAGGTGGAGGCAAATTTCAGAGGCAGGGGCGAGTGTTCGCATTAATTGAGGAGGATGCAGGTAACTCAGAAGATGTGATCCAGGGTATGCAAGAATTTTAAATTTTATTTGATGTATTAAGTAAAACTTTGTTTGAGAATAAATTGGAGATTTGGGTATTATTCTTCATGTAACATGAATTGTTTTGGTTAATGGAATAAAAGTAAAAAATTTATTTGATACTGGTTCTTCACATACATTTGTGTCACCCAATTTTTCTAAAGTCTTATGTGTGGAACCTAAGGTGTTTCCAGACAGATTCCTGTTGGGGGCAACACCATCAGGGGAAGAGTTGATTGTTGATCGATATTACAAGGTAGGGATGGCATTTGGGCCACTCGGGCCGGGTTAGCCCGGGCTTTGCTCGGTCCCGGGCCTACTCGGGCTGGGCTCGAAGACTACGCGGACTGGGCCGGGCTCATGGTTGAAAACCTTGGCCTGGACCTGGCCCCCAGCCCTAAGGGTGGGGACCGGGCCAATTCGGGCCGGTTCGCGGGCCGGGCCGGGCCGATATTTTGAGTGATTTTTTTTTTGTAATATATTAAAGATCAAGTCTTAAATTTTAATTTCATAACAATTGCAAAGAACCAAGTATTAAATTGATTTAATAAATTTGAAATTCTTAAATAAAATGAAGTACATGAATAAAATTTCATACAAATTAGATCAAATTACAAAATAAGGGAATTACTTGAATTTAAAGATCGAGATGTTCTCTATTTAGATTGAAAAGAAGGCATTGGACTATTATCGTGCACTTCTACTTAAACTAAATATAGAATCTCATCACCCTAAATTTCCCAATTAATTACAATATATTATCCATCATTTTAATGTAAATTGACTAAATGTAATCGTTCATTCATCGCTACTTGTTGATCTAGCTTGTGCTTCAAGTAAGTCTTGGGTCCTCTCTTCCGCTTTCATCCAATCTTCGGTGCATACTAGCATCTCCAAATTTTTGGCTATCAATCGGTTCCTGTTCGGGCTCATTATCCTGTCACCAAGAGAAAAAATACTTTCCGATGCAACGGTTGACACCGGTGTTGTTAGCAAATCTCTAGACATACGAGAAAGAATATTAAAAATTGCTTTATTGCTCTTCCAAAACTGTAACACATCTACTACATCTTCAACTGTACTTTGTGCATTATACCAATTCAACTCATTTGGTGAATTGGTTCTTGGTTTTTTTGATTTAATAAGATTTAAAACACTACTACTAGTATGACTCTTTCCTTTTGCTAATATGGAGGAAGAAGAAGAAGAAGAATCAACATTTTGTGTTTGTATTTGTGTAGTGTTAGATGAATAAAGCCTATCATAAGAATCATATAACCTAGTCAAAATATTCTCAAATATATGAGTAAAAGCAACATAATCAAAATCTAGTATTGCATCGTGTGGGGTATAAGTGTAAAAAATTTCAATTAAACTTTTTGTGCCATCTAATTTAATCATAGGATTCATTACACTAGCTACACAATATTACATAGGAAGTGGATGAAAATATTTCAAAAATTTAATATATGCCACATTAACCATATCTCCAATAAAAGGGTCATTTTGCAAATATTTAATTGTTGTCATCATAGTAAAAATTTCAAGTAAAATACCACTAGATGTAGATGTATATATTTTTGAAAATTGCAAAGTAGCATCGTTAAAAGGTTCTAAATATTTATACAAACTATCGCCAAAAAATAAAAAATCGTCATCTAACATACAATTTTGCATACCTATTGTCACACAAAAATCTCTAAGATTAAAACGGTAATGAAGAACAACACATAATAAATCAAAGGTAGAATTTCAACGATGTCTAACATCTTTAGGAAAACGTTTACATACAATTCCCCTAAGTTTATAATAATCATGAAAAGCTTGATAAATTGGACCACTCAATGTAATATAATGAACACAATCTCTCATTGCATCAAGTTTATCATTTCCATATTTTAGTGCATCTTGCACACAAAGATTTAAAATGTGGCAAGCACAACTAACATGAAAAATTTCGGGTTCTATAGGATCTAAAGTAAAATTTCAAAGTATCAATTGACTTAGTATTATTGGAGGCGTTATCAAAATCAATAGTAAACACTTTATCATAAATACAAAAATTATTACATACTTCCATAATGTGTGTGGCTATAATTTCACCCTTATGTAGGTACCTAACATATTCAAATGAAATTATCCTCTTTTGAAGTACCCAATCCGAATCTATTCAATGACATGTTACACACATCATTGGAACACCGTTTACTCCTACCCACCAATCCGATGTCAATGAAACTCTAGTGTTTAGTGATGTTAGTGTTGCTATCAAAAAATCCTTAGTCTCATTGTAAATTAATTTACAATCACTCTTAACTACATTCCTAGCAATCTTTTTATAATGGGGGTTGAAGGAGGTTTGTACAAAGTCTCTACATATTTTTTTTCACCAAACGAATATGGCAATTCACCCCTAATTACTAACTTAGCCATTTCCCTACGAACGAGATCGTGATCATAGTTATGACTATCTACTTGACCAGTTTTAGGATGTATTTTTTGTTGTGTGAGATTGTCTTTCAAAAATTGTGGTTGACATTTGTTTAAGTGATGTTGAAGTGTACCCGTGCCCGATCCTATTTTAAACTTATATGGTGTTTGACACTTCTTACATATTTTAAGTCCTACACTCTTATCATTTTGTGAAGGGACAAAATTGAAATAATTGTGTACTTCGGAAGTAGTCCCTCTTGTTTTCCTTGAGGTTAGAGAAGGACCTTGTTCCGATGGTTGTGGTTCTACATGATCTTCTATTTCTATAGAATTTGAGTGTGTTTCATTCAAATTGGAAAAACTATCATAATTCATAAATGTTTCTTCACTATCTATATATGAATTTGGAATGGAAGGAATGTTATGAATAATGGACTATTGACTACTATGTCTACCACCGCCGCGTGATCGATTAGAGGCCATTTAACTATAAAAAACTAGTGTATGTAAAATTTTTAGAGAAAGCAACAATCTATCTCAATTAAAAAATAACAACAATATCAAAACTAGTGAGTGAGTAGTGTATGTATGTTTTACAACTTTACCAAAATTATAAATAAAATCTAAAAAAATGAGAGGAAGAAGTTCAAGAAAACCCAAACTAATTAAGAGATGTATATGAAAATAATCAACTATGTTAAATCTACAAATTAAAAATATACTAAAATATCGTAAGAGTGCTTGAAGTTTAAAGAATGATTGTTCAGAAAGTTGAGACTTGAGAGTTGAGAGCTTGATTGTTGTTGTTGATCACTTGATTGTTGTTGATTTTTCTTCCTTCAAAATGTAGAGAGATTTGATCTTGCAAATTTAGGAGAGTGTTGATCACTTGATTGTTGTTGTTGATTGGAGAGATAGTAAAGAGATTGAGAGATTTGAGTGAATTAGTGAAGAGAAATGAAAGAAATGGTGTGGTATATATAGAATATGCAATTTTTTTTGATTTCCCAAAGTACCCCCCAAAACTAGCCAGTATAAATCCATTGAGGGGCATTTTGGTAATTTTTAAAATTTTTTATTTTTTGGAAAAAAAACTGAAGCCAAGGGTCGGCCCGGACCCGGCCCGAGCCCAGGCGGGCCGGTTCAGCCGGTCCCAGGCGTCAACCGGGCCGGGTCAAACCGGGATTTTTGGCCATTTTGAAGGACCGGACCAGGCCCATGGGTATGGGGCCGGTTCGCGGTTCAGACAGGAAAGGAGGGGGGCCGGGCCGGTCCCGGGCTGGCCCAGACCTGTTGCCATCCCTATTACGAGAGCTGTGATATCAAGATTAGTGAAAGATTATTTGGCATTGATCTCATTGAGCTACAAGTCATGGGTGTGGATATGATTGTGGGCATTGATTGGATGACAATATTGTAACACCCCGAATTCCAAATACCACTGAATTCGAGTTCCACGGGATCTTTTCACTTCTCTTCGTACAATTTTACAAGGAAATAAAAAAACTTTACTTTACATCAGAGTTACATTATGCATCAACATTTGTACAGTGGAAGCAAATTTTTTACATCAATGAATGAAATACAACAACAGTTGAATAATCTTTAAGCATCAGGTCTTCTTTAGTCTTTTTCATGTACCTTTTTCCTGCATAAAAACTGTGGGCACGTCAGTTCATTCAACTGACAAAATATTATACACGACCATCCTCTCTATGCTGAAAACAGTATAACGATTCTCAATACTTAACAAACCACAAACTTGTTCACAAACAGAGCTAAAGGGACTATCCTATTAATGTCTTGTTGTGAATGTGCACTTAGTTCTTAATGCAAACATTTCTATTATATGACACTAATGCGCACTTGTTCAGAGTCTATGCAGCCCATACTACATAGGTCCGAGGGCAAGCCCTTAAACGTTCTTCATCTTGTAGGATTCAATCCTTCGCCATGACTTAATCTACTACTGTAACTACGGTAAGTATCCTAGATGTTTTATGACCTACGAACTCATATCTAGGCGCCCTGGAGGGAATCCCAACGCACTGACACATGACTCATCATGTAGGCATCCTGTGGTAATTCAGCTCCTACCATAGACATGACACCACCCGCAGTCGTCAAACACCCCACGAGCGTCGCCACCGGGACGGTACTCTGGAGTAGTATCCACGTCTTGCTCATGATGCATCATGGGACATCCTGCGAATACTCTCATGCCGCCAATCCAATGGCCCTCATACTCAATGTTTTTCTTCTTACTTCATCACATATTCACTATGTATCTAATCCTTAGTTTAATTGAATCATGCACAAAATTAATCCCTTAGGGTTAGCACTTCCACTATACCGGTCTTATTAATTCATTTCACATGACCCAAATCTTGGTCATTTCATTCCAAATATCATTTCCATATATCTTTTATTGCCGGTATAAGGCTTAGCTATTCCCTAGTTCTTAATTTCAACTCATAATTACAACATCGAGCTTTTCATACTCACAAAGTTTTTTTTTCATGATTAATCACAGTTCACGTTTCATAATCATAGTATTCATGTATCCATATTCATAATATCCTTCATAACTCAACATGTCATTTAATTACATTTTCATGCACCATTTCATGCATAAACAATAAAATTTCAACTTGTCATAATAGTTCATTCATTCCACAAATCTCTTATTCTTATTTCAATCCATACTAATTTCACAATTTGTAATTTCAATTAGTTACACAAATCAAACTTCCAAATTTCTCATTACTAATTCTCATTTTTAAAACTCCTAAAAAAATAACTCATTTATTTTTTTTCCTTTATCCCAAAAGACAATTTAATTAAAAACAAGTCCTTTCTTGCAAATAGCCTCAAATTCTTAATTATACTTTACCAAAAGTTATAAAAATTCTCTCATGAAGTCCAATTAATTTTAGTAATTAATTCCATATTTTTCTTAATTTTAATTTATTTTTAAAACTTAAAATAATCTTAATTTCCCCAAAAAACAACTTTTTAAACTAAAGCCCACAACCGGATTCGAACCCACAACCAGCGGCCCAAAGGACAGCGCCCAAGACCACTACGCCAAAGCCACAGAGGCGATATGATATGGGTTATTGTCCATGTGAATTGGCTTTCGGCGTTTCGGAATTTTTAACAAAAATAAAATAAAAGCTCCTTCTCAGTATTGAACCCGAGACCAGAGACCAAGCTCCCCCTGCTACTGTAGCGACTGAAACCAATCCGACCAAATGGTCTAAGTGTCCAGATTGTTTTGAAAAGAATTTGGTTGAATTTGAACTAGTTCTATGTTCATCTCTACATTTCATAATTTTCAAAAAGGCGATTTCTGTTTTTGTTTCTTTTCTTTTGAAAACAAAATTTTCCAGATTATAACATACATAAATTTACAGTAAACCAATATTTTTATAATGATTATTTGCTTTATAAAACATGTATTTTGGTCCTATTTTATGTTCTATGTCCATATTTTCGACATTTAGAACACATTTCTTCATAATTTAGAATTAGAATTCCACAAACTACTATGTTCTTTTGTTCTTTTTCTTATTAACATCCTATTACACTTTTAGAACACAAAAATCTCATCTTTCTACAATAACGAAATTCTATTTTAGACAATTAACTACACATGATGTATTTAATCAACTATTTGTAAGCACAAATTTTACCATAACAACATTCATGTAGCACAACAATATGGTGATTTCTAGCACGTTAATTCACCATTTATTCATTAGCAATCAATCCATCAAACATTCTCTAAATTACCACTCCACTTTTAATTAAACAAACATGGTTCCAATTTTCAACTAATTGATTCATAATAATTTCATTAAATCATCCCTAGCATGGTATCTAGTTCTAGAAGTATGAGAAACACCCACCTCTTTGGAGAAACACGAAATGAAAAGCTTCTACAGTCTCCTAGAATGCAAGAAAGTAGCATTGTCCTCCTAGATTGTGTTGCAAAATGCTTCCCTTCTTGTTCCTTGGTGCAACCCGAGCTTCCTCTAGTGCTTGATGATGGGCCGACCTCCTTTTGGTTGGGACACACACACAAATGCACACTCAATCTTTCACTTCCTAATATATTACTCTCCTATATAGTTTCTTCCTTTCAATTATTTTTTTCTTAGTGTTGTATACATGAAGGTAGGGGGTATTTATACTAGTTTTAGGATAGATTGGAGTGCTAGGATTTCACTAGATGGTTGTAGGTGAATGACTAGGATAAGATGGGAAGTTGTAGCAACCACCCATAAGCAAATAACCACCCATGCACACAAACCCACTCTCCCACTCTTCTCTTAGCCATACCCGGCCTCCTAGGGTGTGCAAAGCACACACACGTGCATGCACGTGCCCCTTATAGTGTCCCCCTATTTAAAGTTTGTACAAATTTAATTAATCAATTGTTCACCATTTGTGTCTACATGACAAATTGTGACAATTTAAAGGATTAATTAAGTTTGTGGGCCTCAAAATAGTAGGCTTTAGGCTTATGGGCTAATTAATAAAAATATTTAATTATTAGAGTGGGCTTAAAATAAGAAAACTAGTTTAGGCTTTATAAAATAGGCTTTTGAGAAAGATAAAGGGAAAAAAGAGATAATTGTTCATGTTATAAAAGAAAATTTTATAAAAATAAATATGCATACGAAATTTTGCACGTGCACAACACGTGAAAAATCAATATTTCTTATTAAGATGAAAATTTAGGGTATTACAAATATATGTTGCCACAATTGAATGCAAGTAGAAAGATGTATTGGTGAAAACACCAGGGAGTCCCGCAGTGACTTTTCAGGGGAAGAAGAAGATCCCAAAGCGACTGCTATGGTATCTAAGTTGATGATTCCAGATGAAGTCAGAGGCATTCCAGTTGTCAGGAATTTTCCTGCGGTATTCTTGGAAAATTTACTGGGATTACCGTCGCAGCGATATGTGGAGTTCTGTATTAATGTTCAGCCGGGGAGTGCTCCGATCTCTAAGGCTCCGTACAAGATGGCACCTGTAGAGCAAGATGAGGTTAAGAAGCAGATTCATGAATTGCTGAGCAAGGGATTCATCAGGACGAGTTCTTCACCGTGAGGAGCACCAGTGTTATTAGTGAAGAAGAAGGATGGGTCAATGAGGATGTGCAATGACTATCGGGAGTTGAATAGGGTGATTATTCAGAACAAGTATCCGCTTCTACGGATTGATGATCTGTTTAATAGGCTTCAGGGAGCAGCTGTATTTTTTAAGATTGATCTGCGGTCAGGGTATCAACGAGTTCGAGTTAAGGAGGAAGATGTGAGTAAAACAGCTTTCAGGACTCATCATGGACTCTTTGAGTTTTTGGTAATGCCATTCGGAGTGACGAATGTGCCGGCAGTTTTCATGGATATGATGAATAAGATTTTATGCCATTTATTGATTCCTTCGTGGTGGTTTTCATTGATGATATTTTGGTGTATTCGAAGTCGGAGGAAGAGCACTCTAAGCACTTGGTAGAGGTATTGAAGAAGTTACAGGAACGTAACTTGTATGCCAAGCTGTCGAAGTGCGAGTTTTGTAAGTTTGAGGTAACTTTCCTTGGTCATACGCTTTCTAAGGAGGGAGTGGCCACTAATCCTCAGAAGGTTGAAGTAGTGAAGGATTGACCCAGGCCAACGACAGTGAAGGAAGTCAGGAGTTTCTTGGGATTGGCTGGTTACTACAGGAGATTCATTCAAGGCTATGCATAGATTGCAGTTCCTTTCATAGGGTTAACTCGAAAGAAAGTGGCATTCACTTAGACTGATAAGTGTGAGGCGAGTTTCCTTGAGCTAAAGGAGAGATTGACGACTGCGCCTATCTTAGCTTTGCCACAAGCTGAAAAGGATTATGATATCTTTAGTGACGCATCTCTCAGAGGTTTGGGGTGTGTCTTGATGCAGGAAGGGAAGGTTATTGCATATGGTTCGAGGCAGTTGTGTCTGCATGAGAAGAACTATCCGACGCATGATTTGGAATTGGCAGCTATTATCTTTGCCTGGAAGTAGTGGAGGCATTATGTATATGGCAAGAAGGTTAACATGTATACCGACCACAAGAGCCTGAAGTACATTTATCAGCAGAAGGATCTAAATCTTCGGCAGAGAAGGTGGTTGAAAGTGTTGGAAGACATTTGTTCTGAGATCAAGTACCATCCAGGCACGGTGAATATGGTAGCCGATGGGCTTAGTCGGAAGAGTAGTTTGTCATTTTTGATCACTACTCAGAGGGAGTTGGCTGCAGAGTTTGACCAAGCAGGTATCAAGGTGGTACTGCAGCGTTTGAGAGCGTCTTTAGCTCAGTTGAGGCTACAGCCTTCTTTGAGGGAGGAGATTGTGGAAGGTCAGAAATCAGATGCAGAGATTCAGAGGATGTTATAGCAGGTTTCCGAAGGCAAGTTATCAGAGTTCCGTGTCCAAGATGGAGTTCTATAGATGGGTGAGAGGTTGTGTGTTCCGGAGAATGCAGATTTGAGAGAGAATATTCTATAGGGACACACGTATGTCAGTACATCCTGGAGGTACAAAGATGTACAAGGATAGCAAACAACACTTTTGGTGGTCTGGTTTGAAGAGCGATGTAGCAGACTTTGTGGCAAGGTGTCTGATTTGCCAACAGATTAAAGCAGAGAATTATAGACCTGGAGGTTTGTTGTAGCCCTTGCCCATTCCGGAATAGAAGTGGGTGAATATCAGCATGGATTTCATCACAGGATTGCTGAGGAGGCCAAAGGGAAATGACTTAATTTGGGTCATTGTGGACCGTTTGACTAAGTCAGCTCACTTTTTGTACATGGGTCATTGGAGAAATTGGCAGAGCTATACCTTGATGAGATTGTGAGACTTCATGGAGTTCCTGTATCGATTGTTTCCGACAGGGATGCAAGATTCACATCGAGGTTTTGGAAGGGTTTGCAAGCAGCCTTGGGTACCAGAACTGATTTTTGTACTGCTTTCCATGCGCAGACCGATGGTTAGACTAAAATGGTGAATTGGGTGTTGGAGGATATGCTGAGGGCTTGTGTTATGGATTTTGGTGACAGTTGGGAGAGGTACTTGGCATTAGTTGAGTTTTCTTATATGCGAGTATCGGGTGGCTCAATATGAAGCTCTGTACGGGAGGAAGTGCAGGATACCTGTTTGTTGGTATGAAGTTGGTGAGAGGCAGATGTTTGGGCCTGAGATTGTGCAGAAGACATCGGAAAAGATCGAGCTGATTCGTAAGAGGTTGGTCGAGGCTCAGAGTCGGCAGAAGAGTTATGCAGACACTCGACGAAGGGACTTGGAGTTTGAGGTTGGGGGTATTTATAGTCACCATGTGGATCTCTTTCAGGATAAGAGTGAATCTCTACTTCCCGGTGTGGCTGGATAGAGGTGGTTATAACCACCTCCTCAAGATAAGGACGAGCCAGAATTTCCTCCTATCCTGTTGAACTGGTCCCTAACGGGTTGAGACCCATTTTCAACTGAGCAGATCCGTTCACGAGTTAGCGAGTCCAAGAGGAGAGACCTGGTTCCCAATTCGGACCTGTCTGTAGGTGAAATTACCAACTTGCCCCTGTGACTTTAGGATCCATGCCCACTTTGAACGGTTCCAATTTAACCCCATTTTCAGCCATATCACGAGCCCCCCACTCCCATAGGCTATGTGTTACAGCCTTTGGGGAGTAGTTTTGCTGTTTTAATGGAGTATTGGGTTTTATCGGAGCTCTCAAAAGGCGTTCAGATCTCGTTTAAGGGGTGACGGTGCTTCTTTGAGTTGTCAGCATGCTCAAAGTCGCTTCCTGCTTCTTCTGGACTTTTGGTGATTTTTCTTGATTTTTTATTTATTTTTCGGACCATTTATTCAATTTTTCGAAGTGATGATTTATTTTTCAGGAGCACCAATTAATTATTCAAACTAATAATTACTTACTCAGGGATTCAAAAATATTCCCCCAAATTTATAATTATTTTTTAGAATTTTTAATTAATTTTCCTGAATTTTTAATCATTTTCACAATTTTTAAATAGATAATTCGAAATTTAATAAACAAAGAATAGATTTTAAAACCTATTTATGAGGTGGCGCAATCTGAGTCGTCCATCATCCTTGGGCGCGAAGATTTGAATGATCTGACGGTGAATCAGACACTGGACGACGTGGCCAAATCTGAGGCCTAGATCTAGTTGCGGCGCGAGTTTAGAGATGATCTGACGGCTCATGTGGCTTGGCGACATTTTCCTCACATGAGCAGCTCGGAACGCTTGTCGCTCGGATTGGGTTTCCGAGCGACGTGGCGTAATCTGGGGCGTCCATCGGGATGTGTCATGAGTTTTGAGATGATCTAATGGTAGATCTTGCACTGGCCACGTGACTGAATTAGGGACGTCCAGCAGGTCGTGGCACGAATTACGAGGTGATCAGACGGCTCTTATAGCTCGGTGACATTTTCTCCGTGTGAGCAGCTTGGAACGCTTATCGCTCGAATTGTGTTTCTGAGCGACGTGGTGTAATCTGGGGCATCCATCTAGATGTGTCACGAGTTTTGAAATGATCTAATGGTAGATCATGCACTTGGCCATGTGGCCGAATCAGAGACGTCCATCAGGTCGTGGCACGAATTATGAGGCGATCAGACGGCTCTCATAGCTCGGTAACATTTTCTCCATGTAAGCAGCTCGGAACACTTGTCGCTCGGATTAGGTTTCCGAGTGACGTGGCACGATTTGGACCGTCTGATTGAAGATCAGGCATGAATCTCGGCGCACGATGGCGTGGATCATGAGAAAACGTGATATTCATCAACGTGGCGAGATCTGAGACTTCTGATCAAGATCTTGGCGCGAATCACGAGGAGAAAGTTGTTTTTCTCCAATACGCAGCTTGGAATGCAAGTTGCTCGAGTTTGGTTTCTGAGTGACGTGGCACGATCTGGACCATCTGATTGAAGATCAGGTGCGAATCTCGTGGCATGATGATGTGGATCACGAATGATTTTGGTCAACGCGGCGAGATCTGAGCCGTCTGATCAAGATCTTGGCACGAATCACGAGGAGAAAGTTGTTTTTCTCCAATACACAGCTCGGAATACAAGTTGCTCGGGTTTGGTTTCCGAGCGACGTGGCACGGTCTGGATCATCTGATTGATGATCGGGCGCAAATCTCGAGGCATGATGGCGTGGATCACGAGAAAACGTGATTTTGGTTGACATGGCGAGATCTAAGCTGCCTGATCAAGATCTTGGCACGAATCACGAGGAGAAAGTTATTTTTCTCCAATATGTAGCTCGGAATGCAAGTGGCTCAGATTTGGTTTCCGAGCGACGTGGCACGATTTGGGCCCTCTGATTGAAGATTAGGCGCAAATCTTGAGGCAAGAGATGTTTAGGCTTCTGATTTTGGCGTTTAGGCTTCTGGTGGGTTGTTGTGGGGGCCCAAAGTATTCGAAAGCCCACCCGAACCCGCCTAAACACTTATAAGTTTTCACCACTTCTCTTTCCCCTCATTTCTTACTCTTTCATCTTCACTTCACTTTTTACTTAAGTCACTTTTGCTCTCAAGTGGCGCTGCTAGCGTTCGTGGCCAGGCGTTTTTAATCTCCGGCGAACTATTCTGACCGTAGACATCACTTCATGGTAAATTATCTCAACCTAACTTGAAATGTCTAGAGTGTCGTCGGGGAATGAGACCTCCACCTCGGACCAAGAGACCGACCGAGCTCTAGTGGTCCCCTCGAGTAAGGGGAAGGAAGCGGCGAAGTCAGTCGTCGTTGAGACTATAGTGGAGAAAGTAAGGGAGGCCAGGGCACTGGGTCAGCTACAATCAAAGTTATCGAGCCTCGGAAGGGTCAGAAGCTACACCGAGGATATTCTGTCGAAGGTGGTGCAAGGGAGATCGGCCGCCTATAAGGAAAACAGTATGAGGGACCCTTCCGAGGTGGACGAGATCCACGGTCATGACCGAGGCAAACCTTCATCGAATCAGGAAGGGCTTCCGCATCCCGAAGGAGTACGCCCTGGTCCTCCCCAGTCCAGGCTTCCGAGCATGCACGGGGACATTATTAAATACATGCGTCTTCCAATATGACGCACTCAACGCCGCCCTTTGGCTACCCCTACTGCCCTTCGTGGTTGAGGTGTTGCAGTGGTACGGCTTGAGCCCGGTGTAGCTCATACCGAACATGTGGCGGCATGTCATTGCCTTCATCCTCCAGTGCCAAGCGGTCGGCGTACAGCCTCAGCTCGTCATTTTTTGCAGCCTCTACCGGATTTGTCGAATGAGCAAGTTGGAGTACCGGTACTACCTGTCACCGAGGACGGGGGTCAAATTGATCGAGAACCCGAACTTCATCAAGCATTAGAAGGAGAAGTACTTCTCGATCCGAGGCCCCGAGTCGTGGAGTTTTCTAACGACGTGGAAGGAGGATGTTCCGAAGTGGGCGAAGGCCGAGCCGGTGCTCACTAAGGAAGAAGAGGAGGTCATGTCGAAGATCCTCGGTCTTCCGACCCTCGGTTGGAAAGATATTACCGAGGAGGTCCTGTTCGGTGGGGGTCTCAGTCCGATCGACCCTAGTACGCTCCGCTTACTTCTTTTTCTTTAGTTTATATGTTTTTGCATTTATCTCGCTAACTCTTTTCTTCTACTTTTCGTTGTTCAGAAGCCCCCGGCATGGACTACAAAGCTCTTATGGCGAAAAGGGGTGCGGCAGTGGCGAAGGGGGTGGACAGTAAGAAGAGGAAGAGGACGACGACAGGCCCCCTTCCAACCGAGCAGTTCAGGTGCCCTCGGCTCCTGCGAATGTCATTGACTTGGTCAGCGACTCCCCCTCGGTTCCGCAGGTAACGCTCCCCACCACCAATGCCATCGGATCTTTGAGCGGGGCGTTCTCGGTCGGTGCCGCCCTGGCCCTCGAGGTGCCACCATTTACGGCCGAAGCGGTGGCCATCATCACCGAAGAGCACAAGAAGCTCTTCGTCCCAGATTGGCGAGTGATGAAGCTCGATGGCTTCCTCGATGACGCGGGGATGTGTATGCAAGCCGTGCGCCATTTGTCAACCCAGAAGGATCGCGCGGCTCTGAGGGCTGGCACGGTCGGCGATGACGCATTGGAGATCAGCCGGTCAGCGATGTCAATAAGTGGATTACTCTGCCCTCTTAAGTTTCGGAGTTAGTGGTTTTGGGCTCTCACGTTCTTCTTCTTTTGTTTTCAGACCCTCTAACACTTTAGCCATATGCTCGAGCAGTTCGCCGAGCAGGAGAAGGAGATGAAGGCGATGAACAACCATGAGCAGGCAGAGCGTGCCAAGGCGATGAATTTGTTCGAGGCCAAACAATGGCTCTCGACCTTGCGAGCTGCCGAGGTCGGTGCCCTCGAGACTAAACCTGCTGAGGCACTCGAGCGCTCAGCGGCCGAGGCAGCCAAGGTCGAGGCACTGGAGAAGGAGAAGGCTCGCCTCGAGGAGGAGCTGGCGAATGCTCTGAAGGCATCTGAGGAGGCGCTGAAGGAGCAGGAGACGAAGGTGGAAAAGGCGAAGAAAGCCCTTCAAGACAAAGCGGAGGCCCACATGATGACGAACATGGAGGAGGCCTACACTCGGGCTTTGAAGCATGTGGCGGCTCGTCTCCTGGACTTCGACAGCTCAGGGTACTACTTCTACGACCCGGTAGAGGGCGAGGAGTTCATTCCACTGGTTGAGGTCGATCCTGAAGGGGAAGGTGATGAAGCTGACAGAGATGGCGAGGAGGAGGCGAATCCGGAAGGGGCGCTCGTCACTTTGCCGAGCGAGAGCGCCTCGGAGCAGCACCTCGAGGTGGCTCCCTGACTTAGTCACTTTTTCTTCTTCTTTTTTTTCTCTTCTTCATGTACTGCCGAACTGCGGACTGGCCACCGCTTTAATTTTGAAATGAATTAGAAAACTCTATCTGTTTTTGTCTAAGTGTTGAAAAATTTTCCAAATTCTTTTTGTCTAAGTGTTGGAGAGATCTTCGAGCTCTTTTTTGTCTAAGTGAACGAGTCTTGAGAACTCAATGGCTCCGTACTCTGGCTCTTTTCAGATTGTCGAATCACCATAGATCGCCGAAGTGCCTCGGATAGCCGAAGTGGCTCGTCTCAAGACTAGTCTTGGGGCGACGAGATTGGGGCTCGTGAGGAACCAAGAGCGGCTTCTTGAAGCGGAGTCGGATCTCCGCAAGGCGAAGCATGAGCTGAATCACTTGAGGTCGACCCTAGTTTGCCGAGACATAGAGAGGAGGCGATTAAAGGAGCGGATCAATGAGAAGACCCCCGAAGGTGATGACGTGGGCTCATCGACGGAAGCCAACCTCGGCCTGAAGCTTAAGCACCTTCGTCATTCTCTATCTAAGGTGACAGCGGAGAGGGACGAGTTGAAGAAGGTGAACCTCGATAAGAGCATGGAGGTTGCTCACGTTCGGTGGATGATCGCCGATGGATCTCGAGGGACAAGCTCGATGCGGCTGTCTCGTCTGAAGATAAAGGTGAAAGATGACTCGCTCAAAGAGTGAATTGTCGAGCTCGAGGCAGAAGTCTCTCGTCTTCAATCGCGATCCCAGCGGAGCAATGTCAGATCCACTTCTTGCACTCGGGAGGAGCATGATAGAGGGATAACTTTCTACGAGCTCGCGCATCGCTTGCCGCCAATGCATCGAAGCCCGGGAGATGCACAAAGTGGGGTGGCAGCTTCGTCGAGCAGAGCATCTGTTAGGGCCACCGTTAGAACGGGTGCAGATGATGCTTTTCGGCTGGCCAGCCTAGAGAAGATCGCTGAGGTGGGGCGTCGGCAATACAACATTCGTCGCCCCTGGGTGTCTCTCAACCGAAGTATCCCCGCGCCTAAGAGGCGTTGAAGTAGGTCTCTGCAGTCTTGTACTTTTGGTTCCGCAAGTGTTGTATCTCGTTGTAAAGATGAGTAGTTGGTCTTGTAATTAGACTTGTTTCTCAAACTTTAATGAAATAATACTTGTTTTCGCACTTGTGTGTTTTGCTAGCATTTGTAGTTGTCAATAGTTGTAGGAGCAATTCTGAATGGTGGGACGCTTTGTACTTATTCGTTTGCGAGTAGCAAAAATCACGTCGAACCAAGTGTTGGACACCGAACTTGTTGTTTAGAGAATACCAACGGCTGTAGGAGCAATTTTGAATGGTGATCTGCTCTTTACTTGCTTAGAAGCAAGCAGTTGAAGCGGAGTCAAACCAAGTTTTAGACTCCGAGCACGTCGTTTTAAAAGTGTCAACAACTGTAGGAGCAATTCCGAATGGTGATCCACTTTGTACTCGCTTAGAAGCAAGTAGTTGAAGCAGAGTCGAACCAAGTGTTGGACTCTAAGCGTGTCATTTTGAAAGTGTCAACATCTGTAGGAGAAATTCCGAATGGTGATCCGTTTCGTACTCGCTTAGGAGCAAGTAGTTGAAGTGGAGTTGAACCAAGTGTTGGACTCCAAGCATGTCATTTTAAAAGTGTCAACAGCTGTAAGAGCAATTCTGAATGGTGTTCCGCTTCGTACTCGCTTAGGAGCAAGTAGTTGAAGCGGAGTCGAACCAAGTGTTGGACTCCAAGCATGTCGTTTTGATGCAAAAAAATTTTGTAAGTAGAGTTAGACTACCCAAAAATAGAGAACTTGAGAAGTAGAAATTTCTTTTTATTGAAAATAACTGGGCGGCCGCTTCTAAGTTGCGAGCTGCTTTTACACTTTGATAAAAAGAAAATACAAGTAAGGACTTTAGAAATGACTTCTTGAGCGCTCTTGGGGAAGTTACTTGGAGCGGTGTTTAGACACCCTCTTGGTACTTCAACAAGTACTCTACATTCCATGTCCTCGGTATTCTCCTGCCCCTGGGTCTTCGAGTTGATACGCTTCTAGACGAATAACTCTGGAGACCCTATATGGTCCTTCCCAATTGGGTGCCAACTTGTTTCTTTTGTTTGGATCAGAGATTAACAACCTTCTGAGCACTAGGTCACCCTCTTTTAGGTCGGCTGGCCGCACATTCTTATTGTAAGCCTGAGTGATCCTACGGTGGTAGGTCTCTTGTCGAATTGCAGCTCTCTCACGCACCTCGTCTATGAAGTCTAGGCAGTTGCGAAGCTGGTTCGCATTCTGCGCTTCATTGTAGGCTATTAGCCGGGACGAAGGAAGGCCTACTTCTAAAGGGACAAGAGCTTCGGAACCATACGTGAGGTTGAAGGGGGACTCCCCCGTCAGAGTTCTCTTGGTGGTGCGATAGTTCCAAAGCACATTGGGGAGTTGTTCGAACCACAGCCCCTTAGTGGATTTGTCCAGCCTCATCTTCAGGCCAGAGAGGATTTGTTGATTTGCGTTCTCCGCTTGGCCATTGGACTGAGGGTGAGCTACCAAAGAGAAGCGCTGCTGAATGGCGAGGTCAGTGCAAAAATTACGGAAGGTCGCTCCCGTGAATCGAGTCCCATTGTCAGTTACGAGGATACAAGGTACCCCGAACCGGCAAACGATGTTCTTCCAAAAGAACTTCTAGACCTTGTGCTCGGTGATTGTCGAAAGAGGTTCAGCCTCGATCCAATTTGAGAAGTAGTCTATTGCTACTACTAAGAACTTCAGCTGGCTCGGCGCTGGAGGGAAGGGTTCGAGCAAATCCATCCCCCACATTGCGAAGGGGATTGGACTCGCCAAGGACGTGAGTTGTGCTTGGGGCAGGCGACGGATCGGGGCGAATCTCTGGCAGGAGTCGCACCGATGGATGTATTCCTCGGAGTCACTCAATAGTGTGGGCCAGAAGTAGCCATAGTTTAGGAGTTTACGAGCGAGGGATCTCGCCCCCAAGTGCGCGCCACACATTCCTTCATTGGTCTCTTTTAGGGCATAGAGCGCTTCCTCCGGAGAGAGGCACCTCAGATAGGGTCGCCCGTCAATCTGAGTGTAAGAGCGTTTGTACATGACTCCGTCAAGGAGTGTGTACTGCTTGGCTCACGTCCTGATCCTCCTAGCCACTTTCGGGTCTTTGGGAAGGAGTTCGTCTCTTAGATACTTGAGGAGGGGCTTCATCCAGTTCTCCCCAAGTGTTAGGGGGTAGGCTTCCATCGGTTCCGAGCTATCTTCATCAATGCTTGGTCTGAGGAGGACCTCTATCAGGACGGTCTATTCTAGACCCTGGAGGGACAAGGAGGCAAGTTTTGAGAGAGCGTCTGCCTGCACGTATTCTTCTCGAGGGACGCGCTGTAGTTGAACATCTTCGAATAAGGCTAGAAGCTCTCTAACCTTTGCCATGTACTTGGCCATGCGTTCGTCCCTTGCCTCGTATTCCCCAGACACCTGGTTGACGACCAATTGCGAGTCGCTGAAGACCCTTACGTGCTCGGCTTCTGCCTTGCGAGCCATGCAGGGCCCCACTATGAGGGCCTCGTACTCCGCTTCGTTGTTCGATGCTGAGAAGTTCAGGCGGAGGGAGTATTGGAGGACAAAAGCATCAGGGCCGGTTAAGATAATGCCAGCCCCGCTCCCATCGGCACAAGAGGACCCGTCTACGTAAACGGTCCAGACAAGGGGTCAGTGGACGACTCGCAAGGGTCGGGGATGGTGTTCTCCACAATGAATTCGGCCAGAGCTTGTGTCCTGATTGCTGTTCTGGGCTGGTAGCTGATATCATGTTGACTTAGCTCGATTGACCACTTCATGAAGTGCCCGGAGGTCTCGGGCTTGTGGAGAACTTGCTTGAGTGGCTGGTCGGTAAGAACAACCACCGAATGAGATTGGAAGTATGGGCGGAGCTTCTGGGTCACCATGACCAGGGCGAGGGCCATTTTCTCAAGCTTCGGGTAATGGAGTTCAGCGTCCCGGAGCACCTTACTCACATAATAGATGGGCTTCTGTGCCCTATCCTCTTCCCTTACAAGGACCGCACTGAGCGTCTGTTTCGAAGCTGCGAGATGGAGGTAGAGGACCTCCCCAGGTGTGGGCTTGCTCAGAAGCAGGGGGTTAGCTAAATATTCCTTAAGCTTATCGAAGGACTCCTGCTGTTGCTGTTTCCATTCAAAGCCTTTAGCCCTCTTGAGGGCCTTGAAGAAAGGGACGCACTTCTCTCGGACTTGGAGAGGAATCGGCTGATCCCGACGAGGCACCCCGTGAGCCTCTGTACCTCTTTGACGTTGGAGGGGGGAGCCATTTTGAGAATGGCCTGGATCTTTTTGGAGTTAGCCTCTATACCCCTCTGGCTGACCATAAACCCTAGGAACTTGTCCGATGAGACACCGAACGCACACTTGTTCGGGTTTAGTCTCATATTGTGCCTCCTGAGCACCCCGAAGGCTTCTTAAAGGTTGAAAATGTGCTCCTGCTCTCGGGTGCTCTTGACCAACACGTCGTCTATGTAAACTTCCATGTTTCGGCCAATTTGGTCTTGGAAGACCCTATTCACAAGGCACTGATATGTAGCTCCCGCGTTTTTCAAGACGAACAACATAACTCGGTAGCAATAGAGGCCCTGGTCAGTCACAAACGAGGTCTTCCGGATGTCAGGAGGGAACATCCGAATTTGGTTGTACCCCGAGAAGGCATCCATGAAGCTGAAGAGCTCATGCCCAGAGGTCGCATCGATCAGGACGTCGATGCTGGGAAGAGGAAAAGGGTCCTTCGGGCATGCCTTATTAAGATCGGTGAAGTCGATGCATATCCTCAGCTCCTGTTGGCCTTTTTGACCATCACCACATTGGAGAGCCACTCAGGGTAGTTTACCTCCTGGATAAATCGGGCGTTGAGGAGCTTCTCGACCTCCTCTTTGATCGCCTGTTGTCGCTCGGGAGCAAACTTCCGCCTCTTCTGTTGGACAGGTTTGACCCCAGGGGCAACGCTCAAACGATGCATTAAGAGCTCTTCTGAGATCCCGGGCATGTCGGCCGTGGTTCAAGTAAAGAGGTCATGGTTCTCCCATATACATCGGGAGATGTCTTGCTTAATGGAGGGGGAGAGAGCCTTGCTGATGCGGAACGTCTTAGTGGCATCTTCTTCGGAGAAGGCCACTTCCTCCAATTCATCCACGGGCTCGGAGATAGTTGGACTGCCTTCTTGAGGAAGTTTGAGTGCTTCCAGAGAGAGAACCGGACCCCCCATCGAGGTCATGTAGCACTTCCGAGCCACTTCTTGGCTTTTCCTCACTTCTCCCACTCCTGAGTGAGTGGGGAACTTCATCTTCATGTGGTAGGCTGAAGGGATGGCTTGAAGTGCGGCCAAACCTGGTTTACCCAGGATAACATTATAGGCGGCCTTGACGTCTACCACCACGAAGTCCATTCGCTCCATGCGGGTTGCCGGGGCTTTTCCAGCAGTTACGTCAAGGGTTATAACTCCCTCGATCGTTACCGGGACCCAGTAAACCCATGAAGAGTGTAGTCTGTAGGCTTGAGCCGGTCCCTTGACAGCTGGAGACCCTTAAAAGCCTCCAAGAAAAGGATGTTGACGGAGCTGTCGTTATCCACCAAGATTCAACGAACGTCGTAGTTCACCATTTGGAGATTGATGATGAGGGCATCGCAGTGGGGTGTGCGGACACCCTCTAGGTCCCTATCAGATAACGTCACCGGGACTTCTAGGCCTTTGGGGGGGAAGGTGGCTCTGTATGGAATTGACTTCCCTAACGAACACTTTTCGGGAAGAGTTAGAATCTCCTCCCATTGGGCCTCCGTGTATCAGGTGCAGGATGGCCTCTGCTTCGACCTCCGGAGCCTCCACATGCTGTTCTGCTCGCTTGTTAGCCCCCATGGGCAGCAGGGGCAGATCGGCCCTATCCTTTCTGACGAAGCAAGTGAGCTGCCCTCTCTGAATGAGGGCTTCAATCTCATCTTTCAGGGCTCGACATTTGTCGGTGTCGTGCCCGTGGTCCCGGTGAAAATAGCACAACTTATTCTAGTCTCTCCTCTTTCCCGAAGTATTCATCTTGGGGAGAGGCAATTGGAAGCCCTTGTTCCCGATCTCCATCAGGATGGCAGATACACTCGCATTAAGCAGAGTGAATTTCTCAAACCGAGGAGGAGGACGATGCTGACCCCCATTGTCCTTTTGGAGCTTCTTAGCTCCTTCTTCTTCTACACCCTTCCGCTTATTCGCGAAAGACGATGCCTAAAAGGTGGGGCGGTGGAGAGCTTCTTCCGCTGGGATGTACTTCTCACTCCGAAGTAGGAGCTCTGAGAAGTCCTGAGGGGGACTTCATGCCGAGGAACGTCCTGAGGTCAGCAATGAGGACGTTAGACTAAAAGGCGATAGTGGCCACCGAGGGCTCCATGGAAGCGATGGACCTTGTTTCAGTAGTGAAGCACTTGACATAGTCCCTTAATTGTTCGCCCCTCTTTTGGCTGAGGAACAGCAGGGAGGTGCTCGTCTTCTCGGTGTGGTGACTGCTCACGAAATGCATGAGAAAAAGAACCTCAAACTGGTCCAAGGAGAAGATAGATGCTGGTGCAAGTCAAGAATACCATTTTCGGGCTGGCCCCTTGAGTGTGGCCGGGAAGGTCTTGCAGAGGAGGGCATCGGATGCATGGTGGATCATCATGAGAGTTTTGAAACTCTCGATGTGATCGGCGGGGTTCGTCTCCCCGGTGTAGGTCTTGAAGTGGGGAGGTTTGAAGTTGTTTGGAACTGGAGCCTCCATGATGGCACGAGAGGATGGGAGCCTGCTTGGGAGGAGGTCCCTTGCCTGTCGTCCTTCATCTCGGTTGAGCTGGCCGAGGCGCCTCTCCATCTCGTGGAGACGGCAGTAGACCGAGTCCTCCTTTCGGTCGTATCTTGCGGAGCCCCGAGAATCGTCCTTATGCCATGGAGGACTGTGGCTGTGACGGCGATGGCTCTGAATAGGTGGCGGACTGATAGAACGATGGGGGTGGCTCGGAGTAGGCCGTGGACTCTGGGAGCGTCGGTGGTGATCAGGAGAAGGGCTGCGATGGCTTGGAGCCGGCCTGGGACTTAGGGAACGGCAGCGATGGCTCTGAGCTGGCCGAGGACTGCGGGAGTGGCAAGGATGGTGAGGAGCTAGTGGAGGACTGCGGGAGCCGCGAGGATGGCAAGGAGCTGGCGGAGGGATGGGAGCCTGATGGCCCTTGTTGGGGGTGCATTGAGAGCCCAGAGGACTGCCTCCTGGAATTGCTGAATTTCCACCCTCATGACGGGAGCCTCCTGCTCCCGCTGGGCTCGAGGTGCAGGATGGCCTGCCGGGGAGCGACTCCGTCTTAGGCGATGCTGGGGCAACTCTCTCCGCCTCCAGGAGAGTTGGACCTCCCATGGTCTGATCGGCATGGTGATCGATCCCTCGGGTGCTTGTGGTGAGGGTTCACCTCGCGAGTCCGCCTCTCATCCAGACGGGTGTGGAGATCGGGTCCACGCTCAGTCTGCCGACTGGTGAGCACATCCCGCATGTCTTTTGGAGTGGGTGGACTATGGGAAGACATAGAGTCCGTGTCGGCGTTGTGGATGGAAACCCGAACCTGATGCGCAGGTTGCTTGTGGTGGCTTTGTCGAGAGGGTTCCCTCACTGTGGCTTAGGGTCCCAAAGGCTGCAGAATAGACTGTGGGGCCTGCTGTTCGAGCGGTAGGGTTGGTTGGATGGGATCCCTCTATGGAGGAGGAGGAGGAGGATGAGAAGAGGCTGTCCTACGATTGGAGTTTGTGGGCTTCCTCTTGGGAGGCATGGCTAGGAGTAGCTTTGGCTGAAGGATGAAGGTAGGGTTGCTTGTCGAGTACTTCCCACAGACGGCGCCAATCTATTGCCGGTGAATCTGGTGTAGGGGCAATAGATAGAATTTGTAAGTTCGTAGGAACTCGAACCGACTGAATCCTTATTCTTCCTTATTGACTAGTTGACTCCTTGGAGCTCCCGCGAACCTGCACAAATGTTCGAAACACCGGGATGGATCCCGGCGACGAACCCTCCAACGCTCTTGTCAATACCAGAAAAAGTAAAGTGAAAGAGCTTGAGTGCACAAAGAGTGATCACCTATGATAGTAGAAGGTAGGGGGTATTTATAGTCGCTATGGGGATATCTTTCAGGATAAGAGTGAATCCCTACTTCCTGGTATGGCTGGATAGGGGTGGTTATAACCACCTCCTCAAGATAAGGATGAGCCATGATTTCCTCCTTTCCTGTTGAACTGGTCCCTAACGGGTTGAGACCCGTTTTCAAATGAGCAGATCCGTTCACGGGTTAGCGGGTCCAAGAGGAGAGACCCGGTTCCCAATTCGGACCCGTCTGTAGGTGAAATTACCATCTTGCCCCTGCGACTTTAGAATTCGTGCCCACTTTGAACGGTTTCGATTTAACCCCACTTTCAGCCATATCAGTCCCTATTAGTAGTAGTTCTGAGGACAGAACTATTCTAAGGAGGGAGTGATGTAACACCCTATATTTTTAAATAATGTTTTTGAGATTAATAATGAATTTAAATGATTTTTGGTGATTTAAAAAATATTTTTCTGATGTTTATCCTTTTACACGTGCAAAATACGTGTAAATATTTTCTTGGGAAGTTCAAAGTTAGAAATTATTTTGGAAAAACCTAATATTTATTAGTAGAGATTATTTATGCATTTTCTGGATTTTTCTGATATTTATTTGACCTATTTGAAAATATTTTAAAAAGAGGGGCTTTTGTCAAAATTGCCACTTTGAGTGAAAACTCTAGATTTTCCTATTTTTGGACTGAGTATGATGCCTAGCCAACTCAGAGATAAAAAGTTTTCTTTTTGTTTTAATAGATTTGGTTTATTTCGCAAATTTCTTAAAGAAGGGTCTTTTTGCAAAATTGCCACTTAGAGGCAAAATTACAAAATTTGTTTTTCTGAGTTTGAAAACAGTGTCGGCCAATATTAGGGTAGTAATTTTGTTTTTAAATTTTAATTGAAATAGTTTATTTAATTTCAAGTATAAGGAGTTATATATGTAAAGATATATTCAAAAGGGATATTATGAAAATCTATTCAAAAACCCTAATTACCCTACTCCCGGGCTAATATAAGGAGTGGTGCAGTCGTCTTTTTGTTGTACTACACAAAGGTTTTTCTTTATTATTGATTTCTTGGAGTTTCGAAGCGAGGATCTTGGTTTTCTTGCAAAAGGAATGACTTTTGTTATTCTTTTTATTACTTCGGTTGACTCTTCAAAAAGGTGAGTGACATATATTTGGTTTCTTGCTGTTGTATGCATGTTGTATGTGATGTTTTTCTATTAGAAAGCATGTTAGAAGTTTTTATGATGATAAAATGAATTTTGATGGATGGATGAATAAAAATTGAATCTTTTCATGAAAACTATGCTATTGATGATTAAAACTACACGTAGATGACTTGAGAGTGTTAGGAACCTAATAGGATTCATGAGTAGGTTATTTTCTCTCGTATTCTTGCTGTTTTGATTGTTTATACGAGTTGTATGAATGTGTATTGCACAAATTTTATAAAAAGTTGGTCTGTACTATATGTACACAATGTTTGAGAGTTTTGATGAAGTAAAACTTGATTAATCCATGTTGTAAGAGCATATATTCATGAGTAAATTATTGTAATCAGTGGGGTTTGTGTTTAATCAAGTTGTGGAAGGATTTTTGAATCAAAAAGATCGAGTTTTGAATTGAAAAGGGGATTTTTTGATTTCGGGTCTGAAGGTGTATGGCCGAAATTGTTTTTTGTGGTTTTCGTGATGTTTTCGATTGAATCTTGAGTTGTTTGATACAAAGATTGATTTGAACAACATACTACTTATATTTGATGAATATTGATGCTATAACTGATGTTTGAACACTCATATATATATACATATGTAGTTTACTGTTTTGAAGAATTGTTGAAATATGAAGTTTTGATGTTTTGGGAAGTTTTCAATTGAATATGATTATTTTTTGGGTTGGGATTGAATCTGAACATTTTACTACTCCTAATTGATGGATTTTGATGTTTTCCTGATGCTTAAGCACCCTACACACACACACACACACACACACACACACACACACATTTATATACTTTTGTTGTTTTGCAGAAATTTGTCGAAAATTTGCTCTTTTATGATCTTGATGAGATTTTGATTTGTTTTATGAACTCCAGTATGTTATACAAGTTTCATTTGATCATCTCAAGAATTATTTTTTGCAAATTTATAATTTTACAAAGATTTATAGAAGTATCAATTGAAATGTGCACGAATTTCAAAACTGTCAATTTTCGAATATGACAGTCGACTACTTCGTTATGAACTGAAGATGACAGTCGACTGTCAATTCTTGAGTTTTCGGATTTTTGCTCGACAGTCGATCGTCGTGTTTTGCACTGTCTTTGACAGTCAACTGTCAGCACTCTGGCTGATTGGTTTTGTTGAGTTTTCTTCGTTTCTCTTGAATAATTATTTCTTCGATATTATGGATTATTGATCTACTTTTTAGATTATGTTTTTGCTACATATTACAGTATTTTACAGAGAGTTATATTTTTTTTATAATAGAATTTAAATTTTATTTCTATGACTTTATAAAGTGAAATATATACTGTTTTTGAAGACATTGATGTTTTGTGATATTCTATGACTTCAAAATATGATTCTCAGTTATTTAATGGATTTAATACCTTAATTCAATTATGGAGTATATTGAATAAACTTGGATTTTGTTGATTAAAGAAGTTTTCTTGATATAAACGTTTTGATGATGGAATTGAGAGTTTTTGTAAAAGTTTTGGTGTTAATGTTTGATTTGTGAGTCTCTAGGAGTTGAGTGGGAGTCCTATGAACCGGCAGATGAGATTTTGTGGATTTTGACCAATTGGGGTCAATGGGGTTGTGTGGAATTAAGGTCCGGAAGGATACATTAACTCTAGAGAGGTGGGGATTTTGTGTTTTAATAATAATCAACTTAAGGTCAGGCACTAGTGGAGATGTGATGGAACTTGGGAAACGTAAGTATATGCTCTTGGGGTCCAATCCGACGGATACATTCCAGGACTTGTGTATTCTGTCTCGAGAGGACTATTAGTATGTTCGCATGTCGAGGGTCTGCAGTGCCTATTCACGGAACTTACAGGTACATTCGCGTGTCGAGGGCCGATGGGCTATTCACGGGATGTGCCTGTGTACTTGCACGTCGAGGGGCGGCAGTAGGGTACATGGCAGGGAGGTGATTCTTCGATTTTTTGAGCTATTCTTACATGATGCTTGCGCATTGAGGGTTGTGATGCCTATTCGCGGAGTAGTCTAGATCTTGTTTCCATCATCATAGTAGAATTAGTTGCATAATGAGGTATCTAACCCTATAAAGTGGAGAACGGTAAGGGCTTGTACCGGACCTATGTAGTATGAAATGCATAGAATCCTACAAGTATGCATTAGAGAGTCATCATATTGCATTTGTGTTTTCGTGACTTGGTTTTATGCATGTTGGTTTTCTGTTTTCCTACACTTGACACTTAGTCTAGTTTTACTTGATGTTTTCATGTTTTATTGACTCTCATTTCATATTCCATCTGTTGGTATGTGTTGATCATGATTTTCTTCTTTATGTTTTATTTATGTTGCATTTCTTTTGATGTCACCCACACCGTTATGGCTGACCCCTATAGTTTTAGGGGTTAGGGTTATCTCTAGCCTCATGTTCTACAGGTAGGTACCTATAGCATTGCGATTTGGATGCATGTGGTAGAGTGATAATATGGCTTATGTAAATTGTAAAAGAATGTGTTGTAAAAGAAAGAATTCCAATTCAAGGTGTTTAATTTTTTGCTGTGCTTTGTAAAGAAATGATGTAATAAAAGTTAAAAAATTTATCTGTGTTTTGGTTATGTTTACTATTATATTGAGGTAGATGCTGGGAATTATGCCACGTAATTCTGAGATATTATATTGTAAATTCGGGGCACTACACTAGGCCTTTTACAGGTACCCCGGCCGTCCGAGCTCCATCCGCTCTTCTGAGCCGACCTCCAGGAACTGACTCGAGCCAAGGTCGAGATCCATCCCTTCCACTTCACAAGTTACAAGAACTCACACATGTTGCTCCCACACCGAACACAAGCAGCATCAGGTTGGTGCCGTCTATGGGAAACCAAATGACTCGATCCTAAGCTCCGATCTCTCTTGAAGCCGAGCCCTCCCAGGGCTCCCAAAGCCAGAAGAGCCTTCACCACTGGACGCCGTCTAGAACCACCTCCCTCTCACAGCCATGTGAACACTCATGGATCTAATCGACCAAAAGCCAATCGTTCGGCGGGACCAAGTCCGAGCGCCTCTCGCTTGGTTGCTAAAGACTTACGGCATATCATCAACCACCGGCAGCCCGTGAGCAACCTTCATCTCCAGCTCAGCCGATCAAGGAACCAGCTCCGACTCATAGCATTCTCCCATCCCGAAGCAGGGAACACAATCGTCGCCACTCCCCTTGTAACACCTCGTAATTTCTAAAGATATAATATATATATATATATATATATATATATAAGTGGATGGCAGTTTGGTAATTAATTTGAATATGAGAGGGGGGCCACGGATTGAGAAATGCACAAATGTGCTGTTTGGGGTGATGCCATTGATGACGTCACCTGAGGCCCACCCAGATTAGGTTTGAGATGAAAGACAGCGGCAAATGTTTGATGTGATGATGTGGCTTAGGGGCCCACGATGGGGTTTCAGATGTACTTCATCACGGGGAGAGAAGGGAGAGAGATTGAATAACATAGTCCCATATTGGGAATACAATAGATTAAAATAATAATAAATAATATAGCCTATGATCAAGAGTCACTAATCCGGTTAACCACCTTTTGAGAGGCAACTTGTGGTGAGCAGTTGTACTATACCATAAATAATTTGTCTGATAAATTGTATAAATTGTCCGAGTTTGGGGCAGGGGCGTTACAAATTGTATCAGAGCCGACTTTCAACACCGAGTGTGGGGCACGTCTATATAGTCGGGTGGTGAATTCCAGGATCATGTTTAGTAGGGCGGATAGGAGAGTAGATGCTCCACATCGTTTAGAAAGTAGATCCTGCACTAGATTGTGCATGCCCCATGCTCAGTGAGGACGCTGATTTCTAAAGGGGGGTGTATGTAACACCCCGTAATTTCTAAAGATATATATATATATATATATATATATATATATATAAGTGGATGGCAGTTTGGTAATTAATTTGAATATGAGAGGGGGGCCCACAGATTGAGAAATGCACAGATGTGCTGTTTGGGGTGATGCCATTGATGACGTCACCTGGGGCCCACCCGGATTGGGTTTGAGATGAAAGACAGCGGCAACTGTCTTGATGTGATGACGTGTCTATAGGCCACGATGGGGTTTCAGTTGTACTTTATCACGGGGAGAGAAGAGGAGAGAGATTGAATAACATAGTCCCATATCGGGAATATAATAGATTAAAATAATAATAAATAGATCAAGAGTCACCAATCTAGTTAACCACATTTTGAGAGTTACCAATCCGGTTAACCACATTTTGAGAGGCAGCCTGTGGTGGGCCTATGATAACATAGTCCCATAAAGCCTATGATCAAGAGTCACCAATCCGGTTAACCACATTTTGAGAGGCAGCCTGTGGTGGGTAGTTGTACTATACTATAAATAATTTTTCTGATAAATTGTATAAATTGTCTGAGTTTGGGGCAGGGCATTACACCCCTGGGGGTGGTTCACCTTCGCCAAGTCAGGGAAAAACAAGCTCCAGTCATGAGAGTCGAGTTCCGAGATTTCAGGAACGAGATCCTCCGTGCCCTCGGAGGCGGTCCCGGATTCGAACATCAAACCGCCGGCCTAAGGCGCGAAGAGGGTCGGGGTCCCAAGTCTCACGGTTCATCCACAAACCGGCCAGGCACATCAGCCAAGTCGACCCCCGTTCTCCCTCCAAATTCTAGATGCTGAGATTCCAAGGAATTCTAGGACGCAGCTCGCGATCTACAAAGGCGAGAGTGATCCAGTTGATCACATGGAAGGGTTCAAAACCCTCATGATGATTCACAGCGCATTGGATCCTTTCCTATGTCGTGCCTTCCCTGCCACCCTTCACGGCCAGGCTAGGAAATAGTTCTCAAAGCTCACCCCAGATTCAGTCTTCTCATTCGACTAGCTCAAAGCAAACTTTCTTGCCCACTTTGTGACCAGTTGGAAGGTCGAAAAGACGAGCGCGTCCCTTCTGGACCTCAAGCAGAAGGAATGAGAGCCCCTCCGCGAGTTTGTGCGGAGGTTCACAAGGTGGTCTCGTTCCTTGATGCCAGTGTCGCCTCAGCATCCTTTCGGTACAATGTCCAAGCCAGTTGAAGGCTTCTTTGGCCAAGAAATCACCCCTAGACTTTCCCGACCTTCCCAACAGGGTCGAAAAGTACATCTGATCTGAGGAGTCCCTTCACCACGGAGGCCTGAAAGAAACCCCAGGCAAGGAGAAGAGGACGACCAAAGAATCCCAGCCTATGAAGAAGGCCCAGAAAGATCTGTCTGCCCAGAAATGCTCCCCGACGGTCCCCTGTTTTGAGACGTACACTCCGCTGACACAAAACATGTTGGCCATACTCCTGGAAATCGAGGACATGGGTATCATCCGCCTTCCTCCCCGACCTAACATTAACAAGAAAAGAGACTGGAGGTTCTACTGTCGCTTTCATCAGGACAACGAGCATGAGACCGATAATTTCCGCACCCATCAAAGACGAAATTGAAGCCCTCATCCAGAGGGGGTACCTGAGGGAGTACACTCGAACCACCCCCAGAGACCAGAGGGATCCACAGCCGTCACCTCGTCATCGGACGAACAGCAGGCGGCCCGAGCCCGAGCCCGAGCTCGAGGAGGCCGGTGGGCCAACCATCCTTCACTGTGTCCACGGTGGACCTATTGGGGGAGAATCGAACACCTCCCGCGAAGCTTTCATTCGGGAAGTAAACTCGGTCCATAAATATCCGCCTCCCATGCCACAGAGGTTGACGGTCTTTTTCTCCATTGAAGATCTCAAAGGCTCGGAGCCTGTGGACGTGCTGGAGGAGGTCTCTGTCTCCGAAGAAGACATGTCCAAATGGTTTCGAGTAAGCCAATCTCTTGCCTCGGACCTAAAGCTGGTAATCATCGGATGCATTTGTCGGAATTCCAACCTCTTTGCCTGGACGCCATCCGACATGCCTGGAATCTTCGAGGACATCATTATGCACCGGCTATGCGTCTACTCGGACTCGAAGCCGGTCCAACAGAAGCGACATAAGTTTGCCCCCGACAGGCAACATGTGGTGAGGGAAGAAGTAGGAAAACTCCTCTCGGCACGGTTTATACAGGAAGTCGGCTACTTAGAGTGGCTGGCCAATGTTGTGATGGTGAAGAAGACGAGCGGGAAATGGAGAATCTGCATAGATTTCACAGACATCAACAAGGCCTATCCTAAAGATCCATTCCCTCCCTCAAACATCGACGTCTTGATAGATGCAACCTCGGGGCACGAGTTGCTGAGCTTCATGGATGCCTTTTTAGGCTACAACCAGATAAGAATGTTCCCTCTGAGCAAACCGAAGACTGCCTTCGAGACCGACCAAGGCCTTTATTGTTATCGGGTCATGCCCTTCGGGACCAGCGCCACATATCAAAGGCTCGTTAGGTAGGTCTTCAAAGACCTGATTGGCCGGAACATAGAAGTGTATATTGGCGATATGCTTTTCAAAAGTTGTAGAGTTCAGGATCATGTCAGCGACTTCGAAGAGACTTTCGGGGTCCTGCAATCTCACAACATATGACTCAACCCCTCTAAATCCGCCTTCGGCTTCTCCTCGGGAAGGTTTCTCGGATTTGTGGTGAGCTAGCACAGCATCGAGGCAAATCCCGAGAAGATTCAATCCATCGTTGACATGGTCCCTCTGAGAAACGTCAAAGAAGTCCAAAGGCTCACGGGACGACTGGCGGCCATCGGTCGTTTCCTCTCCAAGTTAGGAGAGAAATGCTCCCATTCTTCAAGGCCCTCCGGAGGGGCAAAAAGCTTCGAGTAGGAAACCTCTCAACAAGAGGCGTTTGACCAGCTTAAAGCCTACCTTGCCAACCTACCGCTCCTCAGCAAGCCAGAACCGGGCGAACCCCTATTCCTCTAACTGACTGCCACAGAACACGTGCTCAGTGCCGTATTGGTTACAGAGGAGGAAGGGGTGCAGAAGCCCCTCTATTATGTCAGCAAGGTCCTACACGATGCTGAGGTCCGATACCCTAGGATGAAAAATATTACCTACGCCTTGGTGATGGCCACACGGAAACTCCAACCCTACTTTTAGGCCCACTCTGTCCGCATCCTTACGGATTAACCTCTCAAAATGGTTCTCAACAAGCCCGAGAACTCTGGCCGCTTAATCAAGTGGTCAATCGAGCTCAGTCATACGACATCAACTACCATCCTTGGATGGCCATCAAAGGCCAGGCTCTCGTTGAGTTCCTTACGGAGTGCACCATCCTCGAGTCCCCAAAAAAATTGGGAGGACATCCTGGCATGGGACGTCTATGTCGACGAATCATCATGCAAGAAAGGGAGCAAGACTAGCGTCATTCTCAAGGGCCCCGACGACTTCGTCCTCTAGTATTCTCTTCGACTCAATTTCCCGGCCACAAACAACGAGGTAGAATATGAAGCTTTGATTGCTGGACTTACACTGGCCTACCAGGCAGGGGCAAGACGAATACGGATCTTCAGTGATTCCCAGCTTGTGGTCAATCAGATCACTGGGGAGTACAAAGCCTACGACCTTAGGATGACCCAGTACTTGGCATGCGTGAAACAGCTCCTGGAGCTCTTCGAGCAGGCGAGGGTCCGGCGGATCCCAAGAGAACAAAACTATCACGCCAACTCCTTATCTAAACTCGAGTCATCATCCCTCAGATGATTAGACCACACTGTCCTAGTCGAGGTCCTCCTCAAACCTAGCATCGAAGAACCTAAAGTCCTTTGCCTCACCTCCGGTGATCTAGCTGAGACATGGATGGATTCTATACAAAAATTCATGACCAACGGCGAGTTACCGCAGGACCATGCCGCAACACGGACTACAAGGATCCGGTCCGAAAGGTTCACCTTAATTGGGGACATGCTCTTCAAATGCTCCTACACCAAGACTGACGGGAGACCCTATCTCCGCTGTCTGAAACAAAATGAAGCTAAGTATGCCCTGGAGGAGCTACATGAAGGGATTAGGGGATGTGACATGGGCAGCAGGTCGCTGGCTCGAAAAGCGCTCAACCACGGCTACTACTAGCCAACTATGCTGCAAAACACTCAGGACCTAGTAAAAGGGTGCGGCCCCTGCCAAAGATTCTCTCCCATCAAACGCTCGCCCCAAGCCGAACTAAAGTCGCTCGCCAGCCCTACCCATTCGCCATGTGGGCGATGGGCCTAGTTGGCCCCTTTCTACAGGCTACCGGCCAAAGGCGATTCCTTATTGTGGTTGTCGACTACTTCACCAAGTGGGTCGAGGCATAACTCCTAGCCACGATCACGGAGCATCAAGCCCAACAATTCTTCTGGAAGCTCACCATCTGTCGGTTCGGGATCCCATGCGTGTTAGTCACTGATAACGGAACCCAGTTCGCTGGCAAACTTTTTTTGAAAGTTTTGTGAAGACCTCAGCATTCAACAGTGCTTCTCGTCAATCTTTCACCCCCAATCAAACGACCAAGCAGAAAATACCAACCGGCAAATTCTTAATGGACTCAAAAAATGGCTGGACCAATCCTCCAAGGGTCTATGGGTCGAAGAGTTATCATGCGTTCTCTGGTCACACCAGAGTACCAAGAGAATCCCGACCGGTGAGTTTTCGTTTAACCTGGCATACAGGACCGAGGCGATCATCCCACAGGAAGTCGGCCTCCCCTCACCTAGGTACATGGGCTTCGACGAGGAATCAAACTCAAGCGACCTCTGTGCGAACCTAGACATTCATTGACGAAGTCTGGGAAAGATCCACCATCCAGCGAGTTGAGAGGATTTACAACAAGAAAGTCCGTCCGACCAACATCAAGGAAGGGGATCTCATACTCAGAAAGCTAGCAATCTCCCAGCCCACAGCCAGAGGCAAGCTCACCCAAAATTGGGAAGGCCCATATAAGGTCTCCTAAATGGTATGTCCTGGTATGTTCCGACTTGAAGACCTGGGGGCAGGATGGTTAAGAGGCCCTAGAACGCAGAGCACCTCATAAAGTTTTAAGAAGGAAAGTGAGGAAGAGTCCACTATTGTAATGGGCGCTACACGCCAATTTTCTGGTAAATAAAAAAACATGATATAAGGGCAGGATATTTTGTTTAACAAATAAAAGTTTGTGGATTCTTCAATCGCTTACGTCCTCACCACTCGGCTTAGACTTCGACCACCTATGAGGGATTCTTCAATCCCTCACATCCTAGCCCCTTGGCTTGGACTTCGACCACCCCTGAGGGATTGCTCAATCCCTCAAGTCCTTGCTCCTCGACTCGGGCCTCGGGTACTAAGGTTCTCGCCCTTCGGCTTGGACTTCGATCACCTACAAGGGATTATTCCATCTCTCACGTCCTCTTCGCTCGCATGGATTTCGACCACCTATGAGGGATTTCTTAATCCGTTACATCCTCGCCCCTCGGCTTGGACTTCGACCACCTACGAGGGATTCTTCAATCCCTCACATCCTAGCATTTTGACTTGGACTTCGACCACCCATGAGGTATTTCTCAATCCCTCAAGTCCTTACCCCTCGGCTCGGACCTCAGGTACTAACGTCCTTGCCCCCCGACTTGGACTTCGACCACTAACGAGAGATTTCTCAATCCCTCGCGTCCTCGCCGCTTAGCATGGACTTTGACCACCTACGATGGATTTCTCAATCCCTCACGTCCTCGCCCTTCCGCTTGGACTTCGACCACATACAAGGGATTCTTCAATCCCTCACGTCCACACCGCTCGGCATGGACTTCGACCACATACGAGGGATTTCTCAATCCCTCACATCCTCGCCCCTCAGCTTGGACTTCGACCACCTATGAGGGATTTCTTAATCCCTCATTTCCTCGCCCATCGACTTGGACTTTGAATACCTATAAGAGATTCTTCAATCCCTCATGTCCTCGCTGCTCGGCTTGGACTTCGACCACCTATGAGAGATTTCTTAATCCCTCCAGTCCTTGCTCCTCGGCTTGGACCACGGTAACTAATGTCCTCACCACTCAGCATGGACTTCGACCACCTATGAGGGATTTTTCAATCCCTTAATTCCTTACCCCTCGGCTCGGTCCTCGGGTGATAACGTCCTCACCGCTCGGCATGGACTTCACCCACCTATTTGGTATTTTTCAATCCCTCAAGTCCTTGCCCCTCGGCTCGGACCTCAGCTACTAATGTCCTCGCCGCTCGGCATGGACGTCGACCACCTATGACGGATTCTTCAATCCCTTAAGTCCTAACCCTCGGCTTGGACCTCGGCTACTAGCGTCCTCGCCGCTCTGTATGGACTTCAATCCGTAAAGTCCTAGCCCTCGGCTCGGACCTCGGCTACTAACGTCCTCGCCGTTCGGCATGGACTTCGACCACCTATGAGGGTTTCTTCAATCCCTCGTCCTAGCTCCTCGGCTCAAACTTTGGCTACCAACACCATCATCCCTCTGCAAGGGCTTAAACTCACCGCTTACCCAAGTTTTAGTTTGATTTGCGGTCCTTTCCCACAGCGAGGACCTCCGAGCCCTGCACACTGAGCTGACCCCCTTTCACCCGCTGACAGCCAGGGTAGAGCAGCCTTCATCGCTCCTACCCCTAACTGTCAGCGGGTGATAGAAGAGCCACCTGCCATGGGGATCCCCGGACAAGATCTGCACTTTTGACACCCACCTTAGGCAAGCGCCTCAAGCCCCGCAATCCGAGTCGACCCCCCCTTTCACCCGCTGGAAACTAGGGATAAAATAGCATTCATCGTCGTTACCCCTAATTGTCAGAGGGTGGTAGGAAAACCACCAGTGACAAGAGCTCAAGGTGAAGTGAGGAATGATCTAATGGGGGGGGGGGGTTATATAGCCCTCAGGTTATGCACATTTATGGGTGATAGAAGAGCCACCGGCCATGGGGATCCCTGGACAAGATCTGCACTTTTGACACCCATCTTCGGCAAGCGCCTCGAGCCCCGCACTCCGAGTCGACCCCCTCTCAACTGCTAGCAACTAGGGATAAAACAACATTCATCGCTGTTATTCCTAATTGTCAGAGGGTGGTAGGAGAACCACCAGTGGAGAGAGCTCATAATGGAGTGAAGAATCATCTGATTGGGGGGGGGGGGGGGTGAGGGTTATATAGCCCTCAGGTGATGCGCATTTATGGCATAGGAAGTCGAAATGTCTGATAGACATTTATGACATTGGAAGACGAAACGTCCTCCATTACTAGGCATTCAAGATCCCTCAATCTCGTCATCGCCCTTCCGCTTGAACTTCCCCCTCGGCCCAGACACCGAAGACCTATCCTCGGAGATCAAAAGTATGCGCACGGCAAAAGAACCAATCAAAGCAATACAATCATATTTTCTCATTATTATTTTAACTAAAGAAAATGCATCGTTACATGGGGAGACTTTATTATATCGTTTACAATCGGCCTAGGGCTCCTGTATCGGAGCTACAGGGTTGATACAAACAAGTTCGAGGCCAACCGAGCGAGTTAGGTCCTTCGTCGGATCGCCCGGTACTGCCAAGGTTGACACACCTACGGCCGAGCTCTGTGCTTCAGAAGTCCTCGTCGGCCCAATTCTCGGGGTCGGCAATGAAGCTCTGGCGGAACGGCATGCATTTCCAAAAGAGATGGATCGGGATTCGGACATCCCGAGCATTATCTTATACCGTTATACCTCCAACTCCCTTTTGTAACACCTTCATATTTTATAATTCAAAAATAGCCATTTGTAATTTTATTTATTGTTATTAGATATTGTTATTGTTATTATTATGCATAAATATGTAACTTTATTATATATATATATATATTCTTTAATTTATTTATTTATTTGGTGGAGTTGGTTTTATTGGATTTTATTATGAAAAGAAGAAGTATAGGGACATATGAATAATAAAAGAGTCAAATAGGGAACTATAGTTAATTTTTCATTTTTCCTTTTCTTTTCTTCTTTCTTTTCATTTCGATCAGATCGTTTCCCCATTTCTTTTTGACCGAAACCGAAACCCAACTTCGGAAAATTTCCCCATGCCAAATCCCGGGGTTTTCTTCATAAAATTTTGAATAAATTTAGGGGTAGGCTAATTGAAAGGTTCTGTTCCTCATGGTGGCTTCAATTTGGAGAAAAAGCAACAGGAAGCAGAAGCAGCGTGTTCAGGAAGCAATAGCGGAAAGCTTATACAGTCGGTTTTCGCGTCTCCCCAGATGAGTATGATTTCTTATATTTTATGAATATGTTGTGTTATCTAAAAAATTTATATTATGAATTGCTTTGTGTGATACATTAAATGTACCGTATATATATAAAGTGAATTATTGGATGTAAGGAATTTATATATATACTAGGTTTGCCCGTGAACACGTGCCTACGGCACGTTTCCGTGAACGATGCAGCATATAAAGGGCCCTGTAAAAGTTAAATATATGCACGTCTTTGTGAAGAATGATTTATATAGATGTGTATTTGGCAGTAGACATTGATGTATTCTGAATTAAGTTGTTTATTGCTTTATATCTTGCAGGATCATTTGTGACAAGCTCGAGATTGAAAAATAGTGCTGTGAATCTACAACAATAGTGGATCGAAATCACTTGCTATGTGTGACTTCAACATAAGAGATATGAAGCAATTCAGCTGCTAATACAGTTATCGCCTCATATTGCATGAATTAATTCCCAATTGTCATATTTTCATATTAAGAGAGAGAGAGAGAGAGAGAGAGAGAGAGAGAGAGAGACGGAGAGAGAAAGCTTGTTGCCAATTTTTTGATCTAATATGAAAAGTTGTAGATGCCATTAAAGAAAGAAAAACTTACATGGCCATATATAGTGATGTTATCCATTGTTGTTGTTTAATTCTGATGAAGGACTTGATCCGTACCTCAAATTTTTGAGTGCCGTCACATTAATGCAAGATCAGCTACAATCTGCAGGATGAGGGGACCAGTGAACGCAGTAAAAGAGCCTACTACAGTATTGAAAATGTTCATTGCTTAACAGTAACAATCGTGTCATTTTTGTAATGTTCGGAGAATGATATCTACATATGGTAATAGTGATTCTCAGTACACAGCACGACAGTAAGCTAGCACACATGAATATGGCAAAAAATAGATCAAAATATTGAAGCATTGTTAAAACATCTAATACAATCATCAACTCTTAGTCCAGAGATTAAATATTTACAGGCATGATTATCATTAGGCATTAGCCTACAGACATTATTCATCGGTTAGGTGCCATGGAATGGCAATGAAAAGGGTACGTTAAGTAATTTTGAGTTGCAAAATTGAAGATGTGCTGCAGTAGTCAAAATAAACGCTCACAATTAGAAAAGAACAATTTACAATAAAAGCGAAGATGCAAAATAAATAAGAGATTAGGAGATTTAACTTTTAGCATATGCTATCAAATTTATTCCCCAAAACTCATTTCAAAACTACTAAAAACTTCACATATCAACTTGCATTCTCCATCCCTAATTTTTAAGATGACATACAAAACATATATGCTCGAGCATAATGGGGAAAAAAAATCGAGCTATAATAAGTAATTAAAGGATCATAGCAACCCCAAATTATCTATTTTAATTATTTACTCTGATCATGTATAGGAAAGTAGATCGGAAAATGACTTACAATATCAGAGATTCCGAGAACAAAATCAAGAATTTCCACCAGTTTAATGCCAAACTAATCAAGAAATTTCCTAACAGAATAATCAACAATCAAAATTACTGAAATCCACATTCAAAATTACTGAAATCTACCAGCAATTGAGAATAATCAAGAACAGAATGTATGAGCTATTAAATCGAAAAATGACTTACAATCCATGACTTGCATAATCAGAATCTCATGTTTATCTTACCTTCTGCAAAAAAGAGGCAATAAGTAGGCTTGCATAATGAGTAGGATCAAATTTTCATGTGGTCATTGCAACAACAAAAGCAATTAAAAATAAATATTATTCAACAACAACAAAAAGTTTTAAAAAAATAAGTAAAAAAAAACATCGACATGATTGTCTAATTTGTTATTTTCTTACCTATCCCCTTCATAACACTTCAAGTAATCACTAATGCAATAAACATGATTGCAACTTGGGCATACCAATTAGGTATAGGCATTTTCTGTATCTACTCACTAATGCAATACTCCCATATCTGACCTCACTCGACAATGAGTTAATAGATTCTAAAGCCAGGCCCTTTTGTGTGCCACAGTATCCTGGACTCAAATTGCTTTATCTCCATTGCATTTTAAGTAGAGTGAACATTGCTTTAAAATAGCGTCTAACATGCATCTACCTTGTCAAGTGTAAGTTTTGACCTTTGTCTTATTTTCCACCATTATTAACTTTTCCACTAACAACTATAATATTTAATCTTAAGAATTTGATAAAAATGACTTGCCTTATTAACCGGGCAATATTGACTGCTTTGTCGGCTCAGTTGAAAAAAGAGGTAGCTAGCATATGCAATGAGCATGACACAGCTGCTAAACCTAGAAAGAGCCATTTCAGATATTCCAATAGTGCAATTCTGAGTGTGTAAAATGAAGCACAGCAGGAAATGTAACACCCATGACAGCCATTAACAGCAATCCAGAATTCACCGTAGCTGTTCCCTGTTGGTTATATTTAAATATAGCGACATTAAAATATTGGACGAAGTTGTTTATTTTATATTACTTTTCTAAGAAATCTACCTTGTCGAAGACTTGATCTTTGTTAAAATAGATGGTCCCTCCAGTGAAGAAAGCACATCCTAGAACTAAGAGCATATTTGATAATGATTGCTGAACTACACGAACCATCCCATTTCTCAATGCATATACAGATATTATCATCTCTGTCACATTTCCAAATGTAGCATTTAAAAGGCCTCCAACTACATTGCATGAGCTAAATTGCATGAGAAATTTGCAACATGTTCCATCTAATAAAGAATTAGAACTCAAACTGAGAAGAATACCTGTGGGACCAGTGTAGAGGGCAAGCTGCCTGCTACATAGGAGTTCGGAATGTAAAAGAACTTCGAGCTAACTACATTTTGAGCTGGAAACTTTCAATTGCAGGAAATTTAAAATTTAACCTGAACTGAAGCAGTGTTCCACTTTCTGTTGACGAAATAGAGTGCGTCTTGTGGAGTAACCCTTTGAGCTTTACCAGGTATGCAATCCATGGGAGGCCTGATGATTAACTGAGGGTTCTAAAATGACATGGAAACCTCATCTTTAGCTATTCTAACTCAAAATAATAAACACTAAAATACCAAAAATACTACATGCATATCAGTTAAGAGAGAGAAAGAGAGGGAGAGAGAGAGAGAGAGAGAGAGAGAGAGAGAGAGAGAGAGAGAGAGTAATAAATAAATTATACAGCGGAAAAAAAATCAAATCAACAATTCAAAACTTCCCAGCTCTCTTTCATATATAAGGGAATTGGAGCAACCAGGTCCATCATTTCAAGCTTTGACAAATCAAGATTTATCGAGGATGATGACGATGACTCCAAATACTTCATTGTACGGGAAATATCTGGCAAAATCATTTGTCAACAATGTAGATGTAAGCGAGGTTGCCTCTCACAGACACTGCCCCCTCCTGATTGAAGGCAAAAAGGAAGGTTAGTTTCCTACTCGTTAGTGGGCTTCTCTCGAGGCATCATCGGCTCCCAGTTCCTATGGGCCTTCCAGCCGTACTTGAAGTCTCCGACAATAGGAGTTCCGAGAGCTTCGGCGCAGTGAACTCGAATCTTCAATTTAAGAATTAGATTTAAATAAAGAGTTAAGAGAGGACATAACATAGTGGTGCACTCGGATTGGTGATAAGTTTTAGTTTCAAAATAAACTACCTGATGCTTCCATCCTGTTAGTGGTTGAAGTTCTAGCCAAGAGAAGCCTACACCCAAAAAAATGAACTGTAAGTAGTTATGTGAGTAGTCTTCTATGTAAACAACCGAATGAGGGCTGGACCAATTATGGTGGCAAATCTCATAAGTTAATCCCAAATGGTGTAGCACCTTCTATTCTTTTACGCAGCTGTGGGGGGAAAAATGAATCAAGAATACTTTTTTACAGCAACATTCTTGTCTTGTCTCTAAAATTTTAAATCCAGATAAATAATTAATTGGTAAAAACTATAAAGATATAAACTTCAGAAGGATAATTCTTCTTGTCACTGGGAAATATGGAACATAAGTTTCTATGGAGAGGAAGGAGAAAAATAAATTTTAGTATTCTTCAACAGGAAATGATATGAAACCAGTAACTCTTTTCATCATGGGTAAACATAGCTTGAACTTATTTAATAGGAGATGACCACAGTATTAAGCTTTGATCTAAGTACCGAAAGAGATGAAAGATTATAATGATAAAGCAGCTTTAAGGCAATATAAAAATGCCAGCACAATTAGAACATGTATGAAGATAATTTTACGTACTCGAGTACCAGTATACAGTTTCCATGGAAATCATAAACAAAATTCTAAAGAATAAATACCTCTTCTAGCTTTTTCTCAGGCAGTGAAGCGGCCACTTCCATCCAATGTTACTCCCTGAAAACAACACACTTATAAGGAAAACAACATCAAAAACTAAAATTCATAGTAAAGAAAAAGGTCCATAAGATAACCTCATCTTCAATTGGATCATCATATTGTGGAAGTATCGTCCTTGGAGCACTCAAGTCGTCATTAAACCTACAACCAGAGACGAAAAGTAAATAAAAGAAGAAATGTAAAAAAAAATATAGTTGGTCCATTTCAATAGAATAAATCTTACTTATCCTCATATCTAGTTGTCTTCTTAGCAGCCTTGTATGCTTCATCCCTTTGTTTTTGCTCCCCAATTTCCACATTTTCAAGCATATCAACCTCTGTTATGTACAGTGTATAGGTCAGTTGCAAAAATAGTACCTTCACAACATAAAATACCAAACAACAGGTTACAAATCAGCAAGAATGCAGGATCTTAAACATCAGCAAGAATGCTCTGATCTTTGAGTGTCAGGACAATTTCTCCACCCTCAATTACCTTATCCATACCATGTAGGATCTTAACCCCAGCTAAATCCTCTGTACAAAGTAAAGAGAAAGATGTCTAGTATAAATAGCCATTTTGTAGCCATATGAGAATAATAACAGCTAATCAATAAAAAACTGTGACGGTAAACATACAAAACTACAAATTTCTTTTATCAATAAGATATGCTTAATATCAAAATTTTAAAAAAATTTCCAGCAAATCCAAGAAACATTATTTCAGCAGGGTGGGCATACAAATTTCTGGATATCGACTCTCATGTGATAAGAAAATAAAGTAATGAAAACCCCTGAAACATCAGATCTGAAAGGAGCGATTGAAGTTACTTACTCATGGTGAACACTGTGCACATGCTTATATAGCCCAGTAGAACACAAAGTATTCTATTATGAAGTAAAAAAATTATTTGTGATGCGATAACACCCCTACAAAACCAGATAGTAATCACTTCAAATAGAGATAGCATCTAATCATCATCAAAATAAAACTCTGCCTCACCTGTCTAGGGTTCATTATAAACTCATTCAACCTTAACGCACATTATAAACATCTCTTAATTATTTCAAATTAAGTACAGAAAAACCTAGGAGATCAGTCAAATATTTGATTTCTGTCATCCACAGTTATCCAAAATTCTCTAAAGAAATGGAAAAGTATACCAGTGTGGCAATGGGATAGTGCTTTTCAAGCCCATATATCTGTTAGGTGGGATAGGAGATGACGATATCAGGTAAATTCACACAAAGATGATAAAAAATTAAACGAATTATGCATCTCTCTTGAGCAGCAAGTGTGTTATTCTTTTTTCTGCAAACAAACACATTTAATAAGGCAATAATACATTTCTAAGCTGGATGAGGGAGGAAAATACCAGGCACATAAGAAGTTCATGTTGTGAACTTTGAAATAAACTCAGGATGAAAATCTAGCATGAGTGCAGATTTAGGTTGTGCTTAGTTTCCCTGCTCGATTTCCTCGGATTCGGCGAGTAGGGCGATGGCGGAGCCGACGGGGGCAGAGGAGCCCTCGGGGACGACGATGGCGGCGAGTTAGCCATCATAGAAGGTGTCGACGTCCATGGCGTCAGAATCATCGAAGGGAATAGGGTTAGGGTTCGGGGAAGGGGAAGAAGAAGAAGAAGAAGAAGAGAGAGAGAGAGAGAGAGAGAGAGAGAGAGAGAGAGAGAGACGGTAAGAGAGAGAGAAAGGGGGCAGTTTGATTTCGGAAGAGAGAGATAGAGAGGGATATTGAAATTTTGGGGTTTGAAATTTTGGGCAGGAAAATATGTTTTGTGAGGTTAGATCTGGGCCATTGATTTTTGGGGTGATTGAAGGAGAGCCACTTGATAGCTTTCTTTGTAATTTATTATATAGATGTGTGTATGCGGGTGTATTGAAATTTATATATATGTGTGTTATGGGATATATATATATATATATATATATATATATATATATATATATATATATATATATATATATATGCATTGACGATACTATACGGTTATATATATGCATTGACGATACTATACGGTTAAAGTTATGCTTATACATATGTGATATAAATATAGTTTTATACTCTTGTGGTGAGAGTTGTGTATTTTATACATGAACTTAAAGGCGTGTATATGTATGAAGCTATGCAATCATCTGTATAATGTGGATGGCGTGTATGTGCTTATAAAATTACTGAAGTTATATATATTTACGCTATAAGGAGAAATTATATTATAAGAGAGAAATTTTAGAAATTCATGTTATGAATGGGAAATTTTATAGTAAGGAGAAATTATAAAGAAATATAATTATATATGAAAGTATAAAGGTGATATATATATACAGAGATATAATGGAGATTAAATGGTGAAATGATATGAGGTATTGTGATGAAATATATAATAGGGTGCATTCATGATATGAACCCATATGATGTAGCAATCTTATAAATTAAATTATAGGGTATATTCATATATAAGGTATGATGAGAGGATTAATAATATGGTGTAATAATATGATAAATTAAATAACCAGGTGTATGCATATGTGTGATACAATGAGAAGATAAATAATATGGTGAATACCGAATATGTGTTAATAAGTTAAGATAAAAGATGATAAGATATGTGATCATAATGTGAGATGATAATAATTCTCATGGTATATGTCGAGATGTGGCAATTTCTTGAAATAAAAGATGAGATGTTGTGTGGCGATAAAACGAGAGACAAAGATGAAATGAAAATGATAATAACAAATATATTTTGTTGACCAGTACCTACAGAAATCCTGGGGATTTGGGCTAGACCTCATAATACCCAAGGACCGGCTTGGGGTGCGTGGTTGTTACCCAAACTAAATTTGGGGTGCGTGTTTTTATCGCCCAAGCTATCAGCTTAAGGCCCGGTATTCCCTCAATGATAGTTGTCGCGAGGAAGTACCCTAGTGAAACTAGGGGTGCGTGTTTCCCTCGCTGGCTTCGGCTGGGAGGAAGTACCTAGTTTATCTGGGGTGCTTGTTTTCCCTCTTTGGCTTCGGCCGGGAGGAAGTACTCAAGTTTTGCTTGGAGTGCGTGTTTTCCCTCTTTGGCTTCGGTCAGGAGGAACTACCAAAGTTCTACTTGGGGTGCGTGTTTCCCTTGCTGGCATAGGCTGGGAGGAAGATGTAGCCTAGAACGCATAAGACCCCGGGGGGTAGAGGTCCGTGTGTTTACTGGACTGTCGGCTTTCAGTATAGTGGGATACTGTAACTCACTAGTCGATAAATTAATAAATGAATAAATGTAAATAAGAATGGGAAAGTAAAGAAAGTGAAGTGTGAATGAGAAAGAAAAGAAAGTAATAGATGTAAATGTGAATGAGAAAGTAAATAAAGTATTTAATGTGAAGTGGAAACGAGAAAGTAAAGTAAGTGTAAGAATTGAAATTAATATGAAAATTAAAAGAAATGTGGATGTATTTTACAAATGAAAAATTAAAGGAGGTATGTGTTAATATGAATAGCATGAAGAAATTGTATTATGAGAATGGTTATTAAAATAAAATACGGTATGGTAGGAGTTGATGCACCTTTGAATTGTGTCGAGAAACTACCCGTCCGCTATTTCCATAAAAATGGTGGGAAATCCCTGTATTGGCACAACTCCCAAGGTGAGTTGGTGGGTTGTTAATCTGATATTGGTATTGTGTAATGGAATTGAAAAGTAAAGTAAATTGTAAGATGAAAAGAAAATAAAGTAAAATCATAACCGAGCTATCGGCTTGAGATGTGTTGTTAGATTACCCAAGTTCTACTTGTGTGCGGTGATTATTACCCAGGCTATTGGCTTTGGGGTGCGGTGTTATATTACCGGTGTATTACCGGACAAGAAGGAAGTTAAAGTAAAATTGTAAAATGAGATGTAAATGAAAATGAAAGTAAGATATACTATTGATAATAATAAGAAGTAGTTAAAGTTGTATGATTGGATGAGAATGAGTTATAAAGCAAAATATATGATAACTTGAGAATGAGCATTAAAATAATTTGTTAGATGAAATCTGAAGGAATAGAAGATAAATTGTAAAATATAATGAGAATGAAAGTTAATGTATTACAAAGAATGTGATATTATGTGACTAAATGAATGAATGTGATTTCATGAGATTAATTACAAGTGATGATATGCAATAAAATAAATACATGTGAAGATTTGCTTTGAAAATGAATGTGAAAAATATACAATTGAATAAATTTGAAGTTATGTGTTGTGTGTATATATATATATATGAAGATGTGATAGGATCGAATGAGAGTGATTGTATGCAATGAAAATGAGGAAGTGTGTGGTTAAATAAGTACGAAAAATGGGGTAATTGTCTTATGTGATTATATAAGAAATAAGGTAATAAAAATACGAAGATATTTATGAGAAGAGGAACATCGTGTATGTGATTAAATATGAAAAGTAAAAGAATTAAAATAATTGTATATGGGGATTAATACAGTGTTATGTCTTTGAATATAAAGTGAAGGAATTATCTACATGAATTGATATGAGGTGACATATATTAGATTAACCATGAAGGAATTATGTGTGAAAAATTAAGGCGAATAACTCGAACCAATTGTGGTATGGAAAAGAATATGAGGAGTAATGAAAGCCGTAGGTGATATAATATTATACTAACATAGAGTAAAGTTATATGTGATATTTGTATGATGCATAAAGTGATGACTTGGTGTTATGTAAATGGTTATGAAAAGTGAAGGAAGTATGTGTGTGAATTAATATGAATAAAATGAAGAAATTTATTCTGGGAATGAATGTGTGAAGTAAAGAAGGGGCGTAATAAGAATAAATATGAAAAGTAAAGAGAATGTATGTAAATGAATATGAAAAATAAAGAAATCGAGTTGTGTGAATGATTATGATAAGCAAAAAGAATATATTATGCCATGTATAAATGAAAAGAAAAGTAAGTTGTGTGAGGAGAAGTGAGGGAAAATCAAGTTAAACGTATTATAAAATAAGAATGAGAATTAAAGTGATAAAATGGAAATAGAAAGGCAAAGTGAGCTTTATCTAAAAGATGAGAAAATATAAAAAGTAAAGTAAGTTATACCATGAGCTATAAATGAAAATTTGTGGGGAATGAGAATGAATATTAATGAAGTATGAGATAAGAGTGAGTATTAAATTAAATACAAAATTATAATATGAGTTGATATGACTTGGAATTGTACCGAGAAACTACTCGCTCTCTATTTCCATGGAAATTGTAGGAACTACCTGCCGAGGCACAACTTCAAGCTAGGGAGAGTGGTGAGGGATATGTAGAGAGGTGCAGATTTACAAGATTACTTTAATATAAAGTCGTATTTATGATGTTTTTATGTTCAGACTTCAAGTTGAATTTCATTATCTTGATATTCATAAGTTCAATCTATTTTGTTTATACAGTTTAATTTATTTGCTAAACTAGTAAATTTTATTCACACCAGATATGGCTAATCCCTGTTGTTTTCTTGGGGTTAAGGGAGTTCCTCCCTGAGGGTGGACGACCCTAACTCCCCTGCAGGTTTGATAGTAGCAAGGTGAGCTAGATGTGGTAGTCTGGTAGTTATACTTTGCTCGTAGTAGATGAGATATACATATATACATATATATATATATATATATATATGTGTGTGTGTGTGTGTGTGTATGTATGTATGTATATATATATTATTTATAGAAATGGGAGTAGAATGATGTATTATATGGTATTATGGAAGATTGTGTGTATAGTCGTAAGAGGTAATATACCTATAGTACTGTGATGAAGTATGAAAGCCCATACCCACCTCGTTGTGGAGTACTGGGTTCTGTGATTGGTTTTTGAAAAGTTTTTCTAAAGTTTTTGTAAAACTCATATATGCTTTCAAAAATTTTTTTAGTTTTTAAATTGTATTTTGCTTGCTATGAAGTATTATTCCCCCAGAGCTGTATATATTATTGTCTGTGTGATGTTGAATAACTTGGCTTGGGGAGGATTGAAAAATATTACAGGTGCATTGTTTTGTGTGATTGTTTGCAGATTTTTGTAAGGAAATTCTGTAAAAGAGCTAATATTTCAGGGGAAACTTTGCCAAAATTTTATTTGAAATATAATTATCTTAGTTTATGTTTAAAGTGGTATAGAAATTGAAAGAATTGAATTTGCATATTTATCTAAGTAAGAAATGATGTAGATGAGTAATAGGTTAGTTGTAAATCATTGGAAAAATAAATAAATAAATAAAAATTTATGTTTGGGGCATTACACTTCTGCACAATAACCTCACGATGAAAAGACTTAGACGACGGCCGCCGAGCGGAAGTGCCAGCCATCGAAAACACAACTTCCGCACTTCCTAAGTCACGGTCGGCTATCAGTATCTTGAAACGCACCAGCTCTAAGCTAAGTCCCTTTGACTTATCCATGAAGTATTGGACAGCTACCTCTCGATTGCGAGCCTCTTTACGGCACTGGACGATTACAGATTCTAGGGACAAAACCTTACCCATAAGCTGGCTCATCTCAGCACGACCGGGGTCTACTCACAAGGTCGCATCTATCTGACAGGCAAACAGAGAAACATCATTCCAATCCGTATATACTTGGCTAAAAATTCAGAAAAGCTCATATGAATGATCACGCCCAGAATTCAAGTCAAAAGTTTCGGCCAAAAACTTTTCATTACTCAAAAAATATGTTTGCAAAAATGTGGTGGCCAGTCACATTCGGCGACTACAAAATACGAACAGAAAAAGGAGGAAAAGTAAATAAACCAACACTACTGCTGGCCAACCTCTTCCTCGGCAGGCATCTCAGCGTTGGGGTCAGATGCCGCAGTGTCGACTTCATGACCCCTCCCCCCTCCCCCCCCCCTCCCCCCCCGCCTGCGGGAGTGAACGGGTGTTCGGGCAGCTCCATGTTAGAATAAAACTGGCTGAGATCTAACCGCCGGGTAGTAGTACTTAACGTGCCGGACCGCCAGGGCATAAACTTCATCCTAGGCCTCGATTAATTTATCCATGCCGGCCTTTTACCTCCCTTACTTTCTTATCGACCTCTTTCCTCATCTTAGCAATCTGCTTCTTGCTAGCGTCAGCCTGGTTAGCCAGCTCGACCTGGTTGCGGGCCTTGAGCGCCATTTATGTTAGCTTGAGGTTCTTCATCTCCCGCTCATAACGTTGAGAGTTCCTCACCTCGTTCCTCGGCTCCTGATCATGCAGCTTCATCAGCTGAGCGCCCTCCAGGCAAGTCGATAGCCGAGGAAATCAGACTTGGAAAACCATATATAAAAAAAACCAAACTATGAATGGGACGAAACGAAGGTTACCTACATGCTCGTGAAAGCCCACATCATGTAGTTGGACTCGATGGTGTCACACTCCCAGGCCTTCCGGTCCTGAGGTGGGATGAGCTTTTGGACCACCTCGATGGCCACGGGACCCTTCGACAAGGTGTCCCCAACCCTAACGGCCCAGTCGGGGCCCGTGGTTGAAGCCCCGCATCGCCTAAGATCTCCTCGGCCGTTGGAGTGATAGGGGGGAGGCCACTCTTCACCACTTCCGTAACCCTCTGGATACTGGAGATTGGGCCCGACTTGGAGGCCTTCTGTTTTTTCGACGTCGGATGGGAAGGTTCCTCCGAAACCCTCTCGGAGGGGACCTTCCCCTGCTTCCCCTGCTCAGCCTGTTCGACCTTCCTCTTCTTCAACAATGCCCTCCTCTCAGCGATCTCCGAGTTGTCCATATCTGCAAAAAAGAGAAGCTCATAAGACGAGGAAAAACACTTGAAGGAAAATTAGACAAAAGACATACTGGAAGGAGTGGGGCTCAGTCCGATCCGAGCCAGATGCCTCTCCGTCACATTCGGCCAACCAATGTTGTTGCCCGAACATATCTGCTCAACATCTACCCACTCCTCGGCTGTCAAATCAAACTTGCAGGGGCCCTTAAGGTTAGGTTTATAAAAACTCCATTTCGTGGGTATCACCCAGGGAGTCAGGCTCCGAACGATAAAATATTTCCCCTTCCACCTTTTAATGGAGTCCGGATGCCCATGTATAACCCTCCTCCCTCGGCGAGGCGAGATGTAGTAGATCCCTTCGTACTCGCCAGATGAGTTAATGCCCAAGATTGCTTGGAAGTATTTCAACCTCAGGGAAATGCCCTTCTCCTCGCAAAAAAGCATGGAGCACACGAGCTGCTTCCAACAGTTGGGCTTGTATTGCATTGAACTCAACGACGTCCAGTTCAGAACCTTCTGAATAAACGGGTGGAGTGGCAATCGCAAGCCCTAGCAAAAATCTTCCACCGAAAACATACAGAAGCAGGGAGCCAAGTTATCCGAGGGGCGGAGCCTAAGGCTGGGGTTCAGCAGCTCATATTCCTGACCAATGAAATAGCTAGCTCGGATAACCGGATGGTCTTCCGTGGTCAGTATAGTTGGCATTTTGTCCATAGAGATTTTCTTTCGACCAAGCGAGGATGGCTGCACCCCGTATCAGACCAACTCCTCAACATTGTCCGGGTACATTATGATGGAGCTCGGCTGAAGGGTGAACGAGACATCAAGTCTAACTTCTGGAACCGTCTCGTCAGGGTTGTCCGGTAGGATCCACTTCGTTTTCCTCCATCGGACATGACGATCCCTCGGGGGAGAGGTCATCGCCAAAAGGTCCAAATTGTTGCCTTCTGCCGATGCATGGTCCCCTCCTTCCTCATCCCCATCGACGAATTCAACCTCCTCGTCATCCCCCACTCCCTTAATTAGCTCATTCTCCTCCACACTACCAACAAACTCCTCCTCGTCACCCTTTGCCGTGTGCATGTTCCCTTTTGAGTTGCTCAACTCCACTATGAAGGGCTTCCTGCTGCAGAGCGACGTGACTTCATAAACCCTCTCCATTGATTCCCAAGACGTTGAATCGGAGAGACGCCCGACCCGAGGTAGTGGCGGACGAACCAGACTGAGCCCTCAACATAATGAAAAGAAACTAACCAGTTAGAAATGTCGGGAAGTTATCGGAAAAACTTGCCGTTAGTGACTTAATTGCGCTAGGAGAGAAAACTTGGGAACTTGGAGAAAGAAAAAAAAAAGCAAAGGTGAAAAATGAGGAGAGGGGTGGGAGATATATAGTGAAACCAGAGACTCCTCGAAATCCTCAAAACATGACATCATCATTACATGTTTCACCGCATTAGTGGCCCACATATGGCCCAATTTCTCCATAAGGCCAACTTCTCCCCAAGTCCCAAATGCTCGGGACTCGGCATGCACCTCGGACATGCCAAACACCAAAGCAAGGCTTTGGACCGTCAACAAGGCCATCTGGCTCGATGCTCGGCATGGATCTCGAGCAGGCACCTAACTTTTCCACAAAATTGCCTTACAGCATGCTAGGCATCGACCCCTCGAGCTCGGCACTCGGCACGGACTTCGATCAGGTCTTATACCATGATCAGCGAGGTGCCGACCCAACTCACTTCTCAGGGACTCACCAACTCATCTTTGTTAAATACTCCCCTCTGCTCTTCCCACAAGGATAAACTACTCATCCACGGCTGGTTCACACAGCTATCCAGGAGTGGGGGGCTTATGATGTGGTATAGATGACGTGTCCCAATCAAGGCTGTCGGATCTCCTCAGATTTTTCTCATCCCAGATCATCAGGTCAACGGGTCCAATAGGCCCTCTACCACTTCAGGCCCACAGGCAAACGGGTCTGATACTTGTTTGCCCCTGCCTATAAATACCAGACCCCCTCTTCACTTTCAAAGGTAATCAATCTTTCTCCACCTGAACCTTAGCTGCTCAGTCTCTTTTCCAGCGACTGACTAGATCATCGGAGGGCCTGTCGTCAGAATTTCTCCAAGTGTTTCTAGGTCTTGCAGGTACCCCGGCCGTCCGAGCTCCATCCGCTCTTCCGAGCCGACCTCCAGGAACCGACCTGAGCCAAGGTCGAGATCCGTCCCTTCTACTTCACAAATGATAAGAACTCACAACTGTTGCTCCCACATTGAAAATAAGCAGCATCACAACCCAAAGTTTGCATAATTATTATTCAATGAAGTTAAGAGAAGGAAAGTACTGATATGATAAATTATTTTTTATCAACATGGATGTGGTTTTGTTTTGTTTGTTTGTCATTGATTATTTGCCTTTGGAAACCTTCAATTACATTATACTTAATCTTAAGTAAAAAGTAAATTAGATATCAATAATCTATTAGACTGATTGTAGATGTTATTTTTCTAGGAAATAAGAAAAGTTAAAATAAGAAATCTGAAGTATAACCGACTTTAGAAGTTTCAATGTTGAAACTATATACAGTTAGCAAAATGACTAGTCACATTAAAAAGAGTACAATGAAATCTTTAGGTTAATTCTTTTAAATTGTAATTCATTCAATATATGTAGCTTCATCCAATTTCTATCAGACTCCTTAGAAATAGTTTTTGACAAGAATTTATTCAACTATAGCATTATTAAATTCATGTACTCACCGTCATAATCTGAAAACAGTACGTTATTAGGCATGTCATTAGACCAAACACAACACAGTGTACAATAACAATAAATCCACTAAAGAGCTACAGGGAGTGAGTGAAAATCATATAACTTTCCGCTAGCCTAAAATGAGGGATAAAAAATTGGTCTAAAAATAAAATAGAACATTGAAATTACATATTCAGTTCCGTAGGTCTTAACTTTTAACACAACATTTTGAAGTCCCAAGCCTGGAAGTATGTTTAGTTAGCAAATTGAGCCTCTCAAGCTCGTGTTCGTATGTGTGTGTGTGTGTGTGTGTGTGTGTGTGTGCCTCAAGCTCGTGTGTGTGTGTGTGTGTGTGTGTGTGTGTGTGTGTGTGTGTACTTTGAGATAAATCTTTGTTTATAATATTAGACTCATGACAGCTCTTCTTATTCTTATATAGAAAAAACTTGTAGAAACTCCTTAAGTAAATTTTCACATGCACAATTTTACGAAAACAAAGATAGAAATGTAACTCTAAAAGATCACAACTTTATCAAGAAACATAGAGAGGATAAGATGAGTTGAGAAAGAAGGGGAAACCTAAGAGTTACTTTCTAGTTGCATGATTGGAGCTAATGAGAGGACCAACAATTCATTTGCCCAATCCATCAAGCAACTGTATAATCATTTTTTAAGAATAGCTCTCCTAAATCCCTAGACAATAAAACCTACAGAAGATATGTAACCCCCATTCCTGCTAATAAATATTTCCGTATATTTTCTATAATTTGATTTTTATAAATTTATTTTGTGCTAAATTCTTTCCGGATCTTTTATTAAAGTGTTTTCTAATCGAAAATTTTTATTCATTTGGAATAGTGGTGTATTTTGATCTTATTTTCTATATCTTATTGTTCGACTATTTATATTTGAGCCTAAATCAAATATATTATTATTGGATTATTTTAATAAAATTGTTAAACTCGGATACTATTTTGTTGTATGATTTTATAATTGTTAATTGTTATGTCTTGATTATTTAATTAAAATTCATCTATTGAATTATTTTATTATTGTACTGGATCGGATTTTCTTGGCGAACCCCAATTTATTTTCAAGCCCAATTTATATTCTATTCATTTGTATAATTTATTTATTTATTTGGATTTAAAATTTTGTTCACAAAATTCATTGTTCTTCATGATGAACTATTTTCTTGTTGGTCATATTTTTCTTTTATTTAATTGTGAGTATTTTATTTGAACCATATTGTCTTCAAACCCATCTCTTATTGAACCCTAAAATTAAATTGCAATTTGTTCTCAACCCAAACCCACTATTATTAGATCCTAACCCACTAAACCCAACAATGTACTTGTATTCTATAAATACAACCCTAAAAACACAAAATGTAATTTTGTAGCCATCACAATTTCTCTCTCCTCTCTCTTTCTCTCTCTCCGCTCAAACCCATCAGCCAAACCTTCTTCCCCGACCAACTCCAGCAACCTCCTCATCCCGTCAACCCCCAACCACCTTTGGCACCACCCATCGCCATCCTCCTATCGTCGAGCAGCGGACCTCCCTGCAACCCTGAATGCTCCCCAATCCCGTCGATTAGAGCAGCCCAGATCGAAACCCCAGCACTGCTCCTCTATCCCGATCGCCAGCAAAGCACCGCTGTCATCGTCGCGCCAGTCGATGCCAGCAACGACCGTCGTCGAGCCAGACCCCCCCTTTTTGGTCGATGCCATTGCTGTCTTCTCCCATGCTGTTATTGCTTTTGGGTTCTCTCTTGCACGTATTATACACGTGCTATTTTGTGGATTGTGTTAGTTCATGGGTTCGTTACTTCAGGATTCTCGTCCTGTTATTCTTGGTATTCAACTTGACCGTCAATAAGGCAAGTCACTGTTCCCTTGAATTGTACATCGTATCAAATTCAATATTTATTAAAATTCTTGCAAGTAGATCCCTTCGTTTATTGTATTATACATTATTTATCTCTTTTGTTGAGTATATTGAGGGTTTACACGAGCAAACCCCAATTTACTTGACATCATGCCACTTTTGACTCCAAAGATTGAATCTTTTATGTGTACATATAGAATTGATTATAGGGTTGTTTATATAATTATCACACAAATAAATTATTGTAGAGGCAATTGCTGGGTTGTATGTTGTTTGAACGATTGATGGTTGATTGATATAAATTGATGTACGTATGTGTTCTTAATCTTATTTACCATGTTTTTATACCTTTCATGCTGATTGAGAAGTCTATCGACTAGTAGAATTGATACCCACCATGTTAATTAACTTATTTCATGAAAACTACCGAAAACTTGTATGTTGCTTGCTGGATGTATGTTGACTGCTATTTTTGACCCAGTAAATGATCTTAAAATAAATTACTTTCTGAATATGAATTGTAGCCTTATCTTTCTAGTTTCCAGAACATCTTGAAGTTCTGAATTCCAAGTTATGTAGCAAAAGTTATGCCCATTTTACTACAGCTGTATTTTTACTTTTAGATTTCCAGATTCTTATGCGTTTCATGTTAAATAGTAAAAAAGCCGATCAAATGATAAAATTTTGCTTTGATAATTTTCAGATTGTTAGTAATCATGTTTAGGAGTCTATAAAATATTTTTAATTAATTTATTATTTAGTTTTTGTTGATTCTAAAATTATAATAACATGATGCCAAATTTCTGCCTGAACATGAAATTTGTAAAGAATAATGTGTTTGACCTAGCTACTGTTGTCGGACTTTGAACTTTAAATATGCGTTGGAATCGTGTGGAAGTCTAGTTTCTAGAATTTCTGACGGATTTAGTTTTTGATTTCTGAAACAACAGAAAATTATATTTTTGTACAGACTACTCTTGCTGTCAAGAATTTTATATTACAGATTTTAATAGATTAATTATTCCTATATCGTACTATTGCATGAATTAAAGTGTGTATGATGCATTGCATGATCCTAATGAGTTATTGTCACCATTCTAATTGTCTTATCCATGTTTTCATCCTATTGTTCTTCTATTGATACTATTGTTCATCTCATGTTTTAAATTGCATATTGTATTGTTGCATTGATAAATAATTAATAAGCCGGGATTTAAGGGATTGACTTAAGTAGTTGATGATATAGAGACTGTACTCAGATGATGGCCCGTGTTATTAGTGTTATTGTCATCGTGTAAGAAATTACACCATGACCCGTGTTATTACCATTATTGTCATCGTGTAAGAAATTATACCATGGCCCGTGTTATTACCGTTATCGTCATCATACCCAGTACATGAACTATAAAATCCACCACTAAGTCTAAACATAACTTGTTTGTATATAGCAACCATATGGTAAATTAATGGGATGGATGAAGGGTTACATTAGTTAGGATTAAAATGATTAATGGACTTAAGAGTTTGCATCACATCGACATTGCATATTGTACATCATTGTTCCTGTTGATACCAAATATTGTTAAAGTATTATTGATCATTGATTATTATTACCGAATATTGAATCATTGTTTATACCAATTGCATCGATTACCGTGATATTGATTATTAATTAATGTCCCATGTTATTGATTCCTATTGATTCATTGAATTTATTGTTATACCGTTACTCCATTGTTCCTTACTTTCTCTACTTGTTGTCCATGACTTGCTCTAAGGACAATTTTTCTCATCTTTTTAGATAAAGTGTTCACATGTGTTGATGGAGAATTTCCTAGTAAGATTGGAGAACAAACTTTCTGAAGATCTAATGCTTTCTAGTTGCTTATTGTTTTATTGAACTTATTGTTGAGACTTGTTACTATTGTGTTTGGAATTTATTATTGTATTGGGATTATGACCCGGATTTTATTTTTGTTTCCAGATGTTGGATTATTGTACTTGAATATTTTATATTGCTTCATTTCAAGTATTGTTCATGGGATTATTATTATTGCCTGCGTAATTGTTCAGTATTGATTATATTGTTGAGTTGATCGGATAAACAGTTTATGAGTGACGTTAGTCATTCGCTGGGCCAATATCATATATTCGTATTCCGTATTTTTGGAAAGCTTCTGGGTGACAATATATGTTAGCAATCACAGTGCCCGCCGCAAGATTTGAAAGTGTTGTGATCAGACTTTTTTTATATAAAAAAACATTATGTAGCTTACAGCTAGGTTTGAGAACATTTCACACCATAAATTCATCAAGCTATAAAATTGACCTATCAGCCAAACACATGCTGAAATTAGGAGCTCAAAATGAACTAATGGAAAACTTGAGGGAATCAAGAAGTTTTTACAATTTTATGAAGCTACAGACATAAAGTTATAAGAACTGCAAAGAAATAATGTTATTCAAATTGCAAAGAAACACAAGAAAAAAGATGATTAAAAACCAAAATCAACGATTACAGCCCCATAAGAGATGTCCCATGAAAGACCTAATCCAAACCCCAAATTCGAGAATCGAAACCCTAAACCCATACGAAATTGAAAAAGCGGGAGAGTCAAACCAAGAATAAATGCAAGAGAGAAGCAACAAATTAGCAATTATTATGTCCCTACATTTTACTTTCCAATTAGCAAATAGAAACCCCTTTTTTATGTTTCTTATAACTCTAAACCCCATATTTCAATATCGTTTTCAAAGTTCACTAATTTCCTATAAAGCAAAAAAAATACAGTAATGGACAACCTCAAGTTTGCATCTTTATCACACTCATATATAGAGACCCCATTGGGGTGCATTACTCTTTTTAAAACAAAGCAATAACAACATAATTAGGTTCTCGTTCAACCAGTATGAATAAAACGTCTTATGTTTACATCCAGTAACCAGTATGAATAAAGCATCATAAGTTTGTCAGTTCATTCTGCATACCAGAAATTGACTACACCCAATTAAGGCAAAACAAATATCAGAAAAGTTGAGTTCAAATAACAAACATTAACAAAGAACCCATACCTTGATGATGATGGAAGTAGTCGGAGCAGCGGGGGCTGTTGGATTAGGCACAGACCTTGCTAAGTTTTGGCAATGGAGGAGTAGGAGTATGTAGTGGATTCGGCATCGGCCTGGGAGTGGAAGTTGATGAAGGTGTAGGGGTCACCATTGATGGTGTTGGTTTGGGAGGCGTTGTCGAAGAAGTTGGATTGGGAATCAATGGAGAGAATTATGATTAGGATTTGGGGTTTTTGAGAGATTTATATGGTAAGGGTTTGGGGATTGGAGATCAGAGGAGAGAGGGTGTAACGGCCCGATTTCCATACACTGGGAAACCATGACATAAGCTAGAATCTTTTCCTTCAATTAGCCATAATACACAGATAAACAGGAAAATTTAAAACTTTTTATTCAACACAAATGTATTACAAGTTTGAATGTTATAAAACTGCAATACATTACACCAGTGTTACTATAATGCCATGTAACACCCCGAATTTCAAATAAGGATAAATTCGAGATTTCACAGGATCTTTACTTCACTTCGTACAATTTTACAAGGAATTTAAAACTTTTTATTCACAATACATCAGAGTTTCTTTACACTTGGTTTTTACACAGCGAAAGACTGAAATTTACAATAAACATTTACATCTTTAAAATAAAACAGCATCAGCATATCCACTTTATAGCTCCATGAATGGTCCTTTACCTGCATGTCAATCTGTGGGCACGTCAGTTACTTACAACTGACGAAATATTATACAGGGCTATCCTCTCTATGCCAGGAATAGTATAACGATCTCATACTTTAACAAATCACAAAAAGATTGAATGAACATATAAAGTGTCAAAAGTGATTATTCTAAATATTAGTGTATGTCATGCCTTAATGCCTAATGCACACATTTCTACACTAGGATGACACTAATGTACACTTGTTCGGATTCTATGCATCCCATACTACATAGGTCCGAGGGCAAGCGCCTACGTTCTTCACAATACAGGGCTCGATCCCTCGCCATGAAAACTACCCGATAGCAAAACAAAGTTCAGACTGTTCTACGAATGTGAATCCCAGCCTTGGAGTCCACCAACAGCTGTTATAACAGATTCCACATCGTACGAACCGTCCCGTATGTGACCCTCTAGCCCAGTATATATATATATACATTGGAGACGGTAAACACAAAAATCCATCCGTCCGACTACTCAAGATCCCGGAGTCCACCGCTGACCCGTCCTCATAGTCCCAGACTAAAATATAATAATCCGTCTCCCACAGGGCAACCTCAGTCCACCAACTGGGTCTATAGTCTTGGAGTCCACCAACAACTATATAGAGCACCCCACTTACGTTTCCTTAAGTTTACTACATCTTCACTTATGTGCCTAAATTTTCCTAAGTTCAAGACATGAATAATCTCCACATGTAGAATTAGTTGTTACCTCCTACCGGACTTAGTCAACAAATACGAGATGGCTCCATAACCACATCTCAAAATCACAACTCAACATTCTTTTATTTCAATAATGCCGGTATCGAGGTCTTACTAACTCTATGTCATAAACTTTCATGTACAAGAAAACATGGGTACACATACCCTTTAATAATCATGTCTTAAACCTAAATAATTCCATCTTTCAATTCATTCACAATTGATCACAATCTTGTCTTAACACTTATCCACAAAGTAATCATTTCATAGTCTTACCACTATTCATGATCTAGTTATTCATAATAAATAATAATTCATTCATAATTTCAAATTCATACGATGTCTCATTTCAACACGATTCAATGTCTCATCTTTAGCACTAAACATGATTTACTCATTCACAAAAAAAAAAAATCTTTCATGATCTCAAAAGTCACATAACTCAACCATATTGCATTTCTAGAAATAAAGAGATTTCAATTCACCCTAAATCATTATTTTGTAAATTAAAAGTCATGCTCTTTACTAATACTTTTGTAGTCATTCATCTTTCTTTCTATTCAAATCCTCGTTAAAACTTATCAAATACACAAGAACAATCTTTAAAAAAAATAATTTCTTCATTTATGTTTTATGAATACTAAAATTTTCCCAAAATGAAACACTTTTGAAAGTTTTTACCCAACTGACCCACTCTCGAAACTATTTACCAAATTGACCTACTCACTATCAAAATTACAGATCTGTTTTGAACCCATGACTATTCTCAACCAAACCCAAGTTTATTACGCTAACCAGTAAGTCTATGTGTAATCTCTGTTTAAAAAGGCACAAATATTTTTTTGTTCAACTATCCACAAAGTGTGTCTTTTTCCATAAAATGTGTTCATTCCAAAAGATCAATTCTTTCACAATTTTAGAAATAATCCTTTCCATGATAGTAACTAATAAAAAGATAGCAACTAATAAAAAGATAGTAACTAATAAAATTTCCAATTATTTTAAAAATACTATTTTTCACTTATTTAAAGAAATTCCTTTTTTCTCATCTTTGCAAAACTTAGACTTTTCTTTAGGAACTAAATCCTACAAAAGAAATGAAAACTAGTATCCATGTCTATTTGATTAAAATCTCAATTTGACATAAATTATATTTTATAAAAATAAAAAAAATGCTCTTTCACACAATAGTTCCCATTCTTTTAAAAATAGAACCTACTCATGTCGACATATTATAAACTAATCGAAATTTCATTTTTATTTTATTATAAAATCTAATATGGTCAATAATACTATAAGCATAAAATTTTACATGGTTTATACAAGAATTTGTCTTTCTCCATTAACATGGTAATTGTCACAATAAGACTACTTTCGCAATTATGATGGCATGATTCCCATTTGTAAATTTCACATCAAGGTTATTCTTATATATTAACACTATTGTAAACATAAAACTAAGCAAACATATTAGCATGGTTCACAACAATCAAGTAATTCTCTTTCTTTAGTTAGCATGGTAGACTTCCTTTTCTACTTGATCACATCAATCACAACATCACTTTAACTAACATGAATTTTATCTATTCATAACAAGATTCTTCACAAAATATTTTTGCAAAAGAATGTATTCCCAATATTTTTCATACACTCAATTATATCTTCATTCATGCATACTAATTCATGACAATAACTTATTTTGTTATTCTTTCATGATTCTAGAGCATAAACTAAACAACATTTTTCAACAAATTTCCCAAAAGAAAATACACTTTCAACATGCATAACATTTTACAAGCATTTTAACATGATCTATGGTATTAGCTCTTTAGTCAAAAATTCCTATTATTTGTTTAATCATAACAATGTTGTTATCATATGAAATTTTAGCTACATATCAAAACAAAAGCTCATATCTTGTCACTAGCATGCATGGTTCTAAATTAGAAAGCATGAGAACCCACCTCTTGTTTGAAGGTTGAAAACTACAAATGAATAGCTCCTTCTTGCTCCTAGCAACTCCTAGTCTTCTTCTCCTCCTAGCAAATGCTCCAAGCAAGAGATCCTCCAAGCACAATAATTCTCTTTCTTTTTCTCTTTCTCTTATTTTTCTTTCTCTTTTGCTTCTCTTTTCTTTCTCTTGTTTTAATTCTAATTTGTGTGTGAAATGAAAAGGGTAGGGTGCTATTTATAGGATATGTAGAGGGTTCAATTTGCAAAATTACCCACCTAATAAATTCTCATTTTAATTCTCTTTTTAATTCTCACCTCTTCATATTTTTAACTCCTAAAAACTCCCACCCTTTCACATTCTCCAACTCTTCAAAAACTCAACCCCTAAAACTCTCAAACTCTCCAACTCCCCACTTCTACAAAACATTAAATCCTACCCTCTCCACATGCAAAACCGGCCAGCACAAGTGTGCTGTGCATGATCAAATGGGCCCCCAAATGCCATTATACCATATATACCACATATTTTTTTATATTTACCAAACCAAGCCCACCAAAAACATTAATCCATTATACTACCATTTCATTTATGCCATCAGCCCACCAAAAACAGCCCATCACCACTACACAATTCAACCTGAACATAATTTTAAAGAATATATATACTTTACATCAAAAGACTATATATACTATATACTATATATACTATACATCATATATTATGTCTTTAAGTAAAAATTAGTTTAACTAAAATTTATAATGTAAAAATAAATGTGCATACATTTTGTGAAATTCATTTCGAAAAAGGACACGCTCAAACGCGTTCGCCGAAAACAAACACGTGCGTCGCACGTGAAAACGTGAAAATGCGAAAATCGACTTTATTGATGAAAAGTTATTAAATATAATCGAAAATAATATAAGAAAAATATATTTACTAATTTTATGCATTTCATGATGAAATCGCAGCACGTAGAAAGCACGTGCATTATACGTGCAGAAAGTCAAAAAATGCATTTTAATCAAAACAAGGGGAAAAAAAATTTTCGTTTTATAAAATAGATTTAAATACATAAAAATAAATAATTTAAACCTATAAAAAACATTCTACGTAGTGGTGGAAGCACGTGCATCAAAACACATAAAAAGCACGTAAATCCCAGGGATTGAAATATTATATTTTAGTTGACTGAAATCAATACAAAAAATGTATAAATAGTACGAATCCAAAATATGTAGTGAAACACATTACAAAATATACGTGCGTAACACCCAGGGGCAAAATTGTAATTTCAATTTTGCTGGGTGTTACATGCCATACAAGCCCAAGTGTTACAAACTTTCAATAAAAATTACATCAGAGTATAATGAATAATATAACACTTGGTACTTTCACTTGGATGCTTCTCAATATAAATAAATTACAATAGATGTTACAAGGGTAACCAACATGTATTACAAGCGAAAATAGAATCAACACTTTACTTCTCTTGCCTTGAGTCCTCCTGAATCCTGTACCTGTAGTTTTACAATCCAGTACCTATTGAAATGGGGACGTCAGTACATATACTGACGCTTTAAGGCTGATGACTAGCAGCGATTCTCAACTGTTAACAAATAGATTGATGAAAAGAGAAATGAGTATATATAATTGATGTGTTAGTGTATGCTATGACTTAGACTCTAATGCAAGATTAACTAATGCAAGGATGCGCTTATTCTAATGCAAGCAAGTCTCCAAAATAGTATGCCGCCCATATCAACATACGCCCATAACAAGTCGTTTCTTCATATATAGGGATTTGAACCCGCGCCATAAATTCTACTCTTGTACTCAACATGTTTCTGAAGATACAGCGTGACTGATGAGGTTGCCCGGAAACGATCTAATCCCGCCATTCGCTGTCATATAGTGGTGTTCCTATTTGCCACTATTTCCCGGCGTACCGGACCTTACTCAAAAATATGATGAACGCAGGGTAAGTATCCGCAACACAGGTTAGCTCGAAACATCCCCTGTGGTCCCCTTAGCAGATAGACCATAGTCTATGGCTTGTTCACCTTTCTTGATATAAAGCATGACAGAGTTTTGGGGTTCCATCTCCTAGCTCCGATAGGAATCTCTCCCGCCCTTATCATGGCACTTCAGAAATTAACAGACGAGATATGGATCTCGTGCTCCCAACTCATGAGAAGGCACAGACCGTATCCTTTGACAGGAAGGGTACAACCAATAATACCACCTAGTGTTGGCCTATAGAACATGTTGGATCATAAGGTATCACCCTTAATACAAACTCTTTCCCTTTGGCGAAAATGATAGTAAATAAAGGTTAATTAGTAATAGCCATAAGTTACTACCCTAACAACATGCTAGGTCTTAAGTTAAACTTCGCAAAATAACTCTACTAGGTGCTCAACCTAGATTTACCAGAATCCCTAAGGATCCTGTTCATAGCCTATCGATCCAAGACCCTGGTAATACGAACGTATTCGCATGCTACTGCCCTGAACTTGGATTCCGTCTACACTCCCGGTACGTGATCAACCTACACCGGTTAAGATCTGACGGTGCACGAGGGATGACTCGTCCACAGTCCACGAGGAGTAAAATAAATACACATCTTGATGGTCGATGGCTTCTAGGGCAATGATATCACCCTAGACGAGCACAATAACTGCGTACTAACTAATAAGCTACATACGAGCAAAACAACTTACATTCGAGCCGACTAGCTACGTATGAGCCAAACGAATTACATACGAGCCAACTGGCTAAGTATGCGATAAATGAATCATATAGAAGCGACCATTAAAGTCTTCAAACAACCTAGAAGCAAATAACATGCTACTAGCAAAACTTGATCTTTTATACATAAAAGCAACATACAAAGCCTTCTAACAATCTAGAAGCAATTAAACATGTTACTTTTTATCGGAATTCAAAAAAATTAAACTTTTTAGAAAGGTGAGAACATCTATTAAAACTCTCTAGTTTAAAATTTTATCAGATTAAGTCAATAAGAGGTAGAAAAACCTCGAACAACCTAAACAGCGAGCTTCAGCCAAAAATGTCAGCTGCTGTGACTTTGTAAAGGTCATAACTCCTACTCTGCTTATCAGAATCTAGCAAAATTGGCCATTTTGGAAAGGGGAGAATATCTAATATAACTTTCTAGTTGACCACTTTTTCTGATTCCGTAAGGAACTCAAAATCCAATCCCTCGAATACAAGTCGAATCAACCAAAACAGCAATTTCTTTTTTATGTTCGTTGTTTTGGAGAAACGATTCACCCATCAAATTAACTCAAAAAAATTTACAAAAATTTGAGCATGGTAAGGACACATATGAGAACCTTTCAAATTAATTTAGAGTCAAAATTCCAACTTTAACAAATGTAATTAATTCTAACTACATACTAGTTTAGGGTTGTTTCTTTAGTGCTCTAATTGAGTTCTACCACTTCAACCTTCATATGCAAGTTTATTCTAGTCCATGATGATCATATGCACATTAAATTAGTTCAAGATCTTCACATAATAAGCAAATAACAATAATAATAACAATCAAAAGTTGAGAACCCCCACCCAAACTTGTAGGAAGAACTTGCTAGCTCACTTATTCTCTTTGTTCTTGCTCCTTGTTCATGCTCCTCCTCCCAAGAACAAGCCATGAAATTAACCCACTCTTACTTTTGATTTTGATCTCTCTTTCTTTTCTATCTTCTTAATTTTTTTTCTAAATAAAAACAAAGTAAAGAAGAAGGAGAATGAGATGAGAAGAGATGGAGAGACAAAAATGAAAGAGGGGTTTTTGCCCTTCTTGTTTAAGGCGGGCCAAGGATTAGAGATGAGGGGGGGTGTTATATAAGTGAAGGGGAGTTGGGTTTGTGGGTGAGGACAAGCCACATGTCTTCTCATTTGTGGCTCAAACAATTAGAGTTCTATTTGCAAATTTAAATTGCAATCAACTTCCTAATCCAATCCTAACCTTCTATTTGATCATGATTGATTACGAATAAGAGTTATTTTTCCAAAATCATATACTATATGAATTCATACAAACGTACGAAATCGATACAGTACATATACGTACATATATCTGTCTATACAGATAATTTTTATTAGTTAAAACGAATAATCTCTATCGAAAATATTTTAATCCAAAAATAATAATAAAAATAATTCTATTCCCGACTCAGAAGATTTCAGTACTAATTTGATACAATACAGATGTATACATGCTGGTATATATATATATATATATATATATATATATATATATATATATATATATATATAATGTTTATTAACAAAACCGGGTAATATCCACCAAAAATATTTCAATTCTGAAAATAAAAATAAAATAATAATTTTTAATATCAGCTCGAGATTTTACAGACATTTTCTCCAAAAACGCATTTTACAGGATTTGTACAAGTGCACAAAACCGATACAATACATATATATACTTACTAGTATATATATACAAATAACTTTTCATTAGTAAAACTAAGAAATTTCCATAAAAATATTTTAATTTAAAAAATAATAATAATACAAATATAATATCCAACCGGGATATTACAGAGGGGGGAGATTGGGGAAGATCATAAGAGGTGAGAGAGGGGGGATTAAGTTAACAAATTTTGAGGGAGAGATGGAGGTGGCTGTCAGAGCTGCTGGCGGAGGCTTACCGAGTGGCCGTGGGAGTTTCTGAAAGGGTGAAAGGCAAAACGAGGCTAGGGTTAGGGTTTCGGTTTGAGAAAGAGAAAGGAGATGAGAAGGAGAAGAAGAAAAGAATGGGCTCCTCTCTCTCCCTCTCTCTCTCTCTCTCTCTCTCTCTCTCTCCTCTCGTTCACACAATGGGTGATATAGCCACCCTTAATTTTCCCAAATGAAAGAAGCAACCAACACTCAATGTTTGGAGTATACTCACTAAAAGAAGGTACATATAGCGAATGGAGAAATATGCACCTTACGATTTCAATCGAAAACCATATAAACGATGACAGTTCCGTAAATTTTTTAAAAACTCAGGGTTAGAGTGGGGACCAAAACAGGGCAGAAATCTTGGTTCCTAGTGCCTTTTAGTAGTAGTATAGATATCTTCATGTTCAAGTAAAGACTAGACTGCTTATAGTTAGGGGTGGCTACTCATCCGGCCCACCTGGTTCGGTTCATGGCCCACCGGATTCGGTGTATATCCGAGTCGGTCCGATTTCGAGATGAAGCATAAACTGATCCAGTTCCAATGGAGAAGGAAGGGAGCCCGGAACGACCCACAAGCCTAGTCCCCACTATTCTGGGCTGGTAGGGCCCATTTTTTTGCCTTTCTTTTAATATAGAAACATTCATATTTCCTATTTCTTCATATTTTATATTTTTTGTGTTTCATTATTTTCCCAAAAAAATAAGCTGTGTATAGCCGTTGGGAAGAGTATTTTAGTAATTAGTATTAAAATAATTTCCAATGGCCAGCCCACTGGGTTGGACCGGACCAGATCGGTCTGGGCAGTATCCTGTTCGGGCTGGTCTGGTCCCTCAGCGGTCAGTTTCAATCCAATTTATTTGAAACTGGACTGGCCCACTTAATTTATGCACATCGCCCCAGGACCGAACTGCTATAGGTTAGCTCTGATGCCGTTCACGCCCCGAACTGGGTCAGTCTGGTCCAACTTTGGGTCGAATGGGCCCAATTGCGACCCCTACTTATAGTTGCTTGTTTATTAGTTCGTGGATTTAATGAAAAAATTGTAGACTTTCTTAATAGTACTCCATATTTGTAGGTGAAATCTTGAACTAGGTTGACAAGAGTTCCATATGTTAGAAAATAGGTGTTTTAATATTATTTATGTATCAGATTTGAGGCAAAATTTTGGTAAGATCCATTATATATTAGTGAGAGATCTTTATGAATTTGTGTTCTTCTTCATGAGTACATCAAAATTATATATTTATTTGCTCAAAACGGTTATGAAGTGAATGAGAAATAGTCTCCCTAAGTGAGCTACTTGATAGGAGAAAATGAGTTAAGGAACTTTAGTCCCATATCGGAAAAATCATAAGAACCAGAAGGGTATAGATAATATCTCATTTTTAGCTTGGTAAGAAAGCAAGCTGGAAGGCTCTCTCTCATGCGCGCAGTGGGGGGGAAGGAGTAAATCTTGGACTAGATTACATGCGGGCTTGTGCACGTCCTACTGACACGAATGTCGGACCAACTTGAACCCAACTCGTATGGGGGGATTCTTTTTGCCCCAGTTTTTTTTTTCTCAACCTGTAATGACTGAAGTAAATGTTGTAAACGATTAACCGACAAAGCATTTTTGTCTGCCGTTCAATTACATTGATTTGCACATTTTCAAAAACCGCCGAAACGGTTGGTGCATGTCCTACGGACATGAATGTCGGACCAACTTGAAACCCAACCCGTGTGAGGGGCTTCTTTTTGCCCCAGTTTTGATTTTTCCAACCTGTAACGATCGAAATAAATGCCAACGGTTAACCGACAAAACGTTTTTGTCTGCCTTTCAATTACATTGATTCGCAAATTTTCAAAAACCAACGAAACGGTTTGTGCACGTCGTGCGGACACAAATACTGGATCAACTTGAACCCCAACTTGTGTGGGGGACTTCTTTTTGCCCCAGTTTTGATTTTTCAAACATGTAACGATCGAAATAAATGCTGCAAACGGTTAACCGACAAAGCATTTTTTCAATTACACTGATTCGCACGTTTTCAAAAATGACGAAACAGTTGTGTCTGTCGTTTATTTTGAGTATTCATTCACTTATCTTCCCATTGCCCTATAAATTGAGGCATCCTCATTCTCATTCCACACACCGAAAATTCTTCAAACATAATTTCCCTCCGTCCTTCTTTGTTTTGATGTTCTTTCGTGTCGGTGATAGAGTTTTGTGCTTCAATCAGTTTGGGAGTGTGATGGTGTGTTGTCGTTGACACTTAGCGACTGTTTTATCCTGAGAGACAGACGACACTATATTCCCCAAGCTCCGGTTGATGAGGCGAATATGTTTTAAGGACTTTGTGTGACACACAAGGCTCGGTTCGGTTTTATTTCTTGTTACTTTAATTTTCTTTATATTTCGTACGGTTTTCAAATTCCTTTTCTCTCTTCTCTATTTTTGTACCTCTTGATCAAATTAGTTTTATTTTCAATTTTTTATGATACCATATACACGTAAAATTTGCTAAAATAGGTCCTATATCTGGTTTGTAATTTTGTCTTTGATTATCATGCCTCTATAGAACTGAAATGTTAATATTATAGAGAAAGTTTTTATAAAACGTTATGGTTCTTTTCAAATAAAACCAAATGAACTTCTCATTTATCGAATTAGGGTTCACAAGAATCCAAAGCACCCCCAAGATTAGTCCACCATGACTTCATGTGAACGTATTCCAAGGTTAATGACAAGGATTTATATGGCATATAGTATGGACAGTATAAGGACAATTCAAGATGTGGAAGATCACAGGCATGTTCCAAATAGACAGAGACAAGGCCTAGTGGGCTCGAGTTTATATAAAGCATTACTTGCTTTTCTATTAGCTTTGAATTTTTTAGGTCACATATTTTACTTAGGGTTTAACTGTGGCCGAAATGCATGCGTGTGGGGCTTTATGTCAACAAGTTGCTCCATAAAATTTATTTAATTAGCGAAGTACATGTACTTTAACCATTGATAACTTAGGTTAGAAGTAATAATTAATTAATTAACTAAGTAATCTTTGCCTTTCCAATCTAAGACTATGTAAACAAAAGCCTCTATGCGATTATATATTATAGTCAATCTTGAAACAAAAGCCCCTATGCGATTATATAATATATAATTAACTAAGTTAATTACTTAATTAATTAACTAAGTAATCTTTGCCTTTCAACATGTATACCCTAACAAATATTATAATATCATATATACCCCCAAACAAATGTACATTTTTGTATATGTCCATAACAATTTGGACTTTATTTCATGTTTACCCCTACGTTAGATATCACTAAGTTAATCATGATTTTATCCTTACGAGACAAATAGAAATCAAATTTAAAGATCAGATTAAAGAATCAAATGGTAAAAGATTTAAGATTTATAAAGAAAATAAATGAGAAAGTATATCATCTATCATTAAAAAACAAGATTGATGGCAATTTTGAAGAAATAACGTGAGGAAGAATATATATAGTTTTAAAAAATGCACTGTTAGTCTGTCTATTTCTTGAAAAAATGAAGAAATATTGAAAAAAGTTAATGAGTCTCGATTAGATTAACAATTGCTCGGATTTACATGAATGAATAAGATAAAATTTGAATGGTAGAGAAGATAATATTTCAGTCATTTTTCTTCAAGTCCATTAGAAAAAAATGGAAATTCTCCATCGTTTTAGGTTTGTTTAACCAGAGGGATAATTAAGAGATGTGGAATATATTATTGGGGATAAATATAAAAATACATATTTGTGAAAGAAATACATGATATTTACATATTTGTTAGGACATACATATTAAAAACCATATATTATAGCTTCGTAAGATAGCCGCTTGGAGTACTTTATGTTTCAAGATTAAAGTTTTGGCTTGATTAAATATAATTTTAGTCTAGTATTTCGTTTCAAGTTAATTGGGTGGGGAAAAAGATAGAATTGACAATTGATGGTGATGGTGATGGACCGATGGTGATAGAAGATTTTTATTTTTATTTTCATAAAAAAAATGCGGAGTATAACCGCCATGTTTTCTGTAATAAAGAGTTAACAAAATAAACTCAAAATACTGGACAAATTACAAAAGACTACATAACAGGAAATAAAACATAGCTCATCCCCCAAGCATGTGAGGGTGGGACAAAATAGAAACTTACATATAAACATCAACTCAAGTACAACAAAACAAAAGAGATCCCCCCCCCCCCCCCCAAATAAAACCTTGGGGGTGGGAATCCCGCTAAAGTCACTTCACTCAATCAAGAGTAGGTCCAATCTCTAACTTCTCATTTTCGTACTCCTCGACCTGGAAGGCTCTGAAGATCCACTCTTTTTTGTCTCATCGCAGCTGTTATAGCCCAAACGGAAATATAATGCATAATGTGAGTTAAATTACCAGAAATACTATTATTAGGCTCACGAAAGTAAATTTTTTATCTATTTAGCCATAAAATGTAGGTCGTTGCGACGGTGACGATGTACCATGCTTCTTTCATATCCATTCTCTCGTTAGAAAACATAGGGCCAACCACAATTCCTCGTAGGTTAAAGGGTAGCCATTTGTTTCGAGGGCCCTAAGAACTTCAACAAGGACTACTTTGATCATGTGACACACTAAAAACATATGGTCTTTGGTCTCGGTGGTCGCGTTGCAAAACCCGCAAGATGTCACTATATTTGGTTGACTTTTGGTCAGGTTCTCCCTTGTTAGAATTGCATCTTTAAAACTAGCCACAAAATTTGTCTCATCAGTATTTGATGGGGACATTCTCAATCCTACAATTAAGAATGGTTCCATGCTCCTCTGCCTCCACCATGGATAAAGCAATGGGAACAAGAGCACTCTTGTGGAAACTTACCCTGAGATCGGACCATGCTTCATAACTATACTATATTCCCATGAATGTAATGTCTCCCTAGGATCACAATTTTCAAAGAGCAAATTATCATCCGCATATTGTAGGTCGTACATCCCAAGGAAATTTCTTCCGCTGGCAACTGGAGTAATTCATTCTCCCTGTGTACAGTTATCCATCATTGTCTTTAGAACGTTTGCCACTATAGTGAATAGTAGGGGTATAGGGGGTCTCCTTGTCGTAGTTCTCGTTTACATGAAAACGGTTTACCCTTTCCTCTATTAACCAAGATTGTCGTCCTACTGGTGGTGAGACAGTTGCAGATCCATCTATCACAAAATCCTTTGTCTTTAAGTGCTTCCCAAAAATAAGGCTCACTCAATCGAGTCATATGCCTTCTCAAAGTTGAGTTTGACCAGAAAGCTTCTGTCATTCGAGATGTGGCACTGGTGGATGATTTCCTCAGTCGTAGCAATGCAATCTAGGATACAGCGTTCTTTGATGAACCCCGTTTGTTCTCGACTAATTAATCTGTCTATCACCCCAGTTTGTCAGAGAGGATCTTGGTGATTATCTTGACCGAACAATTAAGGAGGCTGATGGGGTGAAAGTCCCCTACATGACGTGAGTCTTCTTTTTTAAGGATAAGAACCACCTTTGCATAATTGAGTCTACCCAACCCGAGTTTGTGATCATAGAATTCAACTAGCACTAACATTATTAGATCTTCTTTGATTTCTTTCTAGATGGTGTGGTAAACTAAGATCGGGAACCCATTCGGACCCGACGCTTTCTCTCTTCCCAGTTGGGAGATTATCTCCTTTGCTTCCTTCTTCGTGAACAAAGCTTCAATGGATCGTAAAGCCTGCACCAGGTCATCTGAATTATCCTGCCAGATATACGTTCTGAGTGGGACTCTAAAGTCCGCCTTCCGTCCAAACAGGTTTTTGAAGTATGTTGGGAAAGCATGTTTAATTTCTCCTTCTGCTTCTAACATTCTTGTATTCGTTTGAACCGATAGGATGAGGTTAGATCTGCGACAAGTACTGGCACAATGGAAGAAAGTCATGTTCGTGTCTCCCTCAAAGAGCCGCAAGATTCTTGATCATTGTTGCCATTTGATTTCTTCTAGTTTGTATAGTTGTGTTATATCTTCTCTTAGTTGTAACAGCGCAGTCTGCTCATCTAAGTGAGATCTTTAAGCTCCTCTGTTTTTTTTTCTAGCTCATCAATACCCTCCAGAATGGATGGTTTAGCTCTCCAAATTGGCGCGAACCGAATACGGTTCATTTTCTAAGTTTGGATCTTAGTCTTCACACTTCCTCACTCCAGATTGTTGTTGCTTTTGTTCTGCGTGTTGATGAGCCCAATTTTCTATAACCAAGTGGTGGAAACCCTAGATTTCCAACTAAGCCTCGAACCTAAATTTGGTCGGTTTCTTGGGTTTCACTTCTCAAGTTGAGAGAACTATAGGAACGTGAGCAGATGTGGGTTTTGGAAGGGATTTGGCACATGCCAAAGGAAATTTATTCTCCCAATCCAATGAAACAAGAACCTTATCTAATTTCTCCATTATAGGCATTATTTATGTGTTCGACCAGGTAAAGAGACTGTCTAGGATTGTGATATCGACCAGCTGACTCAGTTAGATTTCTCCATGTCAGCGTCGCTAGAGCCTGTGCCTTTGTGTTCAAACGTGAATAAAGTGAATTAAAATCCCCACCTACCACCCATGGGTTCTGCCAGAGTGTATGGATTGCATTAGTGCTGTAAATTGGATCGGACGGGACCGGACATCCATATGCTCATGCTCGAACCAAAATTCTACTCGAACAGGCTTATGTCTGGCTCGGTCCAGGTCGGACAAAATTTTTATAGACCGGACTAGGTTCATTATAAAAGCAGAAGGCTATATTTGTTCGGACGGACCGGACTCGGACCAGATTCGGTAAAGCATCAGACCTAATAACTTGTTCAAGTTTAGTTCGTATAACAATTCAAACGGTCCACGGTCAAGCCATTTCTCGTGCCGGACTCGGACGGATGACGTACCGTCCTGGTCATTTTACTGCCCTAGATTCATGGAGTTCAGCCTAGAATGCCATTTTGGAAGAAGAAATGTTAGGATCGTACATAATTGTGATGTCTGAGTCCAGTTATCCTTACGACATTGAAGCAAGATCGATAAAGAGAATTTTCCAACGAATACATCCAAGCAAGTGAAAATGTCAGAATTAAAGCCGATGAAGATACCTCTTGCTGCCCCTAATGAATGTGCAGATTCTCCATTCTTTAATCACCCCCCCTCCCAGTCTCTTAAGTCTAGAGTTCTGAATAATCTTAGTTTGTTGGAGACCAACGATATCTACCTCGAATGAGTTGATAATGTCTTTAACCATTTCTTATTTTCCTCGTCCCCCATAGGCCTCTAACTTTCCAGAGAAGTTCATTCATTATTGACAGGTTTGGGACCATGTATCGAATTGGGATCTGGGTTCCTACCTAGACTTACTCTATCCAATTCCCACCCTCTCATCTTATTTGGGATAAGGGCATTATGGTCTTTGTAGCCGACCACAAGACTACATGTTTCGGCTAGATTAAAAACATCGTTATCAAACATAAAATTGTAAATAGTTGCTAAAAGACTATGTGTACCTCCACCGTCGGTCTTAGCTTTCTTAGCTGTGATTGCAATCTCTAGGAAATCACCCAAGGCTCGTGAGCCCTCTTTACTACCTTCTATACTTTGAAATCCTTGCTCTTACGCTGCAAATCAAAGTTGGTCGTCAAAGAAGCTGGGTAGGTGGAAGGGACCATATATGGTGTGGAGGACAAAACCACCGTATCACGCCTAGCAAGAAAATTCGGTGTATCCTCCAACATCTCATCAGAATAATCTGATTCATTATATGAATATGGATCGTCATCCTCCAAATTCAATCGAGCTTCCTCATCATCCTCACAAGGGGATAGGATGTGCTGTGGTAATAAGGTGATGATGACACCGCATTGAGACTTCTAGGTTTTTAATACACAAATTCCTTTGTTGGACCCCTCATTGGGCCCAGTAACCTTAAGCCCATCAGTATCCCTTTGTTCTGTCCTAGAAAATGTAATAATATAGTTTTTATCATTCTTGGGCCCAAAAAACCCTCATTGGGCACACAAGAATTGTCAGGCCCATGAACATAAGCATAAATCTCTCCACTCTTGGGCCTGGGTCCAGAAGATTTCTCTAGCACTACTTCTACTTTTGGACAACTCAATAGGCCTAAAAGCTTTCTTAGACCCATCACTAGCATCTAACATGGCAGCACTTGCCTCACACGTAGAGGATCTTCAGGTTTGGTGCCTGGCCACGTGAAGAGTAGTAAGCTGGCGAGGAACACGAAGCGCCGTGGGGGGGATTTCGGGGAATTCACCCCCCCCCCCCCCCCCCCATCTTCAACCCTTGATCTTCTTTTCCATTTCCCTTATTTCTAGTGTCGTCTTTCTAAGACTCAGGCTACTCCAGACCACACTCTCGGGTCTTCAACTTCTCTAAGTTATTTCCATTTTCAACTTCACCTTGCTCTACTTCTCTTCTCTGTTCCACATGCAAATTCATAGCTCCACCAGCTTTGCTCTGCTTTTTCTCTCCCCATTTTCTTTTTCCATCTTTCTCCACATCGGAATCTGGACATGTTGGCTTTGTTTGTAGTTGTTCAAGGGATTCACCTTTTGACCCTCCTTTTTTAACTGATGACTTTTTGTTAGCTTGGTCAACCCAAATCTTAGTCATTGATCTCTTGCGTTGTATCTTTGGGTGTTTTTTTTGGTGTTTTGGACATTAATGATCGTTGTCGATGCTCCGCCATTTCTCTAGCTTCCCGAATTAGCTTTTGATGTGCTCTTTTTTTCTTATTAGTGCCATCCATTGTTAGGTCCCATTATTAGGAGACCACTTGTTTATAAGTACGATTGTCTCTTTGTGATGGGGAGTTCGGTGGTGTTGTTCCAGTTGTCACTTGCACTGCCACCTGTTCCACCTTCGCTTCAAGCATGAAGTGAATGAGTTAGGAGTCCTCATAGGTCAAAACTTTAGCCAATGTAGGCATTAGTATGATATCTGTACTTCGAATCTGCAATCTCACCAACACTAGCTCTGATATGCGTACTGTTTTGTCATAAATCTCTACTATAGTCCTGAACTCAGAGATGATTTCTTATAAAGCCTCCCTATTCCAACAATGGAGAGAGACATTATTTATCCAAACCAAAAATCCCATGGTAGTTCTACCCCAAATTGTGGCATCCATTTGATGAAATCTGCGGTGAAGTGGCCAAAATCTATTGTTTCCATTGTGGTGACATTAACCATCTTATCTGACGTGGGAAAGAGACAAGGAATAGCATGTGGCACATTCTCTTAATCACCCTGTCTAGGTGATCCCTCATTGTAATACCCTGATTTTTCAATTAATGAAAAATTATTTATTTTGCACGTAGTGTGCACGTGCAATATTTTGTTTGGATTATTTTATTATGATGTGTATAAATATATAAATATTTGTTCTCAAATTATTTTGTACAAAAGCTTTTCTTTAAACAAATAAAAAGCCTTATTTTAATTTAATGAAAAGCCCTTTTTCTTAAAGCCCAAAATGTATTTTTATTTTATTTATTTTAATAATACTTTTGGCCCAAAATAAAGCCCACGGATGAATCTATTTTTAATTAAACTTGTCATGTAGAAGACTAATTTATCATTATTATATTTTTGTACAAATTAAAATGTACAAATTTGGCCTAGTTGCATGCACGTGCACTACACGTACACGTGCAATGCACACTCTTGAATGGTGGCCGGTTTGCATCTTTTGGAGGGATTTTCAAAAATGGTCATGGTGTTCATGGAGGTGGTTGTATAGTTGTGGGTAGTTTTTATAACTCCTACTCTAATCTTGGCCCTCCATTCTACAACCAACTAATCAATCTTGGCCCTCCATTTCACTTGATTTCAAGTATAAATACCCCCCCTCTCATGGCTATTTTCATATGCAAATTTTATCTTTTCCAACTATAGTCTTATTTTAATATTAGTGTGAGTTAAAAAGAGTGAGAGTTGTGTGCTTCTGGCTTGCATGAGAGGCCGGCTATTGCTAGGAGCATTCGGTGGTGGTGTGTGGAGCTTGTGCGCGCTTTGTCTAGGAGGAGGTGCTTTCATTCGCAAGGACCTTGGTTGCTTTGTGTGTTTATTTTCTCTCCATTCAAGGTGGGTAAACATTTCATATTTCTAATATAGGAGTATATGCTAGATCTCATTAACAAATTGCATGAAAAATGATCAATAAGAATGCGCCTTTAATTGAATGAATGATCTCTAGTTGATTGAATTAGTGATATGCGAATTATGTGTGATTGTATGCCATAAGAATGTGATTACAAAGTGAGTTGATTATCTTTGTTCCTAATTAGAAATGATTCATGGAAAATGTTAGTAAAATACATTTTAATGGAAAGTTAGTTACAAATTGATTAGTATGTTAATGAACAATTTGCATGTGATTATTATTGTTAATTAAGTTGTAGATAAAATTCTCCATGCTCATTAGAATAAATGAATGATGCTAGTATTGATGCTTGAGAATACTAATGAGGATGTTAGTTTAATTGAAAAATTGAAGCATGCGAATTGATTAAGAAAGAGCACGCTTTTTGAAGGAGCAACTTTCTTGTATGTTTGATGTGTGAACCTAATAATTGATAAGTGACTATATATTTTTGTGATGCACATAATTGAACTAGAAGTATGTGTTGATTTAAAGAAAACACATTTTTGCCATCACTAATTGCATGAAAAAGAAAATCTATACCTTGTTAGTGCTAATTTGTGAAGAGACTTCCTTAATTATTGTGGGGTTGGACAAATTCAAAGGAAGTAGATTTGTGTGTTAGATGAAAGATTAATATCAGCAAAATTTGTATAAGGAATTTTGGATAGAAGAGATTTGAAGACTAAGTGTAACCAATGTCGAAAATAAAGAATATAGTAGTTTTGATGAACAATTCATGGATTTGTGTGAAAATATATATTTTTATTAGTGCAAAAAATTATTTTAATCTTACTGATATGAAGATCATGTAAGGGAAAGCTAATCTGGAATTTTTCAGTAACTTTCACAAAAGCAATATGAAACTAAGTTTAATTGAACATCGAGTTGTTTTAACCACAGTATCAAAATAATTCATATGGGCTTTAATCTAGTACTGAGACAACCTGAGCTAGTAGCTCAGGCGGTCACTGTGTGCGGTTGGCTTCTCTGGGTCGATCGGTTCGAACCCCAGCGTCTACAACATTTTCCTACAAATTTTGAAAGCTTATAACTCTCGGCCCGAAAACAATAATTACCATTTTAACCCCCCCTTATATCGCTAGCACAGTTCGGCCAGATGGCAGGTGCTCTTGGCTTTGTTTCCGTTGTGCCTGGGTTCGATTCTCACCCTCGGCATTTATATAAAAATATTTTTTTGGGGAGTTTTAGATGTCCAAAAATTATGAAAAAAATATGGTTATTCTCATAAAAATGTAAGGAATTTTATAAGAGTAATTTGGGTATTATTTGAATGAAATACACTATGGTTTGTGAACAAAAGGCACAATTAGAACTATGGTTCTAAAATACACACTTGTGAAAAATTATAGTTTATAAAGATGGGCTATTAGAAAGTAATTGGCAAAAAGAACCTTGTTGTGTGACATAATACTATTTATTCTCACTTGAGAATATTATGCAAAATATGAAGTATGAATGTTCATTAGGGATGTGAATTTCAAATGTGAAATTATGAAGTGCATGAGTTCATGTATGATTATAAATTAATGAAGGAATTAGAGATCATGTTAATGAAAAAGAAATTTGTTAGCTATGAATATGAATTTTATGAGTTATAAGTATTCAATATGGACATTGTGAATTGGAATTGAATTGAAAGAGTAGCTAAGTCTCCCCCGGCAATTAGAAAGAAAAAAAAATGAAATATTGAAATGAAAGACCAAGGTTGGTCACGTTTGTATAAATGAATAAGTCCGGCTTAGTGGAGAGGCTAACTCTAGAACTTTGATTTTATTCATGATTCTATAAAACTAAGGACTAGTGCATAGTGAAGATGTGATGAAAGTAAGAGAAAAACATTGAGTATGAGGGCCCTGGGTAGCGGCGAGAGCGTATCCCAGGAATTTCCATGACGAGTCTGGGTAAGGATACTGCTCCAGAGTACCGTCCCGGTGGCGACGCTCGTGGGATGTTCGAAGACTACGGGTGGTGTCATATCTATGGTGAGAGCTGAATTACCACAGGATGTCTGCATGATGAGTCATGTCAGCGATGGAATTCCCTCCAGAGTGCCTAGATATGAGTTCGTAGGTCAGAAAACATCTAGGATACTTACCGTAATTACAGTAGTAGATTAAATCATAACGGGGGAATGAACCCTATAAAGATGAAGAACGAATAAGGGCTTGCCCTCGGACCTATGTAGTATGGGATGCATAGAATCCGAACAAGTGCGCATTAGTGTCATGTAACATAAATAAATGCATTAAGGATTAAGTGCACAATCACAACACGACATCAATAGAATAGTCCCTTTAGTTTGAATGTGACAAGTTTGTGTTTGTTAAATATGGAAAGTTAAGTTATACTATTTCCGGCATAGAGAGGATGGCTGTGTATAATGTTCGTCGGTTGAATAAACTGACGTACCCACAGTCTTATATGCAGGTAAATGTCAGATTAAAGAAGAATGGATGCTTAAAGATTATACCATGCCGTTGTACATTTATTTAATTGTTGTATTTTACTTCTGCTGTGCAAAAGAAAAGTGTAATTTTGATGTAATCTCTGATGTATGATGAAAAGTTTTAATTTCCCTGTAAAATTGTACGAAAGAAGTGAAAAGATCCTGTAGAACTCTCGAATTCAGTTGTATTTGGAATTCGGGGTGTTACAAGTGGTATCAGAGCCATGCTTTCTACGCTTTTACACTTGTACAAATTTATAGGGAACGACACCCTAGATGTGGACATTAGAGTGTGTGTTTGAGTCTAGAGATTTAAATGTACGTGACTTACATTTGTGTTGCTCTAAGATTTATGCATCTTCCTCTCTATTTCTAAGATGGCTGATCACTTCGACCCTGCTGGAGGCGACGACTGGCATATCATTGAGGAAGAGTACCATCCTGGATAGGCTGATTCCGAGGACGAGTACTACCCTGGGCAAGCAGATTCTGACGGTGAAGAATGACCTGAATCCCGAGAGATCACCCCACCTCCGGATTCATCTGATGACTCTTCTTCTGAAGAAGAAGAAGAACCAGTTCCAAGTGGTCTTGTGACTTCTCTTCAGAGGCAGGTAGAGACACTGCGAGAGAGAGTCGGATTGTTGGAGGCTCAGCTGGCGAAGCGAATGGACGACTATTCTGTTCTCAGTCATCGAGTTTGGGAACTCGAGAAGAGGAAGAACCTGACTGATGTGCTGAAGGATGAAGTTGAAGAACTGTGGAAAGAACTTCGAGCAACGAAGAGGACCCGTAGGAGTTAGATTGTTGTAGCTTCTATTTCTTTCATTCTGATGTCAAAAATGTTTTTAAATTCGAATGTATAAACTTTGGAATTTAATGAAATGGAAGTTGGTTTAAATTCTTGTCATATACTTTGAATTTGACAGATCTTTTGCATCAGAATATGTCGAGAAGAGGAGCTAGGAATGGGGAAGGGTTGGATCTAGAGACTGAACTTGCAAGGGTCTACCAGACGCTGAATGCAGTGGCTCAGAACCAAGGAAGGGGGCCGGCGAATCCAGTGCCCGAGGCAATTAAGCTAGTGGAATCGTTCAAGAGAATGAAACCACCTGTATTCGAGGGAAAGTCAGACCCAGATGCGGCTGACAACTGGATCCGTCAAGTGGAGACGATCTTTGAGGTGTTGGAGACCCCTGAGGGTAGCAAGGTCAAGTTGGCGACTTTGCAGCTGGAGAAGGATGCGGTAGTCTGGTGGCAATCCATGAAGAGGACCATGGGAGGCATAGTGCTTGGCTGGGAGGAATTTCTGGAAGAATTCCACAGTCACTATTTTCCCTCCGACGTCCAGGAGAAGAAGGCGATGGAATTTCTGTCGCTTCAGCAAGGCAGCATGTCAGTGAGAGCGTATGAGACCAAGTTTACTCAACTCTCCAGGTATGCTCCAGAGCTGGTGATGGATGAAGCTAAGAAGGCTCGTAAGTTCGAGCATGGTCTGAGGCCGAGCTTGAGATCCCGAATGATACCTCTTGGTATCAGGCGATTCGACAAGTTGGTCAAGAGGGCGGCAGCGACGGAAGCAGATATGGAGCAGTTCCAAGTTGTTCAGAACCGGAGGAACAACTGGCAGTCTGGTAAGAGGCCTGCACATTCTGGGAGTTTCAAGGGACAACCATCTGCACAGAGGTTCAAACCGACAGGGGCGAACGCTGTTAGTGTGGCTGGAGGACCTGGAAACAATGTGGTGAGACCTCCTGCGGTGACTTGCTACAACTGTAGTGAAACGGGGCATTACAAATCTCACTGTCCCAAACTACAGAGTGGAAATAGCAACGCACCAACGCAGCAGACTGGGAAGAGGCCGTACCAATCAGGGCGAGTATTTGCCTTGATGGAAGCTGATGCTGATGAGGCAGATCAGGTCATCTCTGGTACGAGGGCTGGTGTTTAGAGTTTTTGTCATTTCTTTTCTCGTTGTTTAGTGAGACTGTTATGTAATGGTGTGTATTATGTAACAGGCGAACTCTATCTTAATGGAATGAAAGTTGTTGTATTGTTCGATACTGGATCCTCTCATACATTTGTGTCTCCTAAATTTGCTAAAGTTTTGGGAGTTGAACCGAAGATTTTTCCAGGCAAGATCTTAGCAGTAGCTACTCCGTCAGGGGAAACTTTAACCACTGATCGGTATTATGCTGATTGCGAGATTGTGATTGGGGATAGAATCTTTGGTATTGATCTGATCGAGCTGACTATCTTGGGAGTCGATGTTATCATTGGCATTGATTGGATGTCGGTGTACAGTGCAAGCATCGAGTGTAAGACCAAGACGGTGACAGTGAAGGCTCCAGGTGGACCTGAAGTCATGTTCCAAGAAGAAGTGTTCTAAGCTGGTGGCAACTATCTGCAAGGAAGAGACTCCTGTGGAAGTGCAAGGGATTCCTGTGGTTCGGGACTATCCGACTGTGTTCTTGGAAGATTTTCCTGGGTTACCTCCGCATCGTGATGAAGAGTTCAGCATCACTGTTCAACCGGGAAGTGCACCCATTTCTAAGACACCGTATAGGATGGCTCCAGTGGAACAGGATGAGATGAAACGGCAGATTGAGGAACTGTTGGGAAAATGCTTTATTCAACCTAGTGCGTCACCTTGGGGAGCACCAGTGCTTTTGGTAAAGAAGAAGGATGGATCGATGAGAATGTGTATCGATTACCGGGAGCTGAATAAGGTCACTGTTCAGAATAAGTATCCGATTCCTCGAATTGATGACTTGTTCGATCGTCTACAAGGAGCAGCTGTTTTCTCCAAAATAGATCTTCGATCAGGTTACCACCAAGTTCGAGTGAAAACTGAAGATGTGCACAAAACTGCGTTTAGAACTCGGCATGGGCATTACGAATTCTTAGTTATGCCATTCGGAGTGACGAATGCACCCGCGATCTTCATGGACTTGATGAACAGAGTTCTGAGGCCGTTTATTGATTCTTTCATCGTGGTGTTTATCGATGATATTCTCGTGTACTCCAAGTCTGAGGAGGAGCACACTGAGCATCTGGCAGCAGTTTTGCAGAAGTTGGAAGAGCAGAAGTTGTATGCCAAGTTATCCAAGTGTGATTTCTGGAAATCTGAAGTGGCATTCCTAGGTCACATCCTTTCTAAGGAGGGAGTGGCAACTGACCCTCAGAAGATAGAGGTAGTGAGAGATTGGGCTAGGCCTACTACAGTGAAGGAAGTCAGAAGTTTCCTTGGGATGACTGGATACTACAGGAGATTCATTCAAGGTTATGCTCAGATAGTTGTACCGCTTACTGGACTGACCAAGAAGAATGTGAGCTTCAAGTGGACTGAGCAATGTGAGGCGAGCTTTCAGGAGTTGAAAGATAGACTGACTACTGCACCTATTTTGGCTTTGCCTAGAGCAGGTGTTGAGTATGATGTTTATAGCGATGCTTCACATCGTGGGCTTGGTTGTGTCTTAATGCAAGAGGGAAGAGTAATCGCTTATGGGTCTAGACAACTACGATCACATGAGAAGAATTACCCGACTCATGATCTGGAGTTGGCTGCGATTATCTTTGCCCTGAAGCAATGGAGGCACTACGTGTACGGTGAGAAGTTGAATATGTACACGGACCACAAGATCTTGAAGTATATATATCAGCAGAGGGATCTCAATCTGAGGCAGCGGAGATGGTTGGAAGTGCTCGAGGATATGCGACCTGAGATCAAGTATCATCCTGGAAAGGCTAATGTCGTTGCTGATGCACTTAGTCGCAAGAGCAGTTTGGCCAGTTTGATTACGACTCAGAAGCATCTGATTGAGGAGTTGGATCGAGCAGGTATTGAGGTCGTCTTGCAAGGATTGGGAGCATCTTTGACTCAGTTGAGGCTTCAGCCTACTTTGAATGCAAGGATCATTGCAAGTCAAGAGGTTGATGCTGATATGTTGGAGATGAAGGAGCAGGTTGGTGCTGGCAGGTTGCCCAGATTTCAAATCAGGGATGGAGTGCTGTGGTTCGGAGATAGACTGTGCGTTCCAAATTAGGTGGACCTGAAAGAGAGTATTCTTCAGGAGGCGCATGCTACTCTTTTGTCGGTACATCCTGGGAGTACTGAGATGTACAAAGACATCAAACAGCATTTCTGGTGGTCAGGTTTGAAGCGGGATGTGGCTGAATTTGTGGCGAAGTGTGAGGTTTGTCAGCAAGTCAAAGCCGAAAATCAGAGACCCGGAGGTCTATTACAGCCGTTACCTATTCCGGAATGGAAGTGGGATAACATCAGTATGGATTTCATCACGGGATTGCCTAAGAGTTCTAAAGGCAATGATGCAATTTGGGTTATAGTCGATCGACTAACCAAGTCCGCTCACTTTTTGGCGATGAAACTCACTACTTCGATGGACAAGTTGGCTGAGATGTATGTTGGTGAGATTGTCAGACTTCATGGCGTTCCGTCAACTATTGTGTCTGATTGAGATGCGCGGTTTACTTCGCATTTCTGGAGGAGTCTTCAGACAGCTTTGGGTACCAAGACAGATTTCAGCACTGCTTTTCATCCGCAAACCGATGGGCAGACCGAGAGTGTCAACCGTATTCTTGAGGATATGCTTCGGTGTTGTATACTAGACTTCGGAGGCAGTTGGGAAATGCATTTACCTTTGGTGGAATTTGCCTACAACAACAGTTTTCAGGCTAGCATTAGGATGGCGCCATACGAAGCTCTGTATGGCAGGAAGTGCAGGACACCTGTTTGTTGGTATGAAGTAGGGGAACGTCAGTTGTTTGGTTCTGAGCTTGTACAGCAAACTTCTGAGAAGATTGATCTGATCAGGAAAAGGTTGGTGGAAGCTCAGAGCAGGCAGAAAAGCTATGCAGACAACCGGAGAAGGGACCTTGAGTTTGAGGTTGGTGACTTCGTCTTTCTAAAGGTATCACCCAGTAAAGGTGTGGTTCGTTTTGGCAAAGGTGGGAAGTTAGCCCCGAGGTTTATAGGCACGTATAAGATATTGAAAAGGATCGGGAAAACTGCTTACCGGCTTGAATTACCGGAAGAGTTATCTCAGGTGCACAATGTCTTTCATGTGTCTATGCTGAGAGGTTATATTCCAGACCCGAGTCATCATTTGCCTGAAGTGCCGGAAGGTTTACAGTTAGACCTGAATTACATCGAGTCTCCTGTTGAGATTGTTGATCGTCGAGAGAAAGTCTTGAGGAATAAGACGATACCGATGGTCAAGGTAGTCTGGAGAAACCACTTGGTTGAAAAGGCTACTTGGGAATCTGAGGAGAGGATGTTGAAGGACTATCCTGAGCTTTTTGCTTGATTGTAATTTTGTATCTTTTTGTTCTTGTTGCTGTATTGTATTGTTTGTTTCTCACTCTTGATTGTAGTTCCGGGGACGGAACTATTCTAAGGAGGGAGTGCTGTAATACCCTGATTTTTCAATTAATGAAAAATTATTTATTTTGCACGTAGTGTGCACGTGCAATATTTTGTTTGGATTATTTTATTATGATGTGTATAAATATATAAATATTTGTTCTCAAATTATTTTGTACAAAATCTTTTCTTTAAACAAATAAAAAGCCTTATTTTAATTTAATGAAAAGCCCTTTTTCTTAAAGCCCAAAATGTATTTTTATTTTATTTATTTTAATATTACTTTTGGCCCAAAATAAAGCCCATGGATGAATCTATTTTTAATTAAACTTGTCATGTAGAAGACAAATTTATCATTATTATATTTTTGTACAAATTAAAATGTACAAATTTGGCCTAGTTGCATGCACGTGCACTACACGTACACGTGCAATGCACGCTCTTGAATGGTGGCCGGTTTGCATCTTTTGGAGGGATTTTCAAAAATGGTCATGGTGTTCATGGAGGTGGTTGTATAGTTGTGGGTAGTTTTTATAACTCCTACTCTAATCTTGGCCCTCCATTCTACAACCAACTAATCAATCTTGGCCCTCCATTTCACTTGATTTCAAGTATAAATACCCCCCCTCTCATGGCTATTTTCATATGCAAATTTTATCTTTTCCAACTATAGTCTTATTTTAATATTAGTGTGAGTTAAAAAGAGTGAGAGTTGTGTGCTTCTGGCTTGCATGAGAGGCCGGCTATTGCTAGGAGCATTCGGTGGTGGTGTGTGGAGCTTGTGCGCGCTTTGTCTAGGAGGAGGTGCTTTCATTCGCAAGGACCTTGGTTGCTTTGTGTGTTTATTTTCTCTCCATTCAAGGTGGGTAAACATTTCATATTTCTAATATAGGAGTATATGCTAGATCTCATTAACAAATTGCATGAAAAATGATTAATAAGAATGCGCCTTTAATTGAATGAATGATCTCTAGTTGATTGAATTAGTGATATGCGAATTATGTGTGATTGTATGCCATAAGAATGTGATTACAAAGTGAGTTGATTATCTTTGTTCCTAATTAGAAATGATTCATGGAAAATGTTAGTAAAATACATTTTAATGGAAAGTTAGTTACAAATTGATTAGTATGTTAATGAACAATTTGCATGTGATTATTATTGTTAATTAAGTTGTAGATAAAATTCTCCATGCTCATTAGAATAAATGAATGATGCTAGTATTGATGCTTGAGAATACTAATGAGGATGTTAGTTTAATTGAAAAATTGAAGCATGCGAATTGATTAAGAAAGAGCACGCTTTTTGAAGGAGCAACTTTCTTGTATGTTTGATGTGTGAACCTAATAATTGATAAGTGACTATATATTTTTGTGATGCACATAATTGAACTAGAAGTATGTGTTGATTTAAAGAAAACACATTTTTGCCATCACTAATTGCATGAAAAAGAAAATCTATACCTTGTTAGTGCTAATTTGTGAAGAGACTTCCTTAATTATTGTGGGGTTGGACAAATTCAAAGGAAGTAGATTTGTGTGTTAGATGAAAGATTAATATCAGCAAAATTTGTATAAGGAATTTTGGATAGAAGAGATTTGAAGACTAAGTGTAACCAATGTCGAAAATAAAGAATATAGTAGTTTTGATGAACAATTCATGGATTTGTGTGAAAATATATATTTTTATTAGTGCAAAAAATTATTTTAATCTTACTGATATGAAGATCATGTAAGGGAAAGCTAATCTGGAATTTTTCAGTAACTTTCACAAAAGCAATATGAAACTAAGTTTAATTGAACATCGAGTTGTTTTAACCACAGTATCAAAATAATTCATATGGGCTTTAATCTAGTACTAGACAACCTGAGCTAGTAGCTCAGGCGGTCACTGTGTGCGGTTGGCTTCTCTAGGTCGATCGGTTCGAACCCCAGCGTCTACAACATTTTCCTACAAATTTTGAAAGCTTATAACTCTCGGCCCGAAAACAATAATTACCATTTTGACCCCCCCTTATATCGCTAGCACAGTTCGGCCAGATGGCAGGTGCTCTTGGCTTTGTTTCCGTTGTGCCTGGGTTCGATTCTCACCCTCGGCATTTATATAAAAATATTTTTTTGGGGAGTTTTAGATGTCCAAAAATTATGAAAAAAATATGGTTATTCTCATAAAAATGTAAGGAATTTTATAAGAGTAATTTGGGTATTATTTGAATGAAATACACTATGGTTTGTGAACAAAAGGCACAATTAGAACTATGGTTCTAAAATACACACTTGTGAAAAATTATAGTTTATAAAGATGGGCTATTAGAAAGTAATTGGCAAAAAGAACCTTGTTGTGTGACATAATACTATTTATTCTCACTTGAGAATATTGTGCAAAATATGAAGTATGAATGTTCATTAGGGATGTGAATTTCAAATGTGAAATTATGAAGTGCATGAGTTCATGTATGATTATAAATTAATGAAGGAATTAGAGATCATGTTAATGAAAAAGAAATTTGTTAGCTATGAATATGAATTTTATGAGTTATAAGTATTCAATATGGACATTGTGAATTGGAATTGAATTGAAAGAGTAGCTAAGTCTCCCCCAGCAATTAGAAAGAAAAAGAAATGAAATATTGAAATGAAAGACCAAGGTTGGTCACGTTTGTATAAATGAATAAGTCCGGCTTAGTGGAGAGGCTAACTCTAGAACTTTGATTTTATTCATGATTCTATAAAACTAAGGACTAGTGCATAGTAAAGATGTGATGAAAGTAAGAGAAAAACATTGAGTATGAGGGCCCTGGGTAGCGGCGAGAGCGTATCCCAGGAATTTCCATGACGAGTCTGGGTGAGGATACTGCTCCAGAGTACCGTCCCGGTGGCGACGCTCGTGGGATGTTCGAAGACTACGGGTGGTGTCATATCTATGGTGAGAGCTGAATTACCACAGGATGTCTGCATGATGAGTCATGTCAGCGATGGAATTCCCTCCAGAGTGCCTAGATATGAGTTCGTAGGTCAGAAAACATCTAGGATACTTACCGTAATTACAGTAGTAGATTAAATCATAACGGGGGATTGAACCATATAAAGATGAAGAACGAATAAGGGCTTGCCCTCGGACCTATGTAGTATGGGATGCATAGAATCCGAACAAGTGCGCATTAGTGTCATGTAACATAAATAAATGCATTAAGGATTAAGTGCACAATCACAACACGACATCAATAGGATAGTCCCTTTAGTTTGAATGTGACAAGTTTGTGTTTGTTAAATATGGAAAGTTAAGTTATACTATTTCCGGCATAGAGAGGATGGCCGTGTATAATGTTCGTCGGTTGAATAAACTGACGTACCCACAGTCTTATATGCAGGTAAATGTCTGATTAAAGAAGAATGGATGCTTAAAGATTATACCATGCTGTTGTACATTTATTTAATTGTTGTATTTTACTTCCGCTGTGCAAAAGAAAAGTGTAATTTTGATGTAATCTCTGATATATGATGAAAAGTTTTAATTTCCCTGTAAAATTATACGAAAGAAGTGAAAAGATCCTGTAGAACTCTCGAATTCAGTTGTATTTGGAATTCGGGGTGTTACACTCATTGACCACCGTTCGTTGAGTGCTTCAAGTAGATGGTTTTCCGATGACCTCCTAGTCTTTATCTCTACGGTTGCACACCATTTTCGGAGCCAAGTCACTTCTTGTTTGATGATGACTAGGCTATGGCTACTCAAATGTGGACGAGGTTCTCCGAAAGTTTCCCCCTTTGTATTAATCTTTTCTTTTCATTGGGGCTAGCAGCCACATTTGTACAAACGTACGATATGTGTCATCACAATATACATTTGAGGCAACAAATTTCTTTAGTTCACTCTGTGCGAAAGTGCCCCGAGTGGCCGCAGTTGAAGCACGGTATCGGTTTCTGCTTCCCTTTGCATTGTTTTTTTTTGTCGTTTCCGTTCTTCTTAGCTATGAAGACTCTTTTCTTTATCGCCTTGCTCACCACATCCACCTACGGTTCATCCACCTTCGAATCCACGCTCACCTCCAAAGAGTCCTGCACCGGTGTGGAGCTCAAGTTAACTAGACTCTCCCCTGGAGCCCTAGCTACTTTGAATTGTTGCAGTTACTTAGCTACCCATGTTAGAGTTTCCATGTGCTTACTGTGTGGTGGTCGGGATTCAATTGGTTGGATGTGGAGTGGTGGTTGGGTGGGTGAGAGTGGGTGATGGGTAGGGGGTTTGTTGATTTAATGGTCCGTGTTGGAGGTTGTTTGGAGGTGGGGGAGGGCTGTGGTGGGTGGATTGTTGTTGTTGATGGTGAGTTGGGTTTGTGTTAGTGGTTTGTGTGTGTGGGGGGGGGGGGGGGGATGGGGGGTTGCCAATGATGATGATAGATCTAAGGTTGTTGGTGTTGCTGATGTTGTTGTTAATTGGTTCTTCAATTTTCTTCTTCTTATCTCTCACCTCCACTGTATTTGTATGTTCGCTTGTTCTGTACACTCTCGGAGGAGTTTGTACTCTCCGACAGTTCCTGAGAGGGCTCCTCTTATGCCAATGGTGGCCAGTAGGAGGACCATCCCTATGGGCCCATCCTCTGGGTTGACGAGAAGGAGAACGATGATGACTCATGTCGCTCTGATATCGTAGGTGATGCTCACTATGGTGTGCACGCCTGGGTGAGTGACTATGTCTGAGTTCACTTTTGCCCTTCTCAGAGGAAGGTGATTGGCAAGCGTCCCTTTTCGGAATGTGTTGAAGGTAGGCACATGTTGGCGACAATTCATGGTGGTGGTGAGGCGGGTCTTGGACCCCATCACTGGGCCCATATCCCCTCATTTTTTGGATTCCATGAGTTCCATATTCAGGTATAGTATTGTGTTCTGGTCTTTGGGTTGGAGAGGAGGGTGAGGGTGGGGTAACGATGAGAGGGAAGAGGGTTGACTGGTTCAGGTGACATTTTTCTTCAGCACCTTTTTCCATCACTCACTTCAGTTTTACCCACAAAATTAGGTGATGGTGATCGAAGGTTAAATCTTGACTTGTATGTTGGTTGAACCATAAACACAAAAAAATGAATAATTACATTCATCTATGATAAGGGTAAAAATAGAACTAAATCGGGACCGTTCAAATCGGGCAGGAATCTTAAAGCTCTCAGGGGTAAAACGGTAATTTCACCTATAAAAGGGTCCATGAATGGAAATTGGGCATCTTTCAAGCCCAATAACCCAACAACGGATCTATTTTATTAGGTTGTTATAACAACCCCATACAAATGAGTCCAAATCATTTTAAAATGATTTAAACTCATAATTATCTATAAGAGACGGTTCAAAAATCATATCTATCATCTAGGGGAGAGTTTAAAACTCAAATCCCTTCAACTATTCTTATTTCTTCAGGAAGAAGAGAGATAACCGATTCAATCCAAAAACACTAAGAAGTAGAGATAAATCATTATCTTGAAACTGACCCCCAATGCGACTATAAATATCCCCCTACCCCCACTATTAAAAAAGGTAATCAGTATTTTTCCACAAAAGCTCTTTCATAATCTTCTTGATTACTGACTTAAGCGTCAGAGGGTTCATCGCCGGGAACAATCCCGGTGTTTCGAACTTTTTGCAGGTCAGCATCAACATCGAAAAATGGTCAACGCCGGCAAGAAGTCATCAGATTTGCTTTTATTGTTTCCAGAAGAATCTCCATATCATTTGTCTCTTCCCATATCGAAATTAGCAGCAACAGATTGGCGTCATCTATGGAAAATAGAAAAAGCAATCTGACCACATTTCACTGGTGAAAGTAGTTTCCAGCCATGCCTCCAAAGGAAAAAGGGAAGGCGACGGCGTCCAGCCAAAGAGCCACCACTCTTCCTCTACCTTCTCCACTTGACGATGTTCCCCCTCAACAAGATCAACAAGTTCAACAACCTCAACCTGAGCAGCCGCCTCCCCAACAAGCTCACCATATGCCCAGAGGGGCTCCCGTCAAAACCGTCAAGAACAACATCCTCTTCATAACCATATCTCGGTCCACAATATTTCCACCGACTTGATGGCCTTGTGAGGTCCTCAGGGGTCAAGAGACCTCCATCAAATTATCGTCAACCGCCAACAAGGGATCGACCTCCAAACCCGCTTGAATGAGAGACAAACCCATGATGAGGTCCCTCATCCAAAACACCAGAGAAGTCAGAGGAGTCGTTCTCCCCGAAGGCCGAGATCCAGAAGGTCTGCCTCCCCAAGGGGGTGAAGGGGGTCTCCTCCCCGTCGACAACGAAGGAACCACACTGCTATAAGCTGATCACCACCAAGGGTTCACCATGATGGAGGGGCACCACTCACCCAGGCAGAATTCCAAAACTTAAAAGATGACATCCTGCGAGCCTTTAACATTGCCCCAAATCATGACCGAAAAGAGCACAGCCCTCGCCATGCCACCAAACATTAAGGAGAGTCATGAGGGTCAACTAGATCCGACCAGAGGAACGACTCAGTTCACCGTCGCCTTCGAGAGATGGAGAGGCGCCTCAGCAAGATCAATCCCGAAAAGGGTCAACAGACCAAGAACTTTCGCCCGAGCAGACCCGCCTTCTCCAAGACCGTCATGGAAGTCTGTGTCCCTGAAACCTTCAACCTGCCTTATTTTAAAACCTATAATGGGGAGTATGACCCGGCTGATCATATTGAAAGTTTAAAACCCTCATGATGATCCATCAAGCCTCGAACGCGCTCCTCTGTAAGGCCTTCCCAACAACATTGAGGGGACCAATGAGAGAATGGTACTCCCGTTTATCCCCTGCCCCCATCTTCTAATTTGACCAGTTTGAGGAGCACTTCCTCACACACTTCATTAGCAGCCACCGAGCCGAGAAAATAAGTGCATCTTTGCTAGCCCTTAATCAAAGAAAAGGTGAACACCTAAGAGAATATGTTCGACGCCTTACCACCAAAGCCTGGTCTACTGCCTCCCTCGACCAAACAGTAGCCTCTGCCGCATTCAGATACAACATCAATAACGCCGACCTCAAGGCATCCCTTACCAAGAAGCCTCCTCAGGACTTCTCGGAACTTCTGCTTAAGAGTGAGAAGTATATCCGAGCAGAAGAGGCTCTCAACCCCCCCAATCGAGATGAGCCATCTTCCGAGAGAAAATCGAACAATACTTAGTTCGAGGCCGCTTTAGCCACTTGCAAATAAGTAAGTGCGGAGCATCTCACTATTCAGAATTGCTTCTACAACTCATTGATAACTCCGAAAGAACTAGTTAGAAGTTCACAATCATGGTTCAAAATTGTCCTCGCGGCTTGCAAGTATGCGAGTTCAGGGCTCGAAACGACCATTCATACTAATCCCACTGCTGATTAAATTTTGCAATAAACAAGTTCGAATAACGGCTCTTTCCCATCGTTATCTCCAAAATTTTACTCGAACATACCAAATCTAGGGCCTAGCTCGCCCCTGGAACTGCTCCCTCGGCTCGACAACTCTCATCAATGAGTTATATGCTTAGCTCCTCTTCTGAGCCACACTAGCAACTCCCTAACTCCATGCGATGGTGCTGGAACCCAACTCTTCTGAAGAGCTTCTCCTGCAACCTATTCCGCTTCCAGCATTGGATATGATGTCCATTCCACTCCTCGAGTTTCCTCTACTAGCCTGTCGAGTCCAAACGACAAGGTCGGCATCAACCCCCTCCTCGGGTTTCTTCTACAAATTTGCTGGGCTCAAACGTCAAGTTTGGAGCTCAGTTCTCCCCTAGAGTTGCTCCTCAAACTCGTCTCTTGCACGACTCTCTCCTAGATCCTGGTGATGCTCTTCGCCTCGCTTGCCTTCCGAGCGGCCTTCTTCCCAACAAGTTCAGAGCTCAACTCTCCCCTAGAGTTGCTCCTCAAACTCGTCTCCCGAACGGCTCTCTCCTAGAGCGTGATAATGCTCTTCGCCCCGCTTGCCTTCCGAGTGACCTTCTTCCCAACAAGTTCGGAGCTTAGTTCTCTCTTAGAGTTGCTCCTCAAACTCACCTCCCGAACGGCTATCGCCTAGAACCTGGTGAAACTCTTCATCCAGCTGGCCTCCCGAGCGGCCTTCTTCTAAACAAGTTCGGAGCTCAACTCACCCCAAGAGTTGCTCCTCAAATTTTCCTTATGAACGGCTCTCTCCTAGAGCCTAGTGATGCTCTTCATCCTGCTTGCCTCTTGAGTGGCCTTCTTCCAAACGAGATCGGAGCTTAGCTCACCCCTAGAGCTGCTCCTCAAACTTGCCCCCCTAGTGGCTCTTTCATTGCTCCTCCATGGTGAAGCTCGTCTCTTTAGCCCACGGGAGTGAAGCTCCACTTCGTAGATTCTGGACACCGAAGCCCTTCTCAACCTTACAAAGACAAAGATATTATGAGCCTATTTTGACCCTAAAGACGGATGGTTCTTCGGTAGACTCTTGAAGAGAAATTGTAAATCTTCAAGTCACCTTCGAAACGAGGGGTTACATGCTCCAATCGGATCTGTGTTGCACTGGTAAAGCTGGTTACAACACAGCTGCACCGAGCCAATAAAAAATTGACCAAGTAAACGGTCAATGGTCAAAGTGCTATGTGTCGACATGCCGAAGCATTGAGCCAGTTCGGAGTCGCGCACCGAGCAAATGCACCACCAATCGAAAATGGAGCAAAACTCTGTTGACCGATCAATGTTCAGCGGTTAATGGCCACGTGTCAACATGCCGAAGCATTGTGGCAATTCGGAGTCGTGTGCCGAGCAAACGTGCCCCGAATCTTGAAAATGCCAAAAAACCATCAAAAGTCAACGGGACATATGTTGCGTAGCCAAACCACCACTACTTTTGCCGAAGTTGACGAACTCCTCGTCGAACTCACCAAAGCTCCTCACCGAGCTCCAACCCATCTCCGCTAGAGCTCGAATCCTTGTCGAGCGCCAATAGTTGCCGAGCTCCCCTCGCCAAGCTCATCTTCATAACTCCTTCATGGCGAAACTCCTCCTCATAGATCCCCGACACCCAGATTTTTTTCAACTTCACGAAGGCAAAGACATTATAGGCATGTCTTGACCGTAAAGACGAATGATCCTTGAGCAGATTCCTGAAAAGAAATTGTAGATGTTCGAGTCAGCTTCGAAACAAGGGGTCACATGCTCCAACAGAAGTTTTGTAGCACCGGAAAAGTTCATTATACCGCAGTACCATGTAGATCTATCAAAAGCGCGTTACTAAGTTAAATAAAGTGTGATAGATAATTTCTACAAGAAAGCAAGTTGGTCAAGTGGTTAGGTAGCTCATCTCCCTTTTCAAATAGCCTAGGTTCAATTTTGAACAATTCCATCTTCGGCAAGTTATTTTTCTGCCGAACTACATAGTACGCGTGCACTGCACGTGCTGTTAAAGAACAAAAAAAGAAGCTGTAAAAGAGAAAAATGGTCGGATATCCTCATGATCCATGCACGCACGATCGATGCTTCAGATTTCACCACATCATCAGCTTCGAAAAAGCACATGTACCGCACGTACGCTGAGCTTCGAAAAAGCACATGTACTGCACTTGCTACGCCGAGCAAACGTACCTTGAACTAAAAATGGTACAAAATTCTCTTCAAAATTCATGCCAAATTGTGATGAACACCTGAGATTCGATCAAAAGAAAAAGCACGTGTACTGCACGTGCTACACCGAGCTTCGAAAAAAACACGTGTACGGCATGTGCGACGCCGAGCAAATGTGCCTCCGAGCTGCAAATGGCGAAACATTTCTCATCCCGATCTATGTCAGATCATGATCAACGGCCAAGATTCGATAAAAAAAATACGTGTACTACACGTGCGACGCCGAGCAAACGTGTCTCCGAGCTGGAAATGACGAAAGAATTTCTCCTCCTGATCCGCGCCTGAATTTGATCACAGGCTGAGATTCGATCATAAAAAAAAAAAGAAAACAATTGACCGGGTCAATGGTCAACGCCACTTTTCGACCATCCGAAGCATCGCTGAAGCTCGGTGGCGGTTGCCGAGCAAACCTGCCCCCGAACTGAAAAATGGCAAAAAAATTTCTTCTCCTGGTTTGTGCTTGATCTTGATTGACGATTGAGATTCATCCAACAAGTCAATGGTCAATGTTGACCAATCAACGGTCAATGCCACTTGTTAACACACCGAACTATCGTGATCGATCGGTGGCGCGCCCCGAACAAAGCTGCCTCGATCGAGAAATGAGAGAAAAATTCTTCTCCCGATCTGCGCTCGATCGTGATCGACGATCCAGATTTCCCCATGTCATCATGGTAATTTCATTCTTAATTTCTTTCATTATTTAATTATTAAATCAAATTAATTATTTGAAAATTCAAAAAAATTGATTAAAAATGAAAAAAATTGATTAAAAATTCTTTAAATAATTATTAATTCAAAAAATAATTTTAAATTCAAAAAATACAATAATTAAATTAGTATATTTAATTAATATTTTTTAAAATTAATTATTTAAATTTGAAAATTGAATCAAAAATTCAAAAAATGATTAAAAATTGGAAAATTTCAGAAAAATCTGGAAAAATCATGAAAATCCAGAAAATTCTTAAAATACTTTTCAGTATTTTAAAAACTAAAAAAAACACCGTTACACCTCGAGCAAGATCTAAACTTTTCGAGAACTCCGATAAGTTCTGTAAACCATTAAAACGGGCGAACTACTCCTCAATGGCTGTGCAACTCAGTCTTCGGGAGTGGGGAGCTTGTGATGTGGGTAAAAATAGAACTAAATCTGGACCATTCAAATCAGGCACGAATCTTAAAGCTATCAAGGGTTAAACAGTAATTTTACCTATAAACGGGTCCATGAATGGAAATTGGGCATCTTTCAAGCCCAATAACCCAACAATGGATCAAATTTATTGGGTTGTCATAACAGCCTTATAAAAATGAGTCCAGATTATTTAAAAATGATTTAAACTCGTGATTATGTATAAGAGACGGTTCAAAAACCATGTATATCATCTAGGGGAGAGTTTAAAACTCAAATCTCTTCACTACTCTTATCTCTTTAGGATGAAGAGATAACTGATTCAATCCAAAAACACCGGGAAGTAGAGATAATTCATTATATTGAAACTGACCCCCATGGCGACTGATATGGCTAAAAATAGGATTAAATCGGGACCGTTCACATCGGACGCGAATCTCAAAGCTCAGGGGTAAAACGGTAATTTCACATACAAATGGGTCCGAAACGGGTACTGGGTCTCCTTCTCACAGATCCAATAACCCGCGAACGGATCCACCTCAACTGGGTACGGGTCCCGACCCGATACAAACCCAGTCCGACAGGATAGAATTAGGGTCTCTGATTGAACCAAATCAACGGGCCTGATTCGCGACTATCCTCTCACCGGGAATTAAGGGATTACATTCCTAATCTGATTACGAGGATTTTATGCCTTATCAGTTCACAGAAATCACATTCCTTATCTGATCCCAACAGCGACTATAAATACCCCCCACCCATCTCCATTAAGAGGTAATCAATCTTTCTCCAGTTTTTGTGCTCTTTCATAGTCTTCCAGATTACTGACTTGAGCGTCGGAGGGTGCGTCGCCGGGAACAACCCCAGTATCTCGCACTTTTTGCAGGTATACGGCGGGAGCGACGATCAGAACTCCGACGGAACAGGTATACAGGTTTACTATTCAGTTTCCCTAAGAATCCACAAATACTGTCTGTTTGCCCCCACACCAAATTTAGCGGCAACAGATTGGCGCCGTCTGTGGGAACCATACGAATAGCAGCCCCTCCTCTTCCCATTGGTCAGATCTTCTCCAGCCATGCCTCCGAGGAAACTCAGGTCCAGAGGGTCCAACCGTGGGCCCAACCCCGCCGATCAGCAAGAGGTAGTCCCCGTCCAACCCGCTCCGCAGCAGGACAAACCCCGCTTCAAGTGGAGGACCCTCTTCAACAAGATCAGCCTCCTCTTCCGAATCAGCAACCCCCCAAGGGTCCTGCCGGTCCATGGAATGCCGGTGCGGGGGGCTCCCGCATGAAGCAACCTCTCCACCAAGACCGCATCTCCATACACAATGCCTCTTCAGATTCTATGGCCTCCCATAATCGCCGAGCTTCTGATTTTCAACAACAAGTCCCAAATCGGCCGAAAGAGGTGGACCTTCGCCACCGTCTGGATGAAAAGCAGGCCCAAGAGGGAACCTCCCGCCAACACCGTCCGGATGAGCGATCTCCCTGCCGCCGAGAATACAGAAGGTCTCCTACCCGGAGGGAGCAAAGAGAATCCCCCGAGCATCACAGAAGAAGACCACGCTCTCCCGCGGGTCGGCAGCAGCCTAGGAACGATGAGGCGCCAATCACCCGTGCCGAGATCCAACGAGTTTGGAGCACAACTCTCTCATAGAGTTCCTCCTCACACTCGTCTCACAAACAGCTCTTTCCCAGAGCCGGGCTCTTCCGCTCCGCTCACCTCCGAAGCGGACCTCTTCTCAACGAGTTTGGAGCACAACTCTCTCCTAGAGTTCCTCCTCACACTCGTCCCGCAAACGGCTCTTTTCCAGAGTCAAGCTCTTCGCTCCGCCCACCTCCAAGGCGGACCTCTTCTCAACGAGTTCGGAGCTCACAACTCTCTCCTAGAGTTCCTCCTCAAACTCGTCTTCAAGATGGCTCTCTTCCAGAGCCAAGCTCTTCGTTCCGCTCACCTCGGAGCGGACCTCTTCTCAACGAGTTCGGAGCTCACAACTCTCTCTAAGAGTTCCTCCTCGCACTCGTCTCACAAACGGCTCTCTTCCAGAGCTGAGCTCTTCGCTCCGCCCACCTCCAAGGCAGACCTCTTCTCAACGAGTTCGGAGCTCACAACTCTCTCCAATAGCTCCTCCTCGCACTCGTCTCACAAACGGCTCTCCTCCAGAGCCGAGCTCTTCACTTCGCTCACCTCCGAAGCGGACCTCTTCTCAGACAGTTCGGAGCTCACAACTCTCTCCTAGAGTTACTCCTCAAACTCGCCTCCCAAACGGCTCTCTTCCAGAGTCAAGCTCTTCGCTCCGCCCACCTCCAAGGCGGACCTCTTCTCAACGAGTTCGGAGCTCACAACTCTCTCCAAGAGTTCCTCCTCGCACTCGTCTCACAAATGGCTCTCTTCCAGAGCTGAGCTCTTCGCTCCGCCCACCTCCAAGGCGGACCTCTTCTCAACGAGTTCGGAGCTCACAACTCTCTCCAAGAGTTCCTCCTTGCACTCGTCTCACAAACGGCTCTCTTCCAGAGCTGAGCTCTTCGCTCTGCCCACCTCCAAGGCGGACCTCTTCTCAACGAGTTCGGAGCTCACAACTCTCTCCAAGAGTTCCTCCTCGCACTCGTCTCACAAACGGCTCTCTTCCAGAGCCGAGCTCTTCGCTCCGCCCACCTCCAAGGCGGACCTCTTCTCAACGAGTTCGGAGCTCACAACTCTCTCCAAGAGTTCCTCCTCGCACTCGTCTCACAAACGGCTCTCTTCCAGAGCCGAGCTCTTCGCTCCGCCCACCTCCAAGGCGGACCTCTTCTCAATGAGTTCGGAGCTCGCAACTCTCTCATAGAGTTCCTCCTCACACTCGTCTCACAAACAGCTCTTTCCCAGAGCCGGGCTCTTCTGCTCTGCTCACCTCCGAAGCGGACCTCTTCTCAACGAGTTTGGAGCACAACTCTCTCCTAGAGTTCCTCCTGACACTCGTCCCGCAAACGGCTCTCTTCCAGAGTCAAGCTCTTCGCTCCGCCCACCTCCAAGGCGGACCTCTTCTCAACGAGTTCGGAGCTCACAACTCTCTCCTAGAGTTCCTCCTCAAACTCGTCTTCAAGATGGCTCTCTCCCAGAGCCAAGCTCTTCGTTCCGCTCACCTCGGAGCGGACCTCTTCTCAACGAGTTCGGAGCTCACAACTCTCTCCAAGAGTTCTTCCTCGCACTCGTCTCACAAACAGCTCTCTTCCAGAGCCGAGCTCTTCGCTCCGCCCACCTCCAAGGCGGACCTCTTCTCAATGAGTTCGGAGCTCACAACTCTCTCCAAGAGTTCCTCCTCGCACTCGTCTCACAAACGGCTCTCTTCCAGAGCCGAGCTCTTCGCTCCGCCCACCTCCAAGGCGGACGTCTTCTCAACGAGTTCGGAGCTCACAACTCTTTCCAAGAGTTACTCCTCAAACTCGCCTCCCAAACGGCTCTCTTCCAGAGTCAAGCTCTTCGCTCCGCCCACCTCCAAGGCGGACCTCTTCTCAACGAGTTCGGAGTTCACAACTCTCTCCAAGAGTTCCTCCTCGCACTCGTCTCATAAACGGCTCTCTTCCAGAGCCGAGCTCTTCGCTCCGCCCACCTCCAAGGCGGACCTCTTCTCAACGAGTTCGGAGCTCACAACTCTCCCCAAGAGTTCCTCCTCGCACTCGTCTCACAAACGGCTCTCTTCCAGAGCCGAGCTCTTCGCTCCGCCCACCTCCAAGGCGGACCTCTTCTCAACGAGTTCGGAGCTCACAACTCTCTCCAAGAGTTCCTCCTCGCACTCGTCTCACAAACGGCTCTCTTCCAGAGCCGAGCTCTTCGCTCCGCCCACCTCCAAGGCGGACCTCTTCTCAACGAGTTCGGAGCTCACAACTCTCTCCAAGAGCTCCTCCTCGCACTCGTCTCACAAACGGCTCTCTTCCAGAGCCGAGCTCTTCGCTCCGCCCACCTCCAAGGCGGACCTCTTCTTAATGAGTTCGGAGCTCGCAACTCTCTCCAAGAGCTCCCCCTCGAACTCGTCTCACAAACGGCTCTCTTCCAGGGCCGAGCTCTTCACTTCGCTCACCTCCGAAGCGGACCTCTTCTCAGACAGTTCGGAGCTCACAACTCTCTCCTAGAATTACTCCTCAAACTCGCCTCCCAAACGGCTCTCTTCCAGAGTCAAGCTCTTCGCTCCGCCCACCTCCAAGGCGGACCTCTTCTCAACGAGTTCGGAGCTCACAACTCTTTCCTAGAGTTCCTCCTCAAACTCGTCTTCAAGATGGCTCTCTTCCAGAGCCGAGCTCTTCGCTCCGCCCACCTCCAAGGCGGACCTCTTCTCAACGAGTTCGGAGCTCGCAACTCTCTCCAAGAGCTCCTCCTCGCACTCGTCTCACAAACGGCTCTCTTCCAGAGCCGAGCTCTTCACTTCGCTCACCTCCGAAGTGGACCTCTTCTCAACGAGTTTGAAGCGCACAACTCTCTCCTAGAGTTGCTCTCCAAACTCTTCTCCCAAATGACTCTCTTCTAGAGCCGAGCTCTTCGCTCTGCCCACCTCCAAGGCGGACCTCTTCTCAACGAGTTCGGAGCTCACAACTCTCTCCTAGAGTTCCTCCTCAAACTCGTCTTCAAGATGGCTCTCTCCCAGAGCCAAGCTCTTCGTTCCGCTCACCTCGGAGCGGACCTCTTCTCAACGGGTTCGGAGCTCATAACTCTCTCCAAAAGTTCCTCCTCGCACTCGTCTCACAAACGGCTCTCTTCCAGAGCCGAGCTCTTCGCTCTGCCCACCTCTAAGGCGGACCTCTTCTCAACGAGTTCAGAGCTCACAACTCTCTCCAAGAGCTCCTCCTCGCACTCGTCTCACAAACGGCTCTCTTCCAGAGCCGAGCTCTTTACTCTGCTCGCCTCCGAAGTGGACCTCTTCTCAACGAGTTCGGAGCTCACAACTCTCTCCTAGAGTTGCTCTCCAAACTCTTCTCCCAAATGACTCTCTTCTAGAGCCGAGCTCTTCACTCCGCCCACCTCCAAGGCGGACCTCTTCTCAACGAGTTCGGAGCTCACAACTCTCTCCTAGAGTTCCTCATCAAACTCGTCTTCAAGATGGCTCTCTCCCAGAGCCAAGCTCTTCGTTCCGCTCACCTCGGAGCGGACCTCTTCTCAATGAGTTCGGAGCTCACAACTCTCTCCAAGAGTTCCTCCTCGCACTCATCTCAGAAACGGCTCTCTTCCAGAGCCGAGCTCTTCGCTCCGCCCACCTCCAAGGCGGACCTCTTCTCAACAAGTTCGGAGCTCACAACTCTCTCCAAGAGCTCCTCCTCGCACTCGTCTCACAAACGGCTCTCTTCCAGAGCCGAGCTCTTCGCTCCGCCCACCTCCAAGGCAGACCTCTTTTCAACGAGTTCGGAGCTCACAACTCTCTCCAAGAGCTCCTCCTCGCACTCGTCTCACAAACGGCTCTCTTCCAGAGCCGAGCTCTTTACTCTGCTCGCCTCCGAAGCAGACCTCTTCTCAACGAGTTCGGAGCTCACAACTCTCTCCTAGAGTTGCTCCCCAAACTCTTCTCCCAAATGGCTCTCTTCCAGAGCCGAATTCTTTGCTCCGCTCACCTCCAAGGCGGACCTTATCTCCACGAGTCCGGAGTCCAACACTTGGTTCGATTCTACTTTGCAAGTTCGCTCCTAAGAGAGCTAGAAGTGGTTCGCCATTCGGAATTGCTCCCACAACCCTTGAACTAACGATGGTTCAGAGTCCAACACTCGGCTCGACTTTACTTCCACGGCTCGCCCTAGGCGAGTCAGAAGTAGATCGCCGTTCGGAATTGCTCCCACAGCCGTTGAATGGTTCGGAGTCCAACACTTGGCTCGATTCTACTTCGCAAGTTCACTCCTAAGCGAGCTAGAAGTGGTTCGCCATTCGGAATTGCTCCCACAACCCTTGAACTAACGATGGTTCGGAGTCCAACACTCGGCTTGACTTTACTTCCTCGGCTCGCCCTAGGCGAGCCAGAAGTAGATCGCCGTTCGGAATTGCTCCCACAGCCGTTGAATGGTTCGGAGTCCAACACTTGGTTCGATTCTACTTCGCAAGTTCGCTCCTAAGCGAGCTAGAAGTGGTTCGCCATTCGGAATTGCTCCCACAACCCTTGAACTAACGATGGTTCGGAGTCCAACACTCGGCTCGACTTTACTTCCTTGGCTTGCCCTAGGCGAGCCAGAAGTAGATCGCCGTTCGGAATTGCTCCCACAGCCGTTGAATGGTTCGGAGTCCAACACTTGGCTCGATTCCTCTTCAAATAACCTGCTCTTCAGCGGGTTAGAAGTGGTTCGCCATTCGGAACTACTCCTACAACCGTTGATTCTGTCACTTAAATAGCGAGTTCGGAGCACAACTCTTCCCTAGAGTTGCTCCTCAAGATTCGTCTTCCAAATGGCTCTCTCCCAAAGTTGAGCTCTTCACTCCGCTCGCTTCCGAAGCGGACCTCTTCTCAATGAGTTCGGAGCTCACAACTCTCCCCTAGAGTTGCTCCTTGCACTCACTTCAGAGAATGGGTCTTCCCAGCACCTCTTCCTAGCACCTCTTCTCCTAGGGGTTGAGCTCCTCTTCAAAAATCTCCAAAACCAAACAGAATAGAGGCAGAGCTTCAGAGCCCTTCACCTCTCCCATATGCCGACCCATCCTCCCGAGCCGAGAAGTAGAGCTCCGACCCATCCTCTTGAGGTACCGAGCTACTACGGGCAGAGGGTGAACTACTGAGCTGCCGATCCGAGGTGCCGAGTTACCGACCCTCACATATGGAGAAAAATGCTGCCGAGCCATCCTACCGTTGGATCATCTCAAAAAACGCGCTAGAACATGATGGACGGATCAGATCGCGCCACGTCACCACAAAATGACAAGATAACGTTTTCTCGAAACTCGTGCCTCTTGTCTCGTGATTCGCGCCACGATCGTGATCAACCGCCCAGATTGCTCTCCTCTTCTCCACCCTTAGGAGTGGAGCTCCTCTTCACCTCTCCAAAAAGTACCCAGCACTTCTCCTCTTCTCCACTGTGCAAAAGAACAAGGCAGAGGAGAGAACCTAAATGCCTCTCCTCCCCTTCCTCTTCCTTCTCAGAAGAGCTACCGATCCCATCGATCCGAGGTGCCGAGGTACCGACCTCCACATATGGAGAAAAATTCTGCCGATCCGGTTTCGCCGTTAGATCATCTCAAAATTCGCACCCAAGCGTGATGGACGGATCAGATCGCGCTACGTCACCACAAAATGGCAAGATAACATTTTCTCGAAACTCGTGCCTCTTGCCTCATGATTCGCGCCACGATCGTGATCAACCGTCCAGATGGCTCTTCTACAAGTCGAGCTCTTCACTCTGCTCGCCTCCAAAGAGGAGCTCTTCTCAACGAGTTCGGAGCTAAAAACTCTCTCCTAGAGTTGCTCCTCAAACTCCTCTTTCAGACGGCTCTTCTACAAGTCGAGCTCTTCACTCTGCTCGCCTCCAAAACGGTGCTCTTCTCAAACGAGTTCGGAGCTAAAACTCTCTCCTAGAGTTGCTCCTCAAACTCCCCTTCCAGATGGCTCTTCTACAAGTCGAGCTCTTCACTCCGCTCGCCCCCAAAGCGGAGCTCTTCTCAACGAGTTCGGAGCTAAAAACTTTCTCCTAGAGTTGCTCCTCAAACTCCTCTTCCAGACGGCTCTTCTACAAGTCGAGCTCTTCACTCCGCTCGCCTCCAAAGCGGAGCTCTTCTCAAACGAGTTCGGAGCTAAAACTCTCTCCTAGAGTTGCTCCTCAAACTCCTCTTCCAGACGGCTCTTCTACAAGTCGAGCTCTTCACTCCGCTCGCCTCCAAAGCGGAGCTCTTCTCGACGAGATCGGAGCGCAACTCTCTCCTAGAGTTCCTCCTCAAACTTGTCTCTCAAATAGCTCTTCTCGACGAGATCGGAGCACAACTCTCCCCTAGAGTTGCTCCTTGCACTCACTTCAAAGAATGGGTCTTCCCATGGCTCTTACGAGGATCTTCCCAGCACCGCTTCTCCACTGTGCGAGAGAACAAGGTAGAGGAGAGAACCCAAATGCCTCTCCTCCCCTTCCTCTTCTCCTCTTCTCCGAGCTACTACGGGCAGAGGGTGAACTACTGAGTCACCGAGCCGAGCGGACGAGGGACCTACCCTCGTATATGGAGAAAAATTCTGCCGACCCGATCTCACCGTTAGATCATCTCCAAATTCGCACTCAAGCGTGATAGGCGGATCAGATCGCGCCACGTCACCACAAAACGACAAGATAACATTTTCTCGAAACTCGTGCCTCTTGTCCGTGATTCGCGCCACGATTGTGATCAACCATCCAGATTGAGCCGCGTAGCTTGGATCTGCCAATCCACCAAACTGCGGAGCGGCAAAAAATGTACCTCAAAATCCGTGCTCGGATTCGCCGAACAAAGCAAGCAGATGAAGAGGAAGAAAGAAAAAGAGGCTAACGGTCGGGGTCGGATCCGATATCCACGGTCCGACCCATACCCTTTCTAGCTCCTTCATTCTTCTCCTTCTTCCCCAACACTTCTCCTCTTCTCCACTGTGCGGAAGAACAAGGCAGAGGAGAGAACCCAATTGCCTCTCCTCCCCTTCCTCTTCTCCTCTTCTCCACTGTGCGGAAGAACAAGGCAGAAGAGAGAACCCAAATGCCTCTCCTCCCCTTCCACTTCTCCTCTTCTCCACAGTGCGGAAGAACAAGGCAGAGGAGAGAACCCAATTGCCTCTCCTTCCCTTCCTCTTCTCCTCTTCTCCACTGTGCGGAAGAACAAGGCAGAGGAGAGAACCCAAATGCCTCTCCTCCCCCTTCCTCTTCTCCTCTTCTCCTCTTCTCCACTGTGCGAAAGAACAAGGCAGAGGAGAGAACCCAAATGCCTCTCCTCCCCTTCCTCTTTCTTCTCAGAAGAGTTGCCGATCCGAGGTGCCGAGGTACCGACCCCCGCATATGGAGAAAAATTCGGCCGACCCCATCTCACCATCGGATCGTATCAAAATTCGTGCTAAAACATGATGAACGGCTCAGATTTCGCCACGTCACCACAAAACGACAAGATAACGTTTTCTCGAAACTCGTGCCTCTTGTCTCGTGATCAACCGTCCAGATTGAGCCACGTAGCTCGGATCTCAAATCCGAGCTACCGACCTACCGAACAGCAAAGTGGGAAAAAATGCTCCTCAAAATCCGTGCTCGGATTTGCCGAGCAAGAAGCAGAGCAGAGGAGGAGAAGAAGAAAAAAAAAGGAAAAAAAAAGGGTGGAGCACAAGGGTCGGGTCGGACCCATTAAGGTCCTAAACCCAAACCCGTTCGTCCCCCTCCTCTTCTTCTCCACTCTCCCGCCAAAACAAAAACAGAGCAAAAATCACCTTCAACCTTGGAGCGTCCAGCTCCCCTCCGACGTGCTCCACTCCGCCTCGATGAGCTCCGAACTACGCGAGCTTCGTCTCCATCGAATCCATGGCCGAGCTCCATTCCTCCGGGCTCCAAGCTCTTCGCCACCCAACTCGTCGAAGCCGCTCGACGACCCTCCGCCGAGCTCCGCTTCACTTCAAACGAGCTCCGAGCACAATGTCGAGCCGAACCCATCACCTCCTCCAAGCTCTTCGCCACCCAACTCGTCGAAGCCGCTCGACGACCCTCCGCCGAGCTCCGATCCACTTCGAACGAGCTCCGAGCGCAATGTCGAGCCGAACCCATCACCTCCTCCAAGCTCCACGAACGAGCTCCGAGCTCACCTCCGAGCTCCATTCGTGCCGAACCCTGCTGCCGAGCTCACCTCTGAGCTCCAACGGTGCCGAACCCATCACCTCTCCAAGCTCCACCTCCGAAGACCACCTTCGAGCTCCAAGCTCCATCGCCGAGCTTCTTCGTCGGAGCTTCCTTCAACAACGAGCTCCATCCTCGCCGATGCCAAGCTCTGAACCCAACTCCTCACCAGCACCGACGGCTCCTTCAACTCCGAGCTCATCCAAGCTCTCGAACTGTCGAGCTCGCCACAGTCGGAGTCACCCAATGGCGAAGCGCCCCGCGTTCGCCGCTCGTCCTCGTCGACTCCAAAAGTTCGACCTCGGCTCACTAGCGAGAGTCTGAGCTTCGACTCTGACGCTCCTCGCCACCTTCACCGGAGAGGTCCTCGCCACCTTCTCCTCTAGATGAGCCCCGAACTCCGAGCTCGCCTCTTTTCCTCGCCGAGCGCGCATGAGCAGCCAAAGCCTATCATCGAAGCTCGGAGCTTCGTCGAGCCCACTCACGGTCGCCATCAACCTCCATCGTCTAACGCGAAGCTCAGACTCACAGCTCTCTCAGCTCCGCCACAGAGCTTCGAGCTCTTCTCCTTCGAGTTCCACGTTGCCAAGCTCCGTCCCCTCGTCACCGACCTCCCCGCCAGACGGAGTCAGAGAGACGGAGAACTTGGGAGAGAGACGACAACGACGAGCAGCCGAAGAGAAAAAATAGTCGAAGAACGAAGAGCCGAAGAAGAAGCAGCGAAAGCAGCAAAGACAAAGAGAAAAAAAAAGTGCCACGTGGCAATGCCACGTGGCTTCGCTACATTCCTCGGCGGATCCAAATCGCCGAGCCGAAGTGCCGATCAGAGGTGCCGAAGCACCGACCCTCGTATATGGGGAAAATACTCGCCGACCCACACGATCCGTCCGATCGTCTCAAAATTCGCGTTGCGACACGATCGACGCTCAGGAACGCGCCACGTGTCCAGATCGTGATCTGCCTCACGATGCGCGCAGATCTGATCATGATGGACGGTCAGAAACGCGCCACGTGTCCAGATCGTGATCTGCCTCACGATGCGCACTCATCTGATCATGATGGACGGTCAGAAACGCGCCACGTGTCCAGGTAATATTTAAATTGTTTATTTATTTATTTAATTGTTTTTTTTATTTAAAAAATCCAAAAAAATATTTAAAAATCGAAAAAAATTAATTAAAAATTCTAAAATTAATTATTAATTCAGAAAAAATTATTTTTAAATTCTGAAAAAATAATTATTAAATTAGAATAATTAATTAATATTTTTGATAATTAATTATTTAATTTGGAAAATGAATAAAAAATTCAAAAAAATGAGAAAAAATTCAGAAAAATCTGGAAAAATCACCAAAAATCCAGAAAATTCTGAGAATATTTTTGGGCATTTTACAAGCCCATAATAACACCGTTACACCCCGAGCAAGATTCCAAACTCCCTTAAGAACACCGATAAAATCCCGTACGCCATTAGAACAGTAAAACTACTCCTCAAAGGCTGATCAACGTCAGTCTTCGGGAGTGGAGGGCTCGTGATATGGCAAAAAATAGGATTAAATCGAGACCGTTCACATCGGACGCGAATCTCAAAGCTCAGGGGTAAAACGGTAATTTCACATACAAATGGGTCCGAAACGGGTACTGGGTCTCCTTCTCACAGATCCAATAACCCGTGAACGGATCCACCTCAACTGGGTACGGGTCCCGACCCGATACAAACCCAGTCCGACAGGATAGAATTAGGGTTCTGATTGAACCAAATCAACGGGCCTGATTCGCGACTATCCTCTCACCGGGAATTAAGGGATTACATTCCTAATCTGATTACGAGGATTTTATGCCTTATCAGTTCACAGGAATCACATTCCTTATCTGATCCCAACGGCGACTATAAATACCCCCCACCCATCTCCATTAAGAGGTAATCAATCTTTTTCCAGTTTTTGCGCTCTTTCATAGTCTTCCAGATTACTGACTTGAGCGTCGGAGGGTGCGTCGCCGGGAACAACCCCGGTGTCTCACATTTTTTGCAGGTATACGGCGGGAGCGACGATCAGAACTCCGACGGAACAGGTATACAGGTTTACTATTCAGTTTCCCTAAGAATCCACAAATACTGTCTGTTTGTCCCCACACCAAATTTAGCGGCAACAGCGACTATGAATATCCCTCTACCCCCACCATTAAAAAAGGTAATCATTATTTTCTTAACAAAAACTCTTTCATAATCTTCTTGATTACTAACTGGAGCGTCAGAGGGTTCATCGTCGGGAACAATTCTGGTATTTCAAATTTTTTACAGGTCAGTGGTAGCATCGAGAAACGGTCAACAACGATAAAAAAGTTAGTAGGTTTGCTTTGTTGTTTCTAGAAGAATTTACATATCATCGGTTTGCTCCTACACCGAAATTAGTAGCAACAATCTAAAAGAAAAAATGACTGAAAACAAAGGACAGACATATTGGTTGATGGAGGCCCTTCTGAGCTTAAACTTTCTTGTTAATGTTCCCCGAACACTCAACATATCAGCTCCCCGAACAAAAGAAACCTCCCCTCAACGATCAAATATTACAAGTTCTAGGACAGATAGAGTCCCCAAAAAGAACAAAAAGAAACCCCCAACAAAAGCACAGTGCAAAGTTCGGTTATCCTTGAGTGCTACCCAAGCTTTGAAGCAAACAGTCCCTCCTAGGTCGCATCAGATCACGATCTCCAGTATCATCAAGCTCTTGAAGTATCTTGGCCTTCTTTTTAGAGCTTCTGTTGTTATCTAGCCAATGAGAGAACTAGAATTTGATGTTAGATATGAATTTATCCACAGTAATAAGCTTGTTATTGAAAATTCTATCATTTCTAGCATTCCAGATGCTCTAACAAGCAGCAAGTGTAACCATATGCCAAGAGTGTGTGAACTTGTGATTGTGAGAGTCAAAACACCATCGTGTGAAGCAGTTAGCAGTGGATGTAGGTAAGCTAGGAATACTGAAGTGATGTGTGAAGTGTTGCCAAGCCTGAGCAACCAATGGACATTGAAAGAAAATATGGAAGGTGGTTTCAACAGGCATGCACAAGTCGTGCATGTCTGATCACCATCCCACCCCTAGGAGTGTAATCTCTCCTTGTAGTTGAGTATCTCCCAACTCAACATCCAGATAAAAATTTTGCATTTGAGTGGTGCCAAACTCTACCAACATGCTCGGTGGTACGGGGATATGAGGCCTGAATGCTATAGAAGTCATAAGCAGACTTGACAGTGAAGCTCCCTGAGCTAGAATGCCTCCAAGTTGCAATATCTACGGTTGTAGAGGGTTGTATGTGAGAGATAAGTTGCAATAGTTGATTCTTCTCAAGGAGAAGACGGGAAGAGGAAATAGTATGTAAACTTGGTCTCTAAATCAATATGTTCTGCTAAAAATGGCCTTGAGAGCAAATTGGTGCATCTTTATTCCATGCAACCTTGAACAGAGTCGGGAAGAGGGTAAAAATGTTGCTGCCTCCAATCCAATTTGATGTCCAGAATTTAAGCATTTTTCTATCTCCCAATTGCCAAATAATCCCATGGTGGAAATGCTCTTTGAGCTTGTAAACATTTTTCCAGAAATCTGGTGTTTGAGCACTGTAGGTGAAAGAGTTGGTCGATCTATTGAAATATAAGAATTTGAGAATTTGGGTGCTAAGGGATTCTTCAGATAAAATTTTCCACCACCATTTCATAAGCAGAACATTGTTGAATTGGTTAAGATTCAAAATGCCTAGGCCACCTTGCTTTTTGGGATGACAATTCCACTTCCAGTTTGTACACGAGACTCCAGTAGCGTTTTGATTACCGCCTACCCAAACAAATCTGCTTTGTATTTGGTCAATTCTTGCTATAACCCAATGTGGCAATTTAAAGAAGGAAGCAAAGTATGTCGGCAGGGCACTAAGCACCGAATTGATGAGGATCAGTCTCCCTCCTCTAAATAACATCCGCCCCTTCTAAGTAGACAATCTCCTCTCAATCTTAAGAAAAAGAGGTTGCCAATATCTTTTCTTTAATTTTCCTTTGGTTAAGGGCATGCCCAAGTATTTGATGGGTAAAGGGTCATGTTTACAACCCGGGATATGAGGAAAAGCCTGAAGTTTGACTTTAGAATGCCCGAAGTAGATAATGGATGATTTAGAGAGATTAATGTGAAGGCCTGAGATATTCGCAAATATATGCAATAGCAACTTAAGATGGATCACATCTTGTTCATCACCTTTGCAGAAGATTAGAGTGTCGTCAGCAAATTGCAGTATGGATAGCGAATCTAGGGAGCCCGAGAATTGTAGCTTTGAAAATGTGCAATTGTTTCATCCACTTCTCAGCATTTGTGCTAGCACATCTTCCGCTAGGATGAAGAGCATCGAAAACAAGGGGTCACCTTTTTTAAGCCCTCTCTTTGAGTTTATGGTCTTACCCCCTACCCCATTCACTAAAATAGATGATTTAGCTGAGTGAAGGATTGCATTAATCCATCTGCGCCAACTTGGGCCGAAGCCTCTGGCAGCAAGCATTTGCTCAATGAAAGTCCAGCTGAGGGTATCAAAGGCTTTGCGGAAGTCAATTTTTAGCATGAGGGTATCTGATTTTTTGGTGCAACATAGGTTGATAGCTTCATGGGCTACAAGAAAGCAGTCCACAGTCGATTTGCCTTTGAGGAAAGCACTTTGTGATAAGGAAACCAGAGAATGGAGTAAGGGGCTGAGATTGTTTGCAAGAATTTTGGTGAAGATCTTCATAGAACAATTAAGGAGGCTAATAGGGTGGTAATCAGAGACTGTGTTAGCCCCTTCACACTTGGGGATTAGAACAATAGTCGAGTAGTTTAGTCTACTAATATCGGCTTTCCCATTTTGAATTTCCAGCAGCATAGAACATAAATCATCTTGAATGATTTCCCAGTATTATTGATAGAAGTGCATCGAGAAGCCATTGGGGCCGGGAGCCTTGTCTCCATTCATGCTAAAGACAGCTAGATTAATCTCTTCCCTACTGAATGGTTCTTCGAGCCCAGAAAGATCAGTAGTTGTATTAGGGTACAGGGTTGCCTAGTCGATTCTGAAATTAGGGTACGAGGTACATCCACAGATGTCTCTGAAATGTTGCTCAAAGCAGGAACAGATTGAACATTGATTTGTAATAAGATCTCCATTGTGAAGCAGGGAATAAATGAAGTTCTTTCGACGCCTCCCATTAGCTATTGAATGAAAGAACTTTGTGTTGGCGTCACCCTGCTTGATCCAAGTCATACTTGATCTCTGCCTCCAGTAGGTAACCTCCGCTTGCACCGAACTCTGGTAATCTCTGTAGGCATCAGAGAGTTCGTTTGATTGAGTGCTGTCTAGGTGTTGGTTATCTGCCAAGATTTCAAGGTAGTGAATTTTATCAAGGAGAGCCTTCTTGCGAAGTGGAATGTGCCCGAACTCCTCATTTCTCCGTCGCCTAATCCTTCTATTTAGCAGCACTAGTTTTTGAGCGAAAACAACTGCTGATGATCCCCTACAGGTAAAGTTTGTCCACCAGGCATTAATAACAGGGGTGAAAATCTCATGAGTGGCCCAAGCCTTCTCAAATTTAAAATAATGGATCCTGGTGTGGATGGCCTGGGAGTCCAAGATTAATAGACAGTGATCAGAGGCAATACGCAGGAGGGGGGTTGGATGCAATTTGGGAATATCTATTCAAATTGGCTTGAAATTAAAAATCTGTTTAGTCTAGCAAGTGCCGGCTTAGCTCTGAGATTAGACCAAGTGTATTTTCTACCTGCAAGAGGGAGATCGATAAGTTGCATCTGCTAGATCCAGTTCCTGAATTTCTTCATATCTCTGCTCGAACTCTGGCCTCCATTCCTTTCAGAGTTGGAAGTGGTGGCATTGAAATCTCCACAAATGACCCAGGCATCACATAAGTGTCTTTTACGAATTTTGATTTCACTGAAGCAAAGGTTTCTGTCATCGTAAACTGAGGTAAAAGACCACTCAGTTCCATTGATTTTGTTGCGGAAGGAAAGGGAGATTGAGAAAATATCAACTGCACAGTAAAAGCAATCTAGGATGTTATCATCCCATCCAATAAGAATACATCCGCAACTCTCAATAGCATCAAGAGATTTCCAATTGGTGAGCGAAGTTCCTCCAATGGATGCAAGTTTTCTGGTAGATGGGTTTGTGAGTTTGGATTCTTGTAGACATGCCACAGTAATTTGAGCATTTCTTATACCATCCTTAATCAGGGAACATTTGTTGGGGTTGCCCAACCCTCGAATACTCCAACTGCCAATCTTCATTAAAACAAGAGAAAGATAAGCAGCAATACAAATAATCAAAGTAGAGGCCAATCAACCCAAGCACTCAGTTGAGCTATTTCTGTTGATCTGAGGGATCAATAGCATCGCTCACAGGTTGCTTAAGTTTATCAACTGAGTGTGGCCCAATAGCCCCCACTCCTACAGATTCAGCTACCTCATTTATATCCTTATTAGATAATAAAGCAAAAGGATTATTACAAGCATTGGTAACTGAAAACATAGAAGAGGAGGTACCTTCATTCTTGCAGGAGGAGGCTGACTTGAGGGAGGAGCACAGGTGCTTCATGAATGGCCTGGTACAGGTGGCTTTGGATGTTGATCTGCATCTCTTGCGCGCTTGCTAGTTTTTTTGTCAAAGCCAGGTGGAACAGATCCCGAGCTAGAAGAGGATTTGGCCTTATGATGCCGAGGGATGAGGGACTTGATTTTGAAACTTGTTTCACGATCTCCCCCAGCTCCGGAGCTGAATTGCATAACCTTGGGGGCTTTAAGCTTTGCCACCCGTTTAGTCACAGACATCTCAAGAGCAGACTCAATCGCAGGCTGGATCTCTTTGAAAAGTGAAAGTGGGATATTAACAACTTTTCCCTTCCAAATCATTTGCCTAATCTCCTCCTCGAGGGAATTGTCTTGAGAGCTAGCAGAGCTATCAGGATTATTATTGGATTTGCTAGAAGCAATCCCCATATTTCCCTTTGGGGAATCTGAGGGGATCTCAATAATAGGGGGGCCGTTGAATGCAAACTTTTCTCCAGATTTGGTCCCCGCAGAATCTTCAATATGCTTTGTCTTGTCGGGGGGAGGGGGGAAATTTGGAACCTTCCAAACTTGATTCTGCAAGACCAGAGATATTCAAAAAATTTCCTGCCAATTTTACCTGATTTGGTTGCTCCTAAGATTGGGCAACGGATTCCCTAACGGAAATATTTTCCTCAGTGATTTTCTCCTTGCCTTTTGCATCGCCAATCATTCCCTGAATTGGCAGCTGATTGGATCAATCTTGCTGCTCTGCCGGAGAATAACTACGACGCTAGAAGGAGGTGGTGGAACCACTCCCTGACGTAAAAAGTTGAAATTTGCCTTGCATAACGTCATCGGTAGGGATGGGGTTGCCGAAGATAAGCACGGGGACATCATGTATCTGAAGCTCCTTGGTCCATGGCACAGTGAAGTGGATTTAGATATTCTTTGGTATGAGGCTAACATCTTCAACTTCAATAAGGATGAGGGCTTGGTCCCTGGAGACCACATTCTTCATCTCTCCGCTCATCGTAATGAATTTGCCAAAAGGTTTCACCAATTGCTCAAGGGATGTTTGATTCCACATGTGGAATGGAAGGAGTGGAACATTTATCCAGATGAAGCTTGTTTTAGGTTTCAACTTTGTTCCATAGTCCATGGACCATGGTTAGAAAGTTGCGTTGAAACCAGAGAACTTGAAAACGCCATCAGCGATCGCCTTCTTGGCCTCCTCTTTAGATGAGAACTAAACATGGAAGACCCCATCGCTGACTCTCCTGACTACCCACCATCCTCCTTTCCATTTCCACGCGAAGTTCAGAGCACTCTCTATAGCCACCGTATCCAGACGGGTGCACGGGTTTATCAGATGAAGGAAGGCGCTCGCATGCAGTCCAGGCAGTGCTGAAGTGATCTTCGAGTTGTGGGTGATTTCAATGGCCATGGACTCCTTGGGATTGTGAAGCGGACAATCTGTAACTCTGTGCCTGAATTTGCGGCAGTTAAAACAATGAATGCCACTTTTACAGTAGTCCGCCGTCTGGTGGTCGTTCTCCCCGCAATGCATGCAATGCCTGTCCATCTTCTTAGAAGGAAAATTGGGAATTTTTTGTCTAGGGTTTCGAGGATAAGTGGGTTTGGGAGGGAAAATGGGTTTTGGGGGAAAAGGGTATTTGTTTTGGGGTGGTAGGTGATGAGATGGTGGAGTGAAGTAAGGGGTTTGGTGTTTTGATGAGGGCGTGGGGATCGATGAGTTGGGGGGGGGGGGGGGGGGGTAATGATTCGAAGGGGGGCGTGGAGCCATTAGAACTTGAGCAAAAGATTTGCTTTTGTTCCTAGGCAACCATGCCATGCACGCACCTCTCTCCGCTCTCCTCTCTCTTCTCTCATTTTTCCTTTTTAAAATTTTCCAGCATATTTATTCCCAACAACGAGTTCAGTTCTAATCAATGAAGACTCGCCGTTTCCAATGGCGATGACATCTATACTAGACTCGTTGTTGGGAACCACGAGTTTAGTTCAAAATTTTCAAAGAAGACTCGCTGTTCCCAATGAGGATATTTATATTAGACACATTGTTGGGAACGGCGAGGATGTAGGAATTTTTACAGATAGTGGAACAATCTGTTGAACTTAATGAATTTTCGGAAAAAGCTTCATAGAATTTTTTTAACTAAACTCGTCATTCCCAACAGGGGGTCTAGTGTAAATGTCCCAACAGCGAGTCTTCATTGAAAATTTTGAACTAAACTCGTTGTTCTCAACAGTGAGTCTAGTATAAATTTCTTTGCCGTTGGAAAGGGCGAGTCTTCTTTAAAAATTTTGCACTAAAAATTAGCACTAAACAAGTTGTGTTCCAACAGCGAGGATGAAACAATTAAACACGTTGTTGAGAACGACAAGTTTAGTTGTTGAGTCCGTGAACACAAATATTTTGGAAATTGTTCTATAAATGCAAATAGTTTCAAAAATTGTCATATAAAAAAAATTTGAGGTTATCACGCAATGACATGATTTTATTTTTTGTTTTTAACTCACTAAGTGTCATGTATGTGTTTCTTTTTCACCCAATGGATGTCATGTCTTTAACTGTTCACAAAACAGTTTATTATTATTGTGTATCAACATATATCTATTCATGTCAAAGACCAGAAATTGTACAGTAATCTATATAATAAAACACAAAGAAAGCTATCAAGTGGCTCTCCTTCAATTCTCCAAAAATTAAAGGCCCAGATCTAATCTCACAAAACACATTTTTCCATCCAAAAGTTCTCCCAAAAATGCAAATTCAAATTCCCCCACCCAAAACAACTGCTTTATTTATTTAATTATTTCTCTCTCTCACACTCTCTCTCTCCTATTCAAAAAATTAAGAAATTTAAAAAAATGAAAAAACTAAAAAACTAAAAAAATTAAAAATTTAAAAACTTTAAGAATAATTCAAAAGAATCAAAAACTTATAAAATATTATTAAAAAAAATTTTAAAAAATTAAAAATTAAAACTTAAAAACATTAAAAATTTTAAAAATAATTTTAAAAAATTTTAAAATAATTAAAAAAAATTTAAAACTTATAAAAAAAATTTAATTTTTTAAAAAAAATAATAAAATAATATAAAATTTAAAATTTAAAATTTTAAAAAAAATAATATTTAAAAATTAAAAAAAATTGAAATTTTTTTAAATTTTAAAACATTTAAAAAAAAATTAAATTTTTAAAATTTTGAAAACTTTGAAAATTTGAAAATTTGAAAATCTCAAATCAAATCCAATATCCAACCCCAATCATGATGTCTTCGCCGATATCTGATCCGTTGCTGATTCCGTATCAGTGGCTCCCCTTCACCAAATCGAGCGCGAATATCAAAACGACTCCGTATCAGTGACTTCCCTCCACCGAATCGAGAGCCTCTATATGCAATGCGACGACTCTAATTTCATCTCATTAATCGAATTCTCATTCTAATTTTTAATTTTGTGTGTGCAAGGGATTACTCGTTTTTTTGCTGACTCGAATTTTGTGTATGCATGAGATCTAAGTTCAAAGAGGTATGATTTTTTTTTTGGCTTAAATTTTTTTAATTTGGTGAGTTTTGATGATTTTTTTAATTGATTTTGATTTAAGGTGTATGCAAGTGAGAGATGGATTATTTGGTGGCCTCAATTTGGTATTCCAAACCATAGCAGGACAGGTAAGCTGACCAGCAACCAAAATAACTTGGCAAATATGCAACATTAATTTCTTTACTATAAGAAAAAATACTATCGTGAAGTGTTCCCTTCACTGGTTATTAGAAACCATGAATAACATAACATATAAGAACTTTTAGTGTATGTTTGGATATATAGGATTGGATGACTAGAGTTTACTAGTGAAGGGTGCAAACTCTCCATTCAAGAAAGACAGCTAAAGTAAAATTGTTATTTATCCATTTTGACTTTTTTTTTTATAAAGGTGCAATGGGGAGACAAAGTGGAGATAAAAGAAATGATTAGCTTGGTTTAGCATTTTGAGAACTTCACGAATTTCATTTTGGTTGAAATAATAATAAGAGCTATTTCAATTACAAACTGAGTCTCAGACAAATAAATGTTTAGGTTATTGGTATTGTAGATACCTTTACACCTGCACTTGCGTTATCATTGTATTTAGACATGCTTATAGTGGTTATGGAATTAGAGTAAGCTCTATAAAACCTATATGATAATGTCCTTGCATAAGTATTACAAGCATCTAAAAGTGATGTTGAAGTTATAATAAAAAACTTTATGCAGTGTTTCTAACAAACTATATGCATTCCAGGTAAGTTCAAGCTAATGATCAAGAAGGCGATGGTTGAGCTTAAAGGCAGATATACTGCTTCCTCATATAATATGTTTGCTATTTCAATTAATTTGCTGGACCTCCATAACTATTTTATATAATCAAACCAGGTGCACAGTTCCGAATACGTGCCGTAGGCACATGTTAACGGGTAAACCTAGTCTATATAATAAAATACAAAGAAAATCCATCAAGTGGCTCTCCTTCAATAATAAGGAAATCAATGGTCCAGATCTAAGCTCTCAAAAGATATTTTTCACTCCAAAAGTTTTCCTCCAAAACTCAAATTCAAATCCTCCCCCCTCCCCCCCCAAAAAAAACAACTCATTTACTTTTCTCTCTCTCTCTCTCTCTCTCTCTCTCTCTCTGCCTCTCTCTTATTCAGATTAGTTTCTCTCTCTATTCCCCAAACCAGAGAGCTCTAATTTCTCTTTGTCTCTCCCTAAAACCATTTTCATAAAAGAAGAAAGTTTGGATTTTTAAGTCGCTAACTCCAAATCCCTAAAACCATTTTCTTAAACCTTCGCTTCCATTCTATTGACGAAGCCTCTGTCGTCCTCTCAAGCGCGAATCTCCAAGTAAATCCAAATTTAAATCCAGTGTCAAACTCCAATCAAGAGGTCGTCGCCGATATCTGATCCGCTGCTAATTCTGTATCGGCAACTCCACTCTACCAAATTGAGCGCGAATATCAATCGATTCCGTATCGGTGACTCTTCTCCACCCAATCGAGAGCCTCTACATGTGATGCGGCGACTCTAATTTCATCTCATTAACCAAATTCTCATTCTAATTTTTAATTTTGTTTGTGCAAGTGATTACTCAGTTTTTTGCTTACTCGAATTTTGTGTGTGCGTGAGATCTAAGTTCAGAGAGATATGATTGTTTTATTTTTGGGTTTTAAAAATTTTAATTTGGTGATTTATTTGATAAGTTTTTTATTGATTTTGATTTAAGGTGTACGTAAGTGAGAGATGGATTATTTGGTGGCCTCAATTTGGGCTTCCAAAGCATAGTAGGACAGATAAGCTGATCAACAGCCTAAAATAACTTGACAAATATGCAACATTAATTTCTTTAGTACAAGAGAATTTACTATTGTGAAGTGTTCCCTTCACTGGTTATTAGAAATCATGGATGACTTAACATATAAGAACTTTTAGTGTATGTTTGGTTATATAAGATTGGGTTGACTGGAGTTTACCAATGAAGGGTGGAAACTCTCCACTCAAGAAAGACAGCTAAAGTAAATTTGTTATTGATCCATTTTGATTTCTTTTTTTATAAATGTGCAATGGGGAGACAAAGTGAAGATAAAAGAAATGATTAGCTTGGATTAGAGCTTTGAGAACTTCATGTATTACATTTTGGTTGAAATAATAATAAGAGGTATTTCAATTACAAACTGAGTCTTAGACAGATAAATATTTAGATTATTGGTATTGTAGATACCTTCACATCTGTATTTGGGTTACCATTGTATTTAGACATGCTAGTAAGCTCTATTAAACCTATATGATCATGTCCTTGTATAACTATTATAAGTATCTAAAAGTGATGTTGAAGTTTAAAAAAAACTCTATGCAGTGTTTCCAACAAACTATATGCATTGCAGTTAAGTTCCAGCTAATGAACAAGAAAACGATGGTTAAGCTTAAAGGTAGATATGTTGCTTTCCTCATATAATATGTTTCCTACTTCAATTAATATGCTGGACTTCTAAAACTATTATATATAATCAAGTCAGGCGCACCATTTTGAAGACGTGCCGTAGGCACGTGTCAACTGACAAACCTAGTTCACTTATATATTGGAACTTTTAAATTTGTTGATTCTATTTCTTTCATCTACTACTATTAATGGGAGAGTTTGTCACTTTGTCACTTTTGAGTTTGTAACCAAACAAACATTTAATTTTTTTTTGTCACAAATAAAACACATACGTTGCACGTGTAACTCTAACTCTATTTATTAACACGTGCATCACGAGTGTAAATCAAAGTTTTTTCCTTCACCAAGCAAATAATTTTTAAAATTTTTTTGTCACAAAAAAAATACGTACGTCGCACGTGCAGCTCCAAATCTATTTCGTAACACATTACCGTATATCACTGTACGTACAATTCAAAATTTTTCCTTAAAAAAATTTAAAAAATTGTGTGCAGTGCCCGTTCAACTCCAATATTTTTAAAGTTTAAGGCATTCATCACAAGTGCTGATTACTACCGACTTACATGTATCGCACATTCAACTCCCATTTTTTATCAAAATGTGCATCGCATGTGAAAATTACTAGTAAAATTTAACCCGTATGTACCATAAAAAAATAAGATTAGTATGACATTTTGTTACTTAGAGACCAAGGATCACAAAAGAATTATTAGGCCTTATAGGTTCAAAACGATGTATCCTCCACAATGTAGCCGGGCCTTGTCCTAGTCCATACTCCTTACACAATCTTTACAAAACGTGAGAAAGTCGTTCAGAAAGTGCTTTGAGACGCATACTCTAGTGCAATTAAAAGCCCATTAGAGCATATGTAGTCGTTAGTCAAACTTTTGCATATTTGGCATATAGCAATAGTAAAAATAGCTTTTATCTGTAGTCGTTGTTAGTCAAATTTTGGCTTTTCGAAATTTTAATTTGACGGACGATTAATTATTTTCCGTCCGACGTTTTTTTTTTAAAAAAAAACCCTTAAAAAATTTCTTGCCAATATTTTCGGACGGTGTATTATCTCTCGTCTAATTTTTTAATTAACAAAGAAAATTTTCGGACGGTGTATTATTTTCCGTCTGATTTTTTTAATTAACAAAGAAAATTTTGGGACAGTGTATTATCTCCTGTCCGATTATTTTATTAATATAAAAAATTTCAGATGGTGTATAATCTCCCGTCCGATTAACAGACGAGAAATAATGTTACGTCGGACTATTTTATCCATTTACCCAAATCGTCTGCCAAATATAGCTCGTGACTGTTTCCCAAAAGCTAAATTTTGGTAAAATAGCCAAAGACTGCATCACCTATCGAGCCAAATTTTGCATATTTTAGCTAAATAGCCAACGAATACAGATACTCTTACCTTTCTCTGTATCACATTCTACATGCTTGTTGGAAATAAATGACAAACTTAATATCAACTGAAGATATAAAAGAAGAAAGTTTTTTGATATAAGAGGTGCACATATCCTAAGCAATCCACCGACATCCTTTGCTATTCCATATGATAATCGTATGGGCAATTAACCATATGATTTTTCTCCATTTATTGTTTGTTGTAGTGGGATGGTATAATGCAAGCTTAACTATCACTCAAACTCAAACCCTACACCCAAATCTACTTAACATCTGACTTTTCTTTTTTTCTTTTTCTTTTTTTCAAAAAAGAATATATTGGGACCCAACCTCCTTCAATTCAAATTGCTTGTTTCTGAAGCATCCCCACAAAAAAATTTGAACTTTTCCAATTTGCAACTTGCACCAGCTATTGCTGTGCTGTTCCAAAACAGTCCTCTTATCATTCCCCCCAACACCCCAGTGGGCCCAGCCAACCTACCCATTTGCTATCAGGTCCATCCAAAACCTCAAACCCGACCAGATCCGAAACTCGAAACTCGAAACCCGAAACTGGAACCCATTGGATTCCATTTAATTACAACTTTCATTCGAATTTAAAATATTTTTCAAATATTTTTTGGAAAACAAACGGAAGAAGCGCGCCTTTATCAAGAAGCGAAACATCCGGCTATTATCGGGCTCGCATTCAAATCCACAGAGGACGAATACTGACCGTTGGATTGAAGTTAAAGCGCGGTTCAAATATCGAAATATCGTTTGATTGCGACCGCTGCTTTCGGCGGGAAATTCAAAAACTTCGGCTTTATTTCAAGCTCAAATAAAGTAACCGCCTTTGTCTTTTTTCAAAATTTTCGAAGTTCCACCCCATTCCTTACACCAAAAGATGTAAAAACTTAAAAAGCAGGAATTTTTTGCATAAACACGCCAGTTGAAATTCTTTTTTAAATTTTGCAATTGTTTACAAAGTTTTAGTAACTATATAATATTTTAAAGAGAAAATGGGACCTCAAATTTGTTGGAGGAAATTTTTCTCATACATACTAGTTACCCTCATTTTATGAAATTTTATATGAATAATCCATTCCATTTAGTTTGTTTCTAATATCATAAGTTGTATGTGTAAATAATCAAACTCGTTTAGAGATTTCTTATTCATTACATCGCACATTTCAATTTTGTATGTTATTAAAAAAAAGGTTAATTTTGCAACCGCTTAAAGTATGAATAAATGATGTTCAAATCACAATATATTTTATAGACATGCATATTACGAAATAAATATCGAAACGTATGGTGTGAATCGTTGATAAAAACCCCCAATTTGTAATTACTCCGTATGATGAAATCACATTCTACAAGTATAATACTCTGTTTTCTTTATATTAAAACCTTATAAATTATTTTTTTGATAATTTAAAAAGAAAACGTTGACAGCATAGAAAAAAATCAGAGGTTTTAGATAAGGTTCACTCATATTGTTCTTTCTTGTTGCTATTAAATGGAATTAATAATTTAGTTGAAAATTCTTAACTTTGAATGTTCTAATAAAAAAGTAAAATTTCTTCATCATTATTGTGTTAGACTTTGAGTTTGAATTTAGAAAACTAGGTTCGAACTTATATTTTATGAAGTACTACTAAATAAGAGTTATCTCTTCCTTAATTTCAATTTTTTTTTTTTGTGTGTGTGAGAGCATCTGTAGCCATCGGCAAAAATTTCAAAAATTTCAAATAAAAGAAAAAATTGTACTATAGTTGTTGGCTATATACTAAAAATTTGGGGTTTAGAGGAACAATACTTTGCTATATTTGGAAGAAGATATAAGAATTTGAAAAAAATAGTCAAGGAAAAATGATTTTTTTCGCTTAATTTTTATTTATTTATTGAAATATATCGAACAGGAAATCACGGTAAATCATTATCCGTCCTGTCGATTTTTTAATTTTAAGAAAAATGGACCTCGGACGGGCGATGGTCTACCGTCCCAGAACATATCTTTCCAGTTTGGTGGAAAAAGTCTTAAAGACTATATAGATTATGTTTTAATTGAAATTTAATTAAGAATTAAGATTTATTTAAGATTTAATAAGATTTAATTATGATTAAATTAAGAGTTAATTAGGAATTATTAAGGAGTTCAATTTAAAAAAAAAATCTCATATGAGAAATGATTCATTGTCCATTAGTTTTTAATTAAAAAATATACAAATTAATGGACAGAAAATTATTTTTCGTCTATCAAAAATTTCAAATTATAAACTAAAATTTGGGTTTAAACAACAACAGCTGAAATTCAAATTTTTTATTTATATATATCAAACATTCAAAATTTGAGATCGAACGACTATATATGCTCTGACGAGTGGCTGAAGAAAAATGGATCTACAGAAATAATATTACTTGATAAAGGATCAAAATAGAAAGTTTGGGTTGGTTATATTAAAATAAATTAATATTCGAGGTGCATACTATAAAAACCCCCAAAAGCAAACCTGCAAAGTAAATCGTGCCGCTCGGATGTCTAAACGGATAGTTATCAAATCCACCTCCGAAATTTTTTCACGTCTAGGAAACTGCACCCTGCTCTGCTGTCCTCATCCACACAATATTAAACAATAAAAAACATATTTTAAATTCCGTTTAATATTTTCACAGTGTTCTGGCGGGAAATGGTATGGAATTAAACCAGATATGATAATTAAGGTGGCGTCCGCGAACGGCACACACCGTCTGACGCCGGCAGTGTCCTGAAGACAGCGACATCACCTGCTACTTGACGGATTAACAGCGACCGCCGTTAGAACAAACGGAGCAAATCAACTCTCCTCTCTACTATGATAAAGACAAAACAAAAGACGGTTTGCGTATGGGAGGATCTTCCTAACTGCCACGTCACGTAGATTCAGATTCCAATGAACAAAACAAACGGTGCTGTCGCTGCAAGTGGTGGTCCGTCACTTTCAGGTTATAGTCACCGCTCTCAACCTCAAAAGACCAGGTATCCAATTTAATTTTCAAAGGGAGGTGGCCGGACCACGTCAGGGGCAAAATGGTAATTTGGAAATAATAATTACGGAGCCATGGTTAATTAATTGGGGGACATTCTACTGAGCCGTGCAGGCCTGTCCCGTATGCAAATCGGAAGATTCAGATATTTTTCCCGCCATATTCGTGGTGGGACAATGGTTTGTTAGACCATCCACAGTCGTTTGCTTATTTGTCATTTTTTTCATTTTTGTTTACTGTAGCTCACACTCGTGAGCTATTTTGTCATTTTTGACAAATTTGCTACAGTAGAAAGGAAAAAGTAACATTCCATATAGCAAAATGCATATTATAGCAGTCTGGATTATTTAATTATTATTTTAATTGATCAGACGAAATATGATGTTTCGTCCGAAGTAAAAAAAAAAAAAACCAAATAAAATAACTATTAAATGAATTTAAGCGTGGGAATGAACATGATGTTTCGTCCCAATATGAGACGAAACATCATGCTTCATCCCAATCCAATTTTTTTTCAAAAAAATTAATTTTGAAAATTAATTTTGTAAATTTTAAATTTTTTTGCAATTATCTAAGTTGATTTTGCAAATTTTTAAATTGTTTTTGCAAAAAAATTTACAATTTAATTTAAAAAATTTTTTTGAAATTTTTTTTTCCAAAAAAAACTTCCGTCAAATCCGGACGAAGCACCCTGTTTCGTCAGGCTACAGTAATTTTTTTAGGACATTTTGTAAAATTTTAAATTTTTTTGCAAATTTATAAATTTATTTTGCAAATTTTTAAATTGTTTTTGCAAATATTATCTACAAACTATTTTTAAAAATTTTTTTTGCAATTTTTTTTTGCAAAAAAAAACTTCCTGTTTTTTTCCCTTTTTGGGACGAAACATCTATTTTTTTAATTACATCTGATTCTTTTTTAACGAACTTATGCAATTTTTTTGTCATTCGACGACTGCAGCGTTTCGTCGAATTGGATGGGCAAAATATGCATTTTGCCATTTTTTACATTGAACGACTGTGGATGCTCTTAGTGAGTACGTAATTAAAGTAATGATGTGGATTAGAGCATCCACACTCGCGTGGTACCTATCTCTACTACTATAATGGAAGAAGACCTCAGTTTAATTTGTCCATCTACCAATCCTGTAACATACGTGAATAACTATTATAAATGAAGTCTTAGATTAAATCTAAACTACATCTGAATTTTTACTTTTAAAAAAATTATATTAGTTAAGATGTGTATCACACGTGTAAACTACTAGTATAATAAAACACAAAGAAAGCTATCAAGTGGCTCATCTTCATTCCCAAAATTAAAGGTTTAGATCCAATCTTACAAAACACATTTTTTTCCTCAAAATTTCAAACCCCAAAATCAAATTTTTTCCCACAACTAAAAAACTTATTACTTTATTATTATCTCTCTCTTCTCTAACCTTTTTCATATTTCTCTCTTTCTCTCTCTCCCTCTCTCCCTCTCTGTCTTCCATTCTTTATTTATGACTCAGAAGTTTTGATTTTAAGATTTCAGTTTTGTAAAATTTTCAGATTTTTTATGTTTTTTTATTGCATATGTTATATTGAAAATAGCAAATATCTCTTCAACAGTTAAATTTTATCATTTTCTACCCTTAAAGGTCTAAGAAGGTCGATTTTACACCCTCATTTATAATTATTTTTCAACATATACTGATAGAAACATGGACTTTTATTTACAACTAATTATTGTCATACTATTCAAACTTAAACTACATAATTATTGTTTTACTGTTTACAGGGCTTTTCGTGTGTTGTATCATTCCGAAAACGTGCCGTAGGTACGTGCCAACGGGCAAATCTAGTTTATGCATAAAATACATTTTCTAGTAAACGACCAGCTGCAGTCGTTTGCTATTTATGCATTTTTTGACAAAATAGCGACGGTAGATTCTTATAAATGAGACTAAAAATGAGAGAAATATATATTATAAAGGACGCAACTTCACTTTTCGTCTGACTGAAAGAAGAAAAAAAAAAGCATTTTTTAATTCTCCGACGCAACTTCACTTTCCGTCCCCCCCCCCCCCCCCCCCCCCAAAAAAAAAGAAAAAAAAAAATTTAACCCTCGGACGAAATATGTAGTTCCGTCCAGTGGGGTGGGCTTAAAAAAAAAATTCAACTAAAAAATTGTTTTAATTATTAAAAAATTCAAAAAAAACCGAGAAAATCGTGGGACGCAACTTCAACTTCCGTCTAACAATAAAATATTATTTAAATAATTCATTTCGCCCTCGGACGCAACTATAAAGTCCGTCTTGTTTTTTTTAATCTCAAATTGTTATAAAATAACATTGTACGCACTACAGCAAAAAGCTAAAAAAGCTATATGTAAATATTCATTTATTCAATTTTTGACGTTCATGACTTTGGATGCTCTGAGTGGGTGATAAATGATGATTTGTCGATTTAATAAATTAATAAATCTATAGTTAAGAAATAAGAAGAAGGCCAGCAGTGTCTTTGCGGTTGGGTTGGGTTGAGGGATGTAGACGTTTCACATTCCAAGGTATTGACTACTCGTTTTTAGGTTAACCACCCCATTGTAACTTTGTTTTCAACTTGTTTTCCCACTATGTTTAGCATACAGGATCAGTTTTCTAGTTAATTACTTTCAGAAAATTCGGACATTCTTCAGATTTCAGACATATTTGAAACCATTACTACTTTTGGTATTATTTTAGGAACAAGAATCAAATAGTTCGAATTTATGTCGCAAGTAGGTTTGATTGGTTGTAAAATTTATCTAATCTAAAATATTTCTATTTTAAAAAAATATTTTAAAATAAGTTCTAAAAATTTGATTTATTTGAATTTAGGTTTACTTTAGGGGGCGTTTGGTACGTGAAAATGTGCAACGGAATCCTAAATTCTCTCTTAGATTATCTTGTTCGATATATGTGATAAGCATTATTTTGAAAGAAATGATAGATTCCCAAGACAATCAAAATTTTTTGTTGGGAAGGATTTCCATTCTCCCCAAAAATGGGATTTGAGAATTCATATGAGATTTCCATAATAAACAATAAAATAATATAAAAAAAACTAGAATAAAAAAATATATTTCTTCATAAAATCATAGGATTTGAGCATTCTAATGTGATTTTCACAACAAACATAAAAAAAAAAACCCAAAAGACTAAAATAAAAATTTGCAATAATAAAAGATTTCCGGAAATGCAATGTACTATACTAAACGCGATAATGCAACATTTCTGGGAATCTTCATTCCCATTCTCACATTCCCGAGAATCCTTTCATTTCTAGGAATTTTTCAATCCGTGTACCAAACGTTAGGATACAAACAATAATTGTAGAGAAGTAGGTAAAGATTGTTTTATTGGATAATGTTAAAAAAAAAAGAGATCAACGAATTTAAAACACATGAATAGTACACTTACATCAATTTTTTCTCATTTTGGCTTGAAACACAAAAGTCTCTGAAAGTGCTACAGTATTCATTTACCGCTTATTCCGAACTGCTTCTTCTTATTGTTATTGTACCAATGCTCTGTCCCATATAATTTCTGATGAGACTTATCGAGCCCTTAAATTTGGCTTGAGATTTTAAATCAATGTTTTTTTACTCATAAACAAAATTATGAACAGAACTTTCCAAAATTCATTTCCGTATAGTGTTTTTACATCCAATCGAAGCACCCCTTATAGTTGTAAATTTTTTTGAGTTACATTATGAAAATAGGTAATCTGCACGTATGATGAAGCTACTTTTTTAAAAATAAAAAACCCGTACTCTTCATAAATTTATCCTCGATAGCACTTTCGTAAATAATTACGTCATAAATAAATTTAAACATTTATTATAATGATCGACAACAATTGAGTAAATAAATAATTAATATATAACATTCACTTAAAAATGTGCAGTTAAAATTAGATTAATTATGTTAATTTATTTACAAAATACACCAATTCAACTATTGAGTTACAACAGCAGAGATTACGAGCAGATAGGAACTTACTAAGATCTGAAACGATGTTTCTCTTTTTCAGTAATTTATGACAAAATCTCGGTGTATAGAAACTCAAATCTCACTCAGAAGAGATGTAAACTATTCGAATTGTACTATTTTCCAAAAAAAAAAAAAGAAAGTCTTTCTATTTTGGTTGGTTACATATGAAGACACTGAGGAACAAATATATGGAATGGATATAATTTACTGAACATATATTCTCCAGAAAAAAACTAGATATCAATTGGGCAATGTTGTTGATACCACAAAGATCCAATCCTTTAGCCATAAACTTCTGATACAACAGCCAACTGTTTAGGCTTTATACACATAATCCATCTAAAATTGATTTCGTAATCACAATTGCAGTCCGGCAAAACAAAACCAGTAAAGCCAATTAATAAACCAAAACTGTAGCTTGGAAAAAAAAAAAAAAAAAAAAAAACATTGTTAAAATTACTGAAGGGCCAAATGGCAAGTACATAATCAATCGATGGAGTAAACCTCACCCAGGACAAATGTCCACTCCAGCAGCAAAAGAGTTAGCAACCGACGGTAAGGATTTCTTCATCTTTCTTTATTATTATTAGGAGTATTTAATTAAAATAAATACTAAATGAATAAAAAATTAGTCCCACTATAATAAAATCCCCCCTCCTCACATGAGGCCACACCCACTCCTCCATCCGCGGAGTATATTGTTTACCCTCCCCCTTCCTCTCTCTCTCTCTCTCTCTCTCCTCGCTTTCTCTCTCTAGAATCAAACCAATAACAAGACAGAAGAATAAGAAGCACCGAGTGAGTGGACAAATCTAGATGATGACGTCCGAAATGGACCCCACCGGCGAGGAGTTCCTGCTCCCCTCCGACTTCCTCACCGACGACTTCTTCCTCGACGGCGGCGAAAACAAGTCCCCGACGGAAACTGACAGCACCGAGAACGATGATGACGAAGAAAGCTTCATGGCCGACCTCACCAAGCGGATGAGGGCCCACCCCTTCCTTCACGACCAGGATACCGCCGAGAACCAGAAGCCCTTCTCCTCTGCTTCTCTCAAGGTACTGTAACAAGTAACGACCCTCATAAACCGAATCTATTTATACTTTGGATGTTTTTTGTTGCTTTTTGTTGAGTTTGTTTGCTTTCGAGTTCGTTCAGCCGACGGTTTTGGGAACCTCGCCGCAGAGCACGCTGTGCGGGATTGGGAGCTGGTCCTTTTCGAGCAACGGGAGTCCGGAGGGGCCATCGCAGGTGTCGTCCCCGCCGTCCACGCCGTTTCCGCAGCCGAGGGATGATGCGCTGGATCTGCTGAGCGCGGCGGCGGGGCAGGTTGTGCGTTTGGGTCTGAACCCGGGTCAGCAAGTTCAACAATCTCGTCATGGGTTTCTCGGTCAACATCGTCAGAACCCGAACCCGAAACCGAAACCGAGCCCTCAAATTCACTCTCGACCCAAAATCCTTTACCACAATCAGATGGGTGGTCTTGTTCCAACTCAACAACTTATTCAGCAGCAGTTGCAACAAGCTCGAGTACGTCGCAAATTCTAATTTCATTCTCTTATAATCCTTTTGGGTTTTTTGTATACGTGCTGATTTTGTTGTTGATTTTTGGGCAGTTTTATCAGTTGAAGAGGCAGCAGATTCTGAAGCAGCAGTTCTTGGCCACCGCCATAGCTCGGCAGCAGCAGCAGCAACAGCAACAACAAAGCAGAGAGAAGGCCGTACGGCCTCTGGGTTTGTCCAGCTCAGCATGGCCACCGCTTACCAAGCAGCAGCAAACGCCGGCTCAACCAACTCCTCAACCCCCGGCTGGATCTGGGATGACCGCCGTTTTCCTTAACGGCGGAGCAAGACGGCAGTCCAACGGCACCGGCGTCTTCCTCCCTCGCCGCGTCGGCACCCCAATCGAGCCCAAAAAGAAACCAGGTGGGTTCAACTTGCTTACCCTGCTTTATTTTTCGTGCCCTTGATAAAGTTTGGTACTGACCAGTCAACTTCGTTTTTTGTAGGGTGTTCGACTGTACTGCTGCCGGCGAGGGTAGTTCAAGCTCTGAATCTGAACCTAAACGGGATGGAGGGTTCGTACATGGTTGATAATGGTTAGTTGCGCACCAACTGTTTGGTTTCTTGCTAAAATTAGAAAGTGATTTTGATGCTGATGTTTGGGGTAATTTTTTTTTTTTTGGGGTATTTTTTTCTTCCAGATGGGCTAATGAGTCGGAGCGTGAATGGATACCCGAAAAGAAGCGTGGCCGCACCCGCTATAAGCCAGGAGATCCGGTTGCCGCAGGAGTGGACTTACTGACACTGCAGTCGCTGACTTTGTTTGTTAGTTGTTTCGTTTCGTGATAAGTAGATTAGAGTTTTATGTAAGTGATGAAGAATGAAGAATGAAGAAAAAGGTATAGTTATGATTTATGAAGAAGAAAGTAGTAGGAATTAGTGAAAGATTTGTTGGGTCAGAAGGGGGATTATATTATTTTGGGGGTGAATTGAGGAGGTTGGGAGCAACCAGAAGATGTTTGTTTGTTTCCTCAGTTGCTTCCATCTCTCAATTTAATTTGGGGTTAGAAAATAGTAGTTATGGTTTTGTGGTAAAGAAAAATAAAGTGTGTTTTTTTGGGTGGTGGTGGTGAATTGGAAGAAATAGAGGGGTAATTTTGTAATAAGAATGTGGGGTTTGTTGGGGGTGTTTAAGTTTATAACCCCTCGCCTCTATTTTGTTCGTGTTTTTAGATGTCTGAAAATGGAATATAATAAGTGGAATTTCTTTCATGTTTTCTTTTCCTGTATTTTCTTTTGGTTCGTAAAAACGCTAGAAATCTTTTTCTGTGGTTTCTCTGTTTGTTGAACGAGTGTTAACTGGTGCAAATTCTACTGCCGAAAATAATTTGAGTGGACTCAGTAAAATTATATGAAATGTTAGGATCGAGAGTAGTTGTCTCTTCCACACTATAGTTTAGTGAAATTTATCATAAAATATATGCTATACAATTTGAAAGTTTAACTATCTTTCAAATGTGTACCCACACAAATATCAATTGTGGGTTTTCTTGGGATTGGGGCGTCAGCGAACGTCTGTTGTTGCAGCGGGACTAAATTAAGCAATGAGCAAGTCGAAGTACACCAGATATATCAATTAAGCAAGCAAGTTGATCTATCAATCTAATATAAACACGATGATTTATTTCGGTTAGATTTTACTTAATCTGGGGAAAAGTATATGGAGATCTGATATTCAACTAGAAGAGATTATAAGGATTTACTGATTCACTTAATATAAGGAATTAAACCCACTCATAAAGAACTATCTCTCTTTCGAGTCTCTCTTTGCAATGGAAAAAATAATCTACGAAGTACACTACTCTTATATCGGAGAAGTTTACAATATATATAGATGAATAGAGAAGTTTACAATATATATAGATGAATAGAAAGAAACCTAGGTTTAATATTTGATTCTCAATCGTCCGATATAACCTGAAAAAAAATAACTGAAAGATTTGTACGATTTAACTTGGAGTTGAAGATTTGATTGAAACGACCAAACAAATCGAGGCCCAAAACGAACACAGCGCCGCGGTCGGTCGACCGTCCTCTCGGCCAAACCCTGTGCAACTGCAGTCAGGGGTGCGATCGACCGTCTCCCAGGAAAGTCGGACCGCTACTATGTTGCACCTTGCTGCTGATGTTTTCTCTTCTACTCCCTTCGACGCTTCGACCCCCGTGCTTCATCTTACCTTTTTCAAATTTGAACCACGAGTATTCAAGACACATTCCTAACAAGTTTCTCCCTCGAAGGTTCTAGAGAGAGTCTCTCCCTAAAAAAGGGAAAGAACCCTGGATATGAGCTTGGGGGCGGCTGCTAGGGTTCGTCGCCGCCGCCCACCATCGTCTCTCCCTTCTCTCACGCCTCAGTCACTCCCACCGCCACTCCATCCCATCGTGCTCCTCGAGCCCTCCCTCTCGTCGCTCGTCCGATCGAGCGACGATGGGCGTTCCTTCTCGCAACTACACGCTCCCATCTACAGTTTTTAAGGGTTAAGGGCCTCCCGTCTCCCGCCGTTGTCCCTCCCGTCGCTCATCCGATCGAGCGACGAGGGACGTTCCTTCCCGCGGTTGCTCCCTCCCGTCTCCCGTCTCCCCTCATCGTGGCCATAGTGGAGCTTGTGGACCCCGTCCAGCTCTTAGTATACTTTTTGACACCTTCGGCTCCACCATCGAGATCCACCCCTTTGTCTTCCTCTGCGTCGTCGGCGGCCTCCTCTTCGGCGCTGGATGTGGCATCATTGCCGCCGCCACCATGTCCTCGCCCTCGATTTCAATCGCGGTATTCTGCAACTTCAATTTGGATGTTTAGGTGCCGGGTGAGTGTGCGAAAAAGAGGGGGTATGTGATGATGGCGGTGCCGGAGTTATAGGCGGCAGCGGTATGATTGATTTGGGTTTGTGTTTAATTCAACGTCACCATCGGCATTTATGGAGCTGCCTCCCCCGACGGTCACAGTTATCGCGATAGCGCCATCCCCTTCACTTCCGACTGGGAGAGCTGCAACCTCACCACCCGTTGTGGCGAGAGGAGAAGGTGATTATTCATTTGTTGTGGTTTGGTTTAGGTTTATGGTTGTGAGAGGGGGAGAGTGAGAGAGTGAGATGTTGCTCTTCACTTTTTTCATTTGGTGTCTGTGGGTAGGTGAGAAATTGCCTGAGAGAGCACGAACGTGTGAGGCGAATGTATCCTACTCACAACTCACTCTTTGATTGTGATTTTGATTGGGGTGAGTATGTTGTTTGCGAGTTTCAACAGCCACAGCCATCACGACAGCACCATCCCCTTCATCACCGACCCAAACAACTACAATTCCCCCGCCCGTCGTGGCGAGAGGTGAAGGTGATTCTTCAACAATTGTTGTTTGGTTTGAGTTTTTGGTTGTGAGAGGAAGAGAGAGAGAGAGAGAGAGAGAGAGAGAGGAGAGAGAGAGAGTGAGTGAGGGGATGTTGCTCTTCACTACTCTCTTTTGGTGTGTGTCTGTGTGTATGAGAAATTACCTGAGAGAGCACGTATGTGAGAGGCGAAGGTATCCTCCTTACGACTCTCTTTGGCTATGGTTTTGTAGAGTGAGTGAGAGTGCTATTTGCGTGTTTGTAGGAGGAGAGGAGAAGAAGGCTGGGGTCGGTGGATGTCAAATTCCCGCTTGAATAGCTATAGGTGGGTGTGCGTCCGCTATGAAAGTGGGGCACGAAGCTAAATTGTACCGAGAACTTGATGGGCCAAGCACTGTGATTGGGCCCAAGATGGGGTCCATTACAATTATAGAGGAGATGCATCAGTTAGACATCTTCGGTAAAGTTGAAGACTATCGGTTTATCGGCCCACCCTCCAGGACTTGTTAGAGGGATCTCTTGTTGTCTGTACGGATCATGCTACTTCGTGTTTTATTTCCTGCTTGTAGTTTGTGTTTTGGCCTAGTACTCTGCGTTTGTTTTCTTAATATATAATTAATGAAATATGGTGGCTGTATTCCACATTTTCTTCAAAAAAAAAAAAAAAAATGCTCACAAGCTGTATACATCCTGACCAGCAACACTTACGTCCTGACCCACCTCATCTCAACTCTCCCCTCCCTCCCCTCTCCCTCCTAAATTCATACCCTATCAAATGCCTTCTCCCTTATCTCCCGCGTCTCAGTTGTCATCGACCACAACGACGTCCTCTACTCCAGCATCCACCTCCACCTCTCCGTCCGCCTCACCTTGCTCTCTGCCACCTACCTCTTTACCAAATTTCATTATTGGACCCAATACCGCAGTCATCCCCATCTTACACTCGTACTCTTTTCCAAATTCAAATTTCAGGATTTCATAAACACAAATTCGAAATTGAAAATAAAATGATGTGGTAAATTAGGGTTTCTGAAATTAATAAATACACCACACATAGATACAATTAATTAAGTTGAACAAAAATTTTCAAAACCATTTTTTCACAAACACATTGCGTGCTATATAGACATTTCATCGAATACTTAATAAAATAAACATAGTTTTAGAAATTAAGTATGAGATATATAGGTTTGAGACTTTTATATTATTTTTAAAAAAATAAAAATATGCTTACTGCACGTATTAATAAATATGAATTTCTCATTTTGCTTTTCTTTCTCTATTTTAAAATAGAGAAAGGAGAGAAGATTAGACACTCTCTCCTATTAGTATAATCTCTAAGGTACTGTTCTTTTTTTTGCCTTACCTCTTATAAGAGATTTACAGTAAGAGCCTCTTTTTGAGGTGTTCTTTTTATATAAAAATAACATCGTATAAGAACCTCTTATAAGAGATTTCTGTTCTTTTTTCACCTCTTACAAGAGTATTTTCTCTACTTTTTCACATTTTGTCCTTACTATATAATTTCTCTATTTATACTTTGGAATAATATAGACTTTTTAAGTGATAGAAGGCTTATAAGAATTTGAAAAAGGATACTAGATGTCGTTTAGGCTTATAAGCGATTTTGGGAGAAATTGCTTATAAGAAGTAAAAAAAGAACGCTAAAAATTATGGGAAAAGAGGTGGACCACTTCTTATAAGAGGTGAATCGCTTATAAGAGGAGAAAAAGAACAGTACCTAAAACATTATAATGGGAGAAAGCCTTACTGTCATTTGTAAATCTACCAAAGCGTGTATTGCACGTGCATAAATAATATGAAGGAGGTCTCAGGTTCGAGTCCTCACTACATCATGTTTGTTACTTTAATTTTTTTAAATATATTAAATGTGTATTACACGTGTAAATTACTATCTATTTATCTATCTATCAATCTATCAATCTATAATATAATCTCTAATATTATAATGGGAGAATGTCGTAGTGTCATTTGTAAATCTATCTACGCATGCGACGCACGTACATAACTAATATGAAGGAGGTTTTAAGTTCAAGTCCTGACTACGTCAGAGTTTTATTTTTTTTTTTAAACTATTATTAAGACGTGCATTACCCATGCATAACTAATATAAAAGAAGTTTCAAATTCGAGGCCAAACTACATTATAATTTTTTACTTTTAAAAATGTATATTTATGAAGACGTGCATCACACGTGTGAATTACTAGTATGTATATAAATTTTGTGCTTGTACATGTATGTGTATTGGCTGGTAATGTCAAAAGAGATTTGTGCTTAATACTTTAATTAATGAAATTTGAGTGATAAACAAGTGATTTAATTTCATGTGTATGAGCTGCTCAAGTACTGGCAGTGTAGTGTATGCTTAAGGGTGAAGCGCCTTCGTTGGCTTCTTGCATTGTTAATCAAACATACTATATGTTGGCTTTTCTCTCCCTTTATTCTACCTTCCTTTTCTGTGCTATTTTAGGCGTGGATTCTTTTTCCTGTCATCTTTTCGACTCGCTCAAATCTGCTTCACACTTAATGTAACCTATATTTATTTCATCCCATGCGCAATTCAAATCCATGTATCAACTGTTGTTAATTTTGTAGCAGTTTACGAGGACTACAATATCATCATATGAAGTAGAGGTTGCATGCAGTGAAACTAACAGCAAAAAGATGACATACACATTGCCAAGCTTGAAAAACTACAATTTACAGCAATACTGTTTCTGATATCATATTTGTAGTCTTTGCTCAAAGTAGCTTCGCTGCGTGCAGTAGATGAGATATATTGCTTCACAAAGAAGCCTCCCTTAGCTTCCACTCACTGGAAAAAAACAAAATCAAATAAGATTTGATATTAGTGGTTGGTTTGGTATACAAAAGTGATGTGAAGTATCTGGAGCGAGAGCTGTTGTGTTTTCTGGTGAGAAGCCAACTCCTTTTAGAGCATCTATTGTTCCATGGCCATTTTGCCAAAATTTTCAAATTTTGGCAAAAAATTAGTCGTCTATATTTGGCAGACGAAAAGGCAATTGTCAAAATATAGCAAACGAAAAATGATTTTTTGTCGGAGAGATCGGACGAAAGATGATTTTTCGTAGATTTTTTTTACGCGTACTCATTGGACGAGGAATTATTCCCCGTCCCTTTAAATATATATATATATATTTTTTTTAATTTTTCATTATTATAAAAACGGTCGGACGGAAAAAAATTTCCCGTCCGTTCCATTTAAAAAAAAAAAAACCATCTCGTACGAAGCTTCATCTACCGTCCTAGGATCAGGTAAGTTCTTTGATTTTTTTTGTGATTTTTTTGTGTGGCTATAAATGTCACTATCACATAGGCTTTAATTAGTTTTTAAGGTTTTTTTTAAACGTCGGACGGAAAATAATTTACCGTCTGTTCTATTTGGATTTCGACAAAAACCAAATTTTGGCTAACAACAACTACAGACCCAACCTACTTTTGCTATTTGCTATCCGTCAAATATCCAAAATTTGGCTTTAACAACTAAAGATGCTCTTACCATTATTATGTTTGGTTGTGATGTGGGTTTCTTTCCACCCTCCCTCCTTTTATCTTTGTTGCAAAAACCCACCTCTTCTTGTTTTCTTTCTCTCTCTTTCTCACTTAGTCTCTGTTTCAACCCCATGCCATGTGCATGCCATGTTATGGGGTTTGCCCAACCTGGCCTTGCATGCCACTTTATATATAATTATAAATTAATTACTTAAAAACGAATTAATCTGGAACACTTAATACTTTTTTCCTCTCTGTTAGGACTTTTTCTTGATGTTTGTTTTCTGGTGGATCTTTGACCAACTACAACCACATTGCCTTCATTCATAATATTCATTCATATTAAGGTTTGGTTCGGTTGGATTATATTTTAGTTGGAGTAACTTTGCTAGCTGCAGGTTGGCACCAATGCAATGCAAGCTTGGAATGCTGCATCATGTATAATACATGTATGCATGTACTCATTCATGTTCATGTGCATTGTGTTCCCCTTTCCCCATGTCTCAACCAAGTAACTTGGTCACTGTCACTGTTCAATTATCAATTATTCCCTAGTATTGCTTCATTCCTCCTCCACAGATTGTGCCCATTTTGGAGTGCTTTCAGATTTTTTAGTCATGTTTGATAGATAGTTAGATTAACTTTCTTTGCTTGATAAGATTGGTTGACTAATACAACTTTTAGTGCTTGAGAATATATTGCACTATGATAAAATAAGCTAAATTACATTTCAGATTTGTTCTTACGGGTTAAGGTTACAGGGACCAACGGCTACCGGTCTACCACAATTGCAAAATTTTCCACAATATATAATAACCTGAATAAGTTACATAACAAATTTGGCGTTACACTACTTAGAGCGTCTCCAACCACGTTAGCTATTTTGGCTAACTAAAATAGGCAAAATGAATAACAAATGGATAATTTGGCTAGCGAAAAAAGTCTCCACTCCAACCATGTTATCTATTTTGAATAACCATTAATAATTTAAAGTCCAAAATTAAATAAAATAAAAATATAAAATAAAATTTCATAAAAAAGTCCAATACAAAATAAAATTTCGCAATTTTCACGATTGATTTCCGCGACTCTGCAACAACAGAAATATAAATGTCGCAATTTTCCGCGATTCCGCAATTTTCGTGATTGAATTCGCAATTTTCGCATTTGATTTCGCAATTTTCGAGATTGATTTTGCAATTTTTGCGATTGATTTTGTAATTTTCGCTATTGATTTTGCAATTTTTGCAATTGATTTTGTAATTTTGCGATTGATTTCTGCGATTTCGCAATTTTGTGGTTATGGGAATAAGTTTAGCGAGCGGTACATACTCGCCAGATCTGCCGAGTGAATATTAGAAATCTATTTTGGCGAGTGGTTTGACTAGTCCCGTTGGAGCATATTTTTGTCTTTATATTAGCTGTTTTGGCTAAAATTGAAAGATGGCTAGCATGGTTGGAGATGGTCTTACCAGTCTACCACCATCTCATAATTACCTATTATATAGGATATAGACTTTATTAGAGCATCTGTAGTCATTGACTATATAGTCAAAATCTGGACAAAATTAAAAAAAGTGTGCTGTAGTCGTTGGCTATATACCCAAATTTTAAATTTAGGGTGAACAGTGGTCTGCTATATTTGAAAAAAGATATAGGAATTTTGAAAAAATAGTCGACAAACACGACTTCGGTTTACACGTGAAAGTGCAAGATGATCTTTCGTCTGTTCAATCTATAACTCCTATTTCCCATATCTGTAATTTTTCTACTGTATTTTCATTCATAGTATTTTTGTTTTCAATTTGAGATCCGTATTGTTGTTCCAGTTCGAATAAAACCTCTTCTTTTGCTTCAACTCAATTTTGGTGCCAATATTTAATTAAATTGTATTGTTCGTTCTACTTTTTTTGTGTCGTTCTTCATGTAGAAATGGACTATTCATATCATCTATCTCTTTCTCCCCATTTTATTGATTTTTGACTAAGTCCCTTGTTGGATCCCACTCAAACCGCTACCCAATTACCCATTAACTCAAACCCTAGCTATTTAAACCCTAACCCTAGTTTTACTGCTAAACCCTAACAAGCAGCCGCTACCTTCTCCCACTCCATCTTCAACCTCCCACTCCTCGTGACCATCTCCTTCTTCCCCCGTCTACGCCCAAACCCAATCCCCATCACCTCCGCCGCACCGCCTCCCTCTCCTCGTCAACCCCATCACCTCCATCTTCGCCCTCATCGCCATCTCCACCGTCGTCCTCGCCGAACCCAACTCCCAAACCCAACATCGCCGCCGCCTTTAACCATCGTCGTCGCCCCATTGCTCCGACTTCCACCCTCGCCTCCATTGCCATTCACCTCGCCGTCACCTCCTCAACCACGACCTTCGCCAACACTTCCGAACCATCCCCCGCTCTCCCCACTCTGTTTCGAACTCGAAAACAGAGCGCCAATTCCTTCGCCACCAATCGCCACCACAGTCGCACCGCAGTCGCGCCAGATGTCGTCGCGAGCCTCGCGCTGCCTGCACCGCCAACCAGCCACGCCGACACTGCAGTCCCCCCTTTCTCTCTCTTGGTTACGTGAAGGAGGGAAGAAGAAGAAGGGATTGGCTGCTTGAATATGGACCGTCAGATTCGATCAAGATCCGATCTTGATCAGATCTGATCTCCACCACCAGATCAAATCTCAGCCGTCCATCCGATCGTGATCATCGGATTAGATCAAAGCAGATCAAGCCATCCGATCGTCTTGATCTTGATTTCAATCAAGATGTGCACCGATCCGATCCATCCGATCTCGATCGTCGATCAACGCCCTCATCCAATCAAAAATAAATATTCTCCTTGTACAATTTATTGTCCTAGTACAAGCATTTAATTGAAAATACCGCAAATAGGTTATAGTTGTGACTCATTCTTCTCTTATCATTTGTTGATCTTGAATATTTTACCGTCGATCCCTAAATCTTAAGAGTCACAACACCTTCGTCGTTATATTTACAATTATTTGGGCTCATTTTATCTCCTAGTCACATGAACACATGAAATTAAGAAACCCTAGATTTGTAGATGTGTGTTGTATCTTGGATGTGATGATCTTGCACCCATTTAAGTTGAGAATAGATGTTTCTTGATTATTTGATAACCACTACACCCGTATTTGTATGACACATTAATCTAGACTCATAACAACCAATTATCATTCAACTTATACAAGAAAGACATTCACGCTTGTTGCTATCGTGAACTTTACTTGCTATTTCAACCCCTTTAAAATCAGAATATGAATCTGAGCCCTGAACGGTAAATGTAGCTCTAAATGTCTAGATGTTGATAGCCTCTAGAATTTTCGAATTCCGACTTATGGTCTAGGAGATATCGCAGTTTTACTGCAGTTGTGTCGATAGTTGCAGATTCACAAAACTGCTGCACATCTTTAATTTGCAAATTAATTTAACTATGTTAACAGTAAGCGTTTAACTTGAAATTTTACATGCTGTTGTTGGACACCCTAGAGAACATCCCCAAATTTTCTCAAAATTAATTAATTATGTATCAACCCTGTTTCACATGTATAAACTTAGATTCACAATCCTGGCTGAACATAGAGCAGTATAATTTGCTGTTTTGACATATGTTAGCACAACTCTTATGTAACTTAATTATATGCGTTGGAACCGGACAGGAGTCTAGTTTCTAGACCTCCTGACGGATCCATATTTGTTATCTTATAGCAACGGGAATTGCAGTTTTGGTACAGCAACATCGTGCTGTCCAGATTTGAAATTTTCGTTGTTCGTGATATTTTTATTCCTGTTGACCCTCGAATATGCGATATAAATATCTCAAACTTGTTCCATATCCATGATTATGATTTTTTGACTTATTTCGCACACTTACATGCTTGCTTGATAAAAATTAATAAAAAGTAACAAGCCGGGGTTTAAGAGAAAGACCATAGTAGTGGACAATATAGGTAAGTGTACTCGGAAGGGGGCCCGTGTTTCTCACTTGATACATGTCTCATGAACTAGTATATTATTATTCGATTCATAAACTAGTATATTATTTGATTCATAAACTAGTATATTATAAATCGATTCATGGATTAGTATATTATTGATCCATGAACTAGTATATATATGATTCATGATTTGTCATTTTATGACTTGACACATGAACTAGTTATATAATTACCCGATTCATGAGCATGACTTTCTTGATACTTGATACCTGAATACACCGCCCTATAGACTCCACCACTAGGCCTAAACGTAACTGATTTGTATGTAGCAACCATGTAGTAAACAGATGGATGCATAAAGTGCTACCTAGATAGTAATAACTATAAGACTTGATATATGAAACTTGAATTTGATACATGTTTACTTGTTACTTGATGACATGATACATGAGACTTGATACTTGAATATAATACTTGATACTAGACTTGAGACTTGTTACTTGACACTAGACTTGAGACTTGTTACTTGACACTTATACTTGATACTTGTCACTTGATGTTGGATACTCTTATATGCCACTAGTCACTTGATCTACTATTAGTATTTGTTACCCAACCTGATCTCTTGAGTTGTCCTTCTTACTAGTTAGTTCTTGAATTACCACTACTTGTTGTATCCCTATTATATGCTTGATTCAAAATTTTGTTCTATGTTTCTTGTACTCATTTTACTATTTGTGGACCTAACTTGCACTAAGGGCATTTTATCTTGTTTTTCCTATTTTTCCCTTTTTATGATTATTAAACAGACTTTGGACTGCCTGTCGGGACTGGTGAGCAGAGATTTTAGACTTCAAATGGAGAAACGACATGCTTAGATTATTTGTTTTCTTATGTTATTTATTTTCTCGCTACTTAAGACTTGTAACGGGCTTTTGTTCCCGAGTTTTATTTTTGATCCAGACATTGAAAATTATTGAAAATTATTATTGTTTCAATTATTTTCTGTTGCTTAATAAATTATCCATGTATGCTTGGTTATATATATATCTTGTTATATTCTTGTTGTGATGCCGAGTCGATCATACAGCTTATGGATGATGTTAAAATCAATCGCTGGGCTTCGTCACGCGCTCGTATTCCATATTTTTGGAAAGCGGGGCGTGACACAATCAGTCGAAAGATCAACTTTCGTCACCGTTTTTTTATATAAAAAAAAATATCGGACGGAATGATTTCCCGTTCGATCCATTTTTTTATAAAATCGATCAGACGGGAAAGCATTTCTCGTCAGATCCCGTCCGAACGATTTTTTAGTACAAAAAAAAAAAAATTGATCTCGGACGGTAGATCCGATGCTCTTTCTTTCCATTTCGGTGGAAAATTCCTAGAGACTATAGCCTATAAACATTTCTATGTGTATAGATCAGGTTTTAATTGAATTTCAATTAATAATTAAGATTTATTTAAGATTTAATAAGATTAAATTATTATTAAATTAAGAGTTAATTAGAGTAGGAGTTTTTTTTAATATTTTCAGACAGAAAATGATTCCCCGTCCGTTGGTTTTTTTATTAATAAATAAATAAAAGTAACGGACGGAAAATCATTCATCGTCCGTTGATTTTTTTAAATTAAAACTCAAAATTTGGGTTAAAACGACTACAACTGAAACCCAAAATTCGTATTCCTATATACCAAATACCCAAAATTTAAGATTGAACGACTATAAATGCTCTTACTTGATCTAATAATAAGTTAACAGTCACCTATTAAACAGTAAGAGCATCCACAGTCGTTTGCTATTTTTGCCAAATTGCCATTTTATGAAAAATGAACGTCTGCAGTCGTTTGCTATTTTTCCATATTTTGCAAAATCGCTACAGTCGCTTCTCAAATTTGGGAAACTAAATGAAGATTCTCAAATTATAGGGGGGCGGAACATGTTGTTCCGTCCCTTTGTTTTTTTTTAATGAGATCAAACGTAACAAGTTGTTCCGTCTGTAGATTTTTTATTTATTTATTTATTTTTTTTTAATTTTATGATTGGACGGTACATGTTGTACCGTCTCAAAAATATAAAATAAAAAAATAAATCGAAAAAAACTCAAATGAGACATGTTGTCCCGTCTTAAGCAGAAAATGCTTGGACGGGACATGATGTGCCGTCCAAGAATCCAGGGAGTCCATTTTTTGTTTAATTCTTAATCTAACCTAATTAATTACTAATTATCCTAATTAATTACCTTCTTAATAATTTAATATTCTAAATCTACTACTAATCACTAACTAACTTAATCTAATTTAAAATTAAGATATTAAAAATTAAAAAAAATGAAGTGAAACGGGACATGTTGCCCATCTGCCTAAAAAAAAATTTGACAAAATTATAGAAAATAACCGGTTCAAGATATGGTCAAATTGCCATTTCTCATATGCCATTTTGCCATATTTTTTTAAGCAAAGGACTCCGGATGCTCTAAAGGGATGCATAGGTTTCATATTAGTCCCCCACCTTTGCTATTTTTATATTTGTTTCCCGATCAAATCAGAAAGTGATAATTTCATATCCAAGTGCAAGATTAAGAAAAAGTTTAATTTACTGAACCAAGTTTGAAGAAAAAGTTTGTTTCCCGATCAAATCAGAAAGAGATAATTTCATATCTTGTACTGTTAGAGAGCAGAAGAGAATGCGCAAATTCCCCCCAATGGGCTGGAAAATTCAGTTCATCAGTTGTGCATTTATGAATGCGACCAAGCTGCAGATAAAACAGGAAACTGCATAGTATCTCCTAATTAGTAATGGAATTTAAAATCCTTATACAAACCCTCGGCCTATGGGCCCTAGATCGCGGTGACGCGCATCTCAAAGCACACAAGTTGATCAGTAACCAGACGGTCGACAGAGCCTCCTACAAACAAAATCTTATGTGAGTGTATAGAATTTTCCAGGGGTCGCATAGTTTTATTGCTGCAAGTATCACGCATATTTGCATTCAGTCTTTAGAAGAGAGGACGGTGGGCCCCAACAAAAACTCATGGATTTATTATGTACCTGATCAATATCCTGCCTCCATCTTGTGTCTATCAGGGCCGCCCCCGCCTTGAGGCCGGTGAGGCGGCCGCCTCAGGCGCCCGATTTTTTTACATTTTTAGAGCATCCACAGTCGTTTGCTTATTTGTCATTTTTGCCATTTTTTTGATACTGTAGCGCTCACAGTCGTTTGCTATTTTGCCATTTTTTGGTAAAAGCTCTACAGTAGAAAGGGAGAAATAGCAATCGAAATAGCAAAATGCATATTATAGCTGATGAAACATCATGTTTCGTCTGAATTATTTAATTATATTGTTAATTGATCGGACGAAACATGATGTTTCGTCCGAATTAAAATAAATATAAAAACCGAATAAAATAACCGGTAAGCGTGGGAACGAAACATGATGGTTTTTTCTTTTAAAAAAAAATTGGAATTTTTTTTATAATTTTATAATTTTTTTTTGCAATTATCCAAATTGATTTTGCAAATTTTTAAATTGTTTTTGCAAATATTTTTTTTACAAACTGTTTTTTAAAAATTGTTTTTGCAATTTTTTTTTGCAAAAAAAACTTCCACAAAAACTGGACGAAGCACCATGTGTCGTCCAGTTGCTTTGGATTTTTTTGCACTTTTTGTAAAACTTCAAATTGTTTCTGCAAATTTTTAAATTGTTTTTGCAAATATTATTTAGAAACTATTTTTAAAAATTGTTTTTGCAAATTTTTTTTGCAAAAAAAATTTCCTTAAAATCCGGACGAAACATTATGTTTCGTTACGTTATTTTGATTTTTTCTTCTTCTTTGGGACGAAACATCATGTTTCGTCCCGTATTTTTTATTAATATTTTATTTTTTTAATGTCTTTTTTAACGAACTTATGCATTTTTTGGCAATTCGACGACTGCAGCATTTCGTCGAATTGGATGGGCAAAATATGCATTTTGCCATTTTTTACATTGAATGACTGTGGATGCTCTTAGGGGCCTCAAATTTATATTTTTCTTATAAAAATAGACACATATTTTGTGCGTAAAAATATATTGTAATTAGGGGTCCAAATATAATTATTTGGACGTTTCGCTTTAGGCACCCAGGAACTCAGGGCCGGCCCTGGTGTCTATAATAGCCACTCTTAATCTCTTATTATGATACAATTTTATAGTGATATCTAAATCTAAGTCAGAGGTCATTACGTTTCAAAGTTGATTCTAAGATCCATAATTTAGAACCAAAAAAAGAAAGATATTGTTGTTGACTATTTTACTCCGGAGTTCGCCTATATAAAATAGATCCGGATGTTCTGTAATATTGAAAGATTCAGAATATGATCCAACCATTCTTATTGATTTTTGATGCGATTTTAAAGCAGCGAGAGAGACCCTAAGAGAACTTGTGTATTAGAATTTTCTAACCAACCAGAAAACTGCCGGTTATTAAAGCGTATAAAGTTGTGATGGTGTGTTTATTTGACTGGTAGTAAGCATGCTAATTAATTAATTTTCATTTTTGATTCATGTGTGTAAAATATATGTAAGAGCAAATATACACACATCATAAGTTATAAGTTAATTTAGGAGTCAATGAAGCAGGTTGCAGGTGGGAATGATTTGGCTGGTTGGTGAACAACTACTGCTAAGAGCTGGCTACTGGAAGTAGTAGTGCTGCCGCTTTTGAGTTTTGAATCCAGATCTCTTTTAGCTTCACTTATTATACATTACAGGTGAGGTGAGATGTAGCTGTTGCTATATATATTACATTACACTCGGCTGATATAATATCATAGCATCAATTCAGGCTTAGATTATGATGAGCATTCATGTTCGGGTCACTAAAGTAAAGGCCCGCACATCAATTTAGGTCTTCCTTTCTTTTCTTAAAAAAACATCTTTTGTAATTTTACTTTCTGAAGTCCTTGTCACAATTTGTTGGCATAAATTCTTCTGCAGAGTCTGAATTTTTTTTTTTGATGAATCGGATAGTCTTACGACTCCAGCCCGCGCAAAAATCTTATAAATCGAGCATAGCACAAGAGATAATTTTACAAGACGTAAAAAACAGTACACTAACTACAAAGACCCAAGCAAATAAAGAGATATAACCAGAGAGAAGGAAAAAACGCGTAAACCAAACGTTACAAGAAAGCACAGAATGCCGATAAGCCTAAAGAAATTGGGCTGAAGAGCGGACGGAGCAGGCAGACGCATGACAACAGCAGCTGAAGCTCTCGCTACCGCTCCCTCAGAAGGCCGGAGATAGCATCAGTCGCCCCTTGGTGATTCCAGACTTGATCCATCTGGACGGTGCTGGTCCAAGTACCTGCCGTTGGAAATCGGCTGCTGAGAACCAGAGCCGAAACACGTGAATACCAAAATTCACAGGCCTGGACACACGCAAGCAAGAAACTGACCCAAAGCAACTCAGACGATCGGCAAAAATGCCGTAAGCCAGCCCTGTCAAGCAGGCTGGCAACCTCTGAAGCCAGCAATCAGTCACAGGGGAGGCGACACAATCAAGGAACAATTGAATAGAACTGAAAAGTCCATCCACGCTCAACCCAAATAATAGGGAGATAAGCCACACAACATAAGACAATAGAGAAAGAGAACTAGCTACAGCTTGAGTTCACAAGGAAAACTGGCAATTAACAAGAAAAATCAAAAACCATCAAACCAGTATTTCCAGAGTATACGGCCAGAGGAGCCAGCAAAGATTCAACCATGTCGCAAGCCAAAAACGAAAGCAGGACTACTAGTCTAAGGTTGATGCATCACAGACCTTAACACGAATAGACAGAGAGACACAAACCTGGGAGCGCGATGCTCACCATAAACCTTACACAGGGTATTCTCAATTACAACACACAGAAGGGGAAGATATCCTTACTTCATTGGAAAAGGGAAGGGAAATACAATAGTATCTTATAATCGCATCAACCAAAGAAGTAAGCCCGGGCTTAGAGCAAAAGCACATAAAGTGGTAAACCACAAAGAGGAAATAATAAACAGAGTCAAAGTAAGAGATGTAGCAGTAACTAAGTCATCCCAGACTGAAGAGAAGGCGTCACAAAAGATGCGCTAATGGTATCGCATCAACCCAAAAAGGAAGAGAAGACAAATCTCCTTTCACACATGCGAAACAAAATCAGAGAATATTATTAAGGAGCAGAAATAGAAGAAACTTATAAAGCATTAAGATTCTGAAGGCAAAGTAAAGAGTCTTTTAGGCGGTGACTGTAAAGCGCTACAATAGCGTCATGTTTTAAAGTCGAGGACCAGAAGTTAAAAAGAAATAAAAAATCTTTAATGAGAGAATAGATTGGGGCAACACGATGGTTGAAAATTCTCTTATTTCTTTCGGACCATGTAATCCACATAATAGTCAAGAGAGAAAGATTCCATGATTTGTGGTACTTTTTCTTCGTGGGATGAGGCGACCAGCAGGAGATTAGGTTGGTTGGAATAGAAGAGACTTCCCAGGATAAAGAGCTAGTCTTCCACAAAGGGCAGATGAATTCGCACCCAACAAATAGATGATCATCATCTTTGGAGTAAACAGAGCATAGAGGGCACCGTTGACCCCATGCTAAATTTCTTTTGTTGAGGATCTCGACAGTAAGGAGCTTGTTGTTGAGTGCTAGCCAGGCTAGGATTTTAACCTTCAAAGGAGCACAGCTACTCCAAATGAGGTCAGCGAAAGGAGAGTTGATGCCTCGAATGTTTAGAAAGTTATAAAAGATTTTACGGAGAAAACCCGTGAAGCGTTCCCACGCCATCTAAAATCTTCATACGGATGCCAAACGACGCTGTTGAGGGAAGACAGAAGCTCAATAAGATCAGAAGTGAGAGATGCCGGAGGATCAACATTGAAAGGAATGAGCCAATGCTCCTGGGAATTAATAATGTTGAAGGATTCCGCCACTGTGGCGTTGGGATTGGAGGCCAACCGGAAAAGGGCCGGGAAGGCCGACGCAAGCTTGATGTTACCAATCCCGATATCGAACCAGAATTTGGTCTTGGATCCGTCACAACATTCGTGGACGATCCCGCATTGGAAAGACGGGGACGTTTTTCAGATGCCCTTCCAGAATGGGGATGCATTGCGAGAAAGCCGAGGAGAAAAATCCCACAACTTACGTCTAGAGAAGCAACGAGAATTGATACTTAGGATCCAAGGTAAGTGATCATATTTTAAAACTCTCCACGGCCATTTGCCAAGGAGCGCAATATTCTGGTGTCTGAGATTGAGGACCCCAAGACCCCCTGCTGCTTTGGAAGAGCAGATAGACTTCTAGTTGGAAAGGTGTGATCCTGGTTTGGGAAGGTGGGATCCCGACCAGAAGAAATTACTTCTGATTTGGTTGATCTTTTTGATGACCCAAGAGGGGACATAATAGAAAGACATCATATACAGGGGAATAGAGGAGAGGACCGAGTTAAGAAGGATTAATCCACCACCTCAGGATAGGAGCTTCCCCGACCAGTTATTAATTCTGGATTCTACTTTTTCTATCATGGGTAACCAGTTTGACTTATGCAGCTTGTCCCATCTGAGGGGGATACCCAGATACATGATGGGGAATGATGCAGGAAGACAGTTGAAGAATTGGGATATCTCATTTTGGCGATTGGTAGAACCACCGAGCTAGAGGACTAATGATTTTTGAAAGTTGATCGTAAGACCAGAAGATTTCTCGAAGAAATAGAGAAGTAGTTTTAGATTACGGAGAGAATGAATATTTGGTTTGGCGAAGATGATAGTATCATTAGCATATTGCAGGTTAAGGACACCTTGGAAATTGCGCGAGTTTCCTAATCCTTCTATGACCTGTGCTTCCCAAGCGTTGCGAAGTAATTTGCTAAAAACATCTGCAACGAGGGAAAATAGAAGAGACGAAATCAGATCGCCTTGACGAAGGCCACATCTAATTTTGAATTTGTGGCCTTCTGATCCGTTGATAATAATGGAAGAAGTGCCTGAGAAGAGACTGGATTTGATCCAAGAGATCCATTTGGGTCCGAAGCCTCTATGCATAAGAATCTCGAAAAGAAAATCCCAACTGATGTTGTCGTAAGCCTTTTGGAAATCAAGTTTGAGCAAGATCCCTTCGGAGTTCGAGTTATGACAATGTGAGATGATCTCTTGTGTCGAAGCAACACTATCCACGATAAAACGGTCTTTGATAAAACCCGATTGGGCGGTATTGATGAGTGGGGAAATGACCGTACTGAACCTCGAGGAAAGAACTTTCATAATAATTTTGAAGGTAGTGTTGATGAGACTGATGGGTCTAAAGTTAGTCACCGAGTGCGCTCCCAACATTTTGGGGATGAGTACTATATGCGCATAATTAATACGGTCGAAAGAAAATGAACCCTGATGAAGTTCAGCAAACATACGGAAAAGGTCATCTTTAAGCCAGTTCCAAAATTTTTGGAAAAAGAAAGCGGGGAAGCCATCCGGACCTGGCGCAGAGTCGCTTTTTAAAGAGAAAATTGCTGACTTTATTTCTTCCATAGTGAAAGGGGATTCAATACTAGAGAGTTCATGGGATTGATCACCATATAGGTGGTTCTAATCAAGGGAAATTGATCGCTGTTTATGCGAACCAATCAGGTTTTTGTAGAATGTAAGGAAGGAAAGATGGATATCAGGATCAGAATTAAATTCAACACCGTTGTCTGTAATCGACGATATCCGATTACAACGTTGTCTATGCGACGCGAAGTTATGAAAGAAGGCGATATTACCGTCTCCCTCCTTTAACCATTTAAATCTGGCTCTTTGGGCCCATTTGATATGGTCCTGGTGGAGGATGTCGGCAAACTCTCGCTTACAAGAAAGCCGTTCAGAACGGAGGGAATCCGGTAAAGGACCTTGCTCCTCTAGCTTATCGATGGATTCAATGGAAGCTAGGAGGAAGTTTTTAAGGAAGATAGTATTAGCTTGTCTTTCTTTTCGCCAAATTTTACACCCAAATTTGATGGCATGGAGTTTGAGGAGGATGGTGCCCATACCAGAGGATCCCGTGATAGAAGAGAGACATTCCACGATGAGATTGACGAATAATTGATCTTGTAGCCAAAATTTTTCGAAATGAAATTTGTGATGATAGGCGAAAGGAAGCTGGAGTAGAGGGCAATTGGAACGTGGTCTGAGGAGGGATTGGGTAAAGCTTTAGAGAAAGTGTTGTGGAATTGGTTAATCCATTCTTGGGAAAGCAGAAAACGGTCGAGTATAGCCATCGTCGGAGATTGATGAAGGTTAGACCAGGTGAACGATCTGCCGTTAAGAGGTAGATCGGTCAGGTGCAGGGATCTGATGTAGTTGTTAAAGCTGTTGGAATGCGACTGAGGATACGGTGGACCTTTCGAAGGAAAACCTGGTAACATTAAAGTCCCAACAGAAAAAACAGAGACCATTGGAGTAATTGTGAATTGCGATACTCTGAGGAAGAGGGCCCACAGACTGAAATAACTGTTAGACTGCAGTTGAATTCTGCCCAGTGAAGTTAGGTAACAAGGAAAAAGGTTAGTCGTTGAACTGTGATCAGAGAGAAAGCTGATTCTTTGAATCTGAAAAGGATACCTCCCCTTGATCCAATAGCATATAAGGAAATCCATTTAGAAATAATGGATCCGCTGATAGAACAAAAGATTGAGGGGGATGGAAAATCGATCTTCGATTCTTGGATAGAGATTAAGTCACAGTGAGAAGAGGCGATCAACTGGTAGATGGACCTTTGTTTAGCGGGGCAATTGAGTCTCCGGATATTCCAAGAAATACTAATCATGAAAATCTCGAAACTCCCGGACTCTAAGATGTTCTTTCTGCCTAATGGTTTTGAGGAAAGGCTTAATATCCGAATTAACAACAAAACCCATATTCTGGGCGAGGATAATCATATCATTATCGGGCAAGGAGTCAAACTGAAATTGGAATATGGAGCCTAATAATTTTTTATCAGAGTGGGGGTGGGAATCAGTGTTGGTAGAGGGCTTCGCAGCCTGAGGCCTTGAAACGGGAGAAAATACAGTTGAAACTCTCGTTGCTTTTTTTGCCTTAATGCGGGCACTTGATCTGATTAAACGAAAAGAGTTCTTAGTGTCAGAGAGCTGCTTAAGGGCAGATCCTCCTGCCTCTTTGGAGGGAGAGGGGGGATGAGGGTGATCGATAGGTACGAAATGATCGATTTGCGTTTGCAAAGAAAGTGGTTCCATAGGTAGTGGCCGAGAAGATGCAGTCTCCCGTAGAGAACTGGAGGGAAGATGGACATAGTTTGTCCTAAAGGGAGACTTATAGCCTCTGGTTACCCCGACCAAATAAGACAAGTCGGGGGAGAACCAAGAGCAATTAGCCAGCGCAGAGGAGGGGGAGAGATATACCGGGGGAGAGAGGAAAGAAAAAGAGGAAATTTGCAAAGTAATGCTGCAATGTAGGAAATAAGAACTAACAATGAAATGTTGGGGAAAAAATGAGATTAATTTAGGGTGTACCTGTTGGAACGAATGTTCAAGATTCAGTTCCGATTCCTCCTCTTCAAGTAAATCGTCCTGATCAATCCAGGCCTTGGCTTTAGAGGATTGATCCTTGGAGATTACCACAGAGGGAGGAAGCGGAGCTGAGTCGCGCTGGGTGGAAAAGTAGGCAAGCTTTTGAAATTTGTCCCAGTCTGAGGCAAAATGGGGATTGATCTCCCAAGAAGGCCATAGAGAATCAGCTGCTGGTAGCTTTAGAGTCGCTGAAGAGGAGGTGAGAGGTTACACAACGGATGTGTTCTTCGCTGCAGAGTGCTTGGGAGGCCCAGTTAGAGGAGGTTGTGGGAGAGGGGCAGCTGAGGTGGTAGAAGTGGAAGCTGACGTCTTCACCGTCAGGTGAGAAGAAAGGTCGGGATTGATCCAGACAAGGTTGGGTGCTTTGGAGGGCGAGATTTTCTTGTTGCTAGGGGAAGCATAGCTCTTGCGATGAAGGGGAAGCTTTTTTCTGGCTAGTTCCTTTTGAGGTCCCTTAAGCATGGCCGAAGTTAACTTAGGACGAGATGAGGATCTTAGATTGAAGGCAGTCGAGAGAGAAGGAGGTTTGAAAGCCTGAATCGGAGCACCAGTGGAGGTGGGAGGGAGAGATTCACCTTGGTTAATCGAGTCGTGGTATTGCACAGAGACTGTGAAGGATGATTTGCTATCACTCAGAGAGTAGACTTCAATACGGTCCTGAGGCATAGGACATCGAAATAGCGCCTCCACCTGAAGACTTCCCGAAGCCAGCATTGCAGAGGAAGAGATGCTTATAAGCTCTCCAATGCATTTGGACATGTCACTGACTAAACGATGAGATTCACAGAAGGGGGAAGTCCCAAGAGCGTGACTTTGGTGGGAGAGGGGCAGAATACTTGCGGAGGGATGGTAATTTGAACCCATTTCCGAATGGGGAGAGTGATAGCCCCGATGGAAAGTGAGGAGTTGTTGATCAACTCTTCTAGAATTTTAGGGGAGGGGCAGTGGATCACCATATCACCATTAGAGCAGGAGTTGAGAACCCACTCCCAATCTTTAATATTACAGGTGTTGCTGAGAAAAGAGTTTAAGGTGAAATTGGGGATAGATCCTCCAGAGAAGGAAATTGCGCCATAGGTGTCGAAGAATTTTAACTTGTCGGAGAGCTCCAAGGACGAGATGATAACCCGAGTGACAGTAGGCTTGGGCGCATAAGATTGTAGTGCAGTAACTGACGGAGGAGAAGGGGGAGTGGTGTCGGATATCCGACGAGCTATAGGAGGAGTAGGGAGTAAAGGGGACCTAGAAGATACTTTGGGTTTCTTGGCATTGTTAGAGGCCTCCTCCGCCAATTTGAGTTGCAGAGAGGGGAGATCTAACGTAGAGAGCACTTGCGTTGAGATGGGTGATCCCAAGGTGAGACCTAATGGCCGTTGAAGGGCGAAGCAGCTTTGCTGTGCCTGACCTGATTTGAGACAAAATAAGCATTTCATCTTGAAAGGACATGAGATTTTCAGGTGCCTAGGATGGAGGCACCGGAAGCAACTAAGGAGGGGGCGATGACATGTTGAAAGTGGAGGATTAGAAAATGAAGAGGCAGTAGACGAGAAAAGGCGGGAGGAGGCAATTTTAGGGAGCCCTAGATGCTTCCGGAATGTGGGCCTAGGCTGCTCAGAAGAAAACAGCCTAACAATAGCATCTTTTTTTAATACGTTTTTTTTAACCACTTCAACCCAAGAAGTATCCATAGGCCTACAAGGATTCTAGAGCAGAGCTAAAGCCCAGCAGGGAGGAATTCGAAAAAAAGAGGAAAGAAAGAAAAATTGTCACAAGAAAGACTGGAGAATGACAAACCAGAGCTGAAGAGGATGAGGTGTTGATAGAGGCAGGGAAGATAGAGTAGATCGAATCTATGATTCTAAAAGCAAAGGAAGGGAAGAGCACCGAAATGGTAGACACAAAGAAGAAGAAACTATTAGATGGAGGGATGGAAGGGTGAAGTTGTTAGAAACTAAGGAAGAAGGAGAAGTGAAGTTGGAGCCTCACAAAATAGGAGAGAAGAAATGAAACGATTCCTTAATAGAAGGAATGAAGAGAAACATTTAGGAGGGAATAGGATCCCTTAGATACAAGGAGAGATGGTAGTCTACTAGGTGTGAAGAGTAAGGAGACCACCGGAAACACCCAGTGCCACAATGGTGGAGAGGAGCCACCGCTCAAACCAATAATAAACAAAAAAACCACAGTAACTTACAGTGATGGGATGAAGAGGTTGAGGCCGGCACCAAACGGAAAGCTCCAATTGCCAAGGAAGAGGAGGGCTGAGACTTCAATCCGATCGATACAAGTGCTGAGGGAAACGGCAGTATAAAGAGACTCCTACTGCTGTGGAGGAGCAGTCGGCAAACACCGTGCCGAGGGGGCACCTGAGAGACGGAAAAAGGGGGGCGGAACGAAAAGTGAAGGAAAGGATTGAAGATGAAAAGGGTTTGGAGAATGAGACGAGGCCTACAACTTTAATGAAGGAAGGAGAAGGAAAATGGGAATGGAATCTCCGGATCTGGGCTAGCAAGAATATATTTAGGGGGGGGGGGGGAGTTCGCTCCAGTTGGCTACACTTTCAAACAAGAGTTTTCCCTTTAGTTAATCAATGTGCATAGTCTGAAATATATTACTCTTAAGAAAATTGGTCTTTAACAGAAGTATACACTACTCTATTTTATATTGAGCAAAGACTGTATATTTGATTGATTTTTGCCATGAAAAAAAACAAAACTCTAATTTGATGCTAAAAGATGTATAAGGTACATGGCCGGCCGTGAGTTTTCGGAAGCCTGAGGCGAAAGGCTCAAATAATTATTTTTTCAGCCCCTAAGAGCATCCACAGTCGTCATTGTTTAAAAAAAATGCATAAATGCATAAATGCATATAGTATTTGGCCATTTTGCTGCAGTCGTGGAATGATATTTTTTTAGCAATTTAAATTAAAATAATAAAAATCTAGAATCCGACGGAGCTTGAAGTTGCGTCTGAGGAATTAAATTATTTTTAAATTGAGCGACACAACTTCACATTGCGTGGGAAGAGGAAAAAAACAAATGTGCCAGACGCAACTTCACCTTGCGTCCGGGCTTTGGGGGTCTCGGACGCAATTTGAAGTTGCGTCCGACCACTTTTTTTTTTTTGGCTTTATTTGCTTTTCCAGAAACTGGGGAGTCATTTTAGGCTTTATTAAAAAATTATGGACCAAATTGCCCCTAGTTCATATTCTATATATTGAAGTTAAATTGGAATGAAGCAAATATCAATTTGCTCTCGCCCAACTCTCTATCTCAATCTTCTCTCGGCCAACTCTCGATCTCAATTTGATAAGCCCAACTCTCTATATCAATTTCTTAATTAGTCGAGAAAAATGTCTTCAATACGATGATTTATTGGTCGTTTGAAATCAAAGCGGGAACAGATGCCAGCTCATGGCAACACAAGCAACGAAGGTGAAGAAGAAATTTCAAATGTCGACTTTGCCGATCAATCCAGTTGAAATCGTGTAGTAGACGATTCCAAACATATAAGTCAATATATTACTGTTACCCTTGAGGGCGGTTTCTGTAAATTAAGGGGAAATTGGAAGGAACCAATCAAGATGTACAATCAGTACTGCTCACGGGTCCCACTTATTAAACAACTAGTAGAGCAGGCAGGATGGCACTGTTTCATGAAAATCAATACAAACAAGTCGTAGTTTCGGCTTGTCGAGGCCCTCGTAGAGAGATGGTGGGACACTACCCACACTTTCCACCTACCGTGTGGTGAGTTGGGTTTCACTCCATTGGATTGGGTTATGCTAATGGGAATTCCTATCGGTATCAGCGAGTTGTCTCCATGCGACGATGAGGCCTATACTTTTCAAATTGTTCAGACTCGCTTCTTTCCAGAATTAACAGTAGATGATTGGAAATCACAAGGTATACTGTATTCATTTTTCAAAAATTATTTTACCAATACTATGTTTGAAGAAGCCGAAACCGATATGGAACTAGCAACGAGGATTGCACGAGCTTTCTTTATGTACTTTATCGGTGCATTTCTTTACACTAATGGTGCTGGATTATAAGGTGTGGTTGGCTAGCCACAATTGTAGACCTGAATGCTGTTACCGAATACGATTGGGGCAGTCATGCACTTGCTCAACTGTATTTGTCTTTGGACTCATGTAGCAGACTTAAAGTGAAGAGGTTTAATGGGTCGTGACAAGTGTTGGAGGTAATACTTAATCTATTAGCTACTAATTTTAGTCGAATAATGTCATTATGTTATTTCAATTGGTCTCTTCGTAATAGATTTGATAATTATGTTTTACAGTACTGGACTTACGAATACACAAATTGCTGTATTCCAGTTAGAGATAGGAACGTCCTTCTAGAGACTCACATGGCTAATTCTGATGTATGGCCAAAAATTATTTGATGGAATAAAGAATTCTTGTAGATAGGCCGATCTGATCCTATTAGGTACAATCAATCGATGGCTCGTGATCAGTTAGAGATGCGCATTGCCTCCTCCATTATTTGGCAGCCATATAATGGGTTAACAATTAAAGACATCTATGAAATTGAAGCTGCTAAATTCATTTCACGTTATCGACATGCTTTTTCGTACTATGGCCAGGTATATTAATTTTTGTCATATTTATTTATAATACTTTGATTAAATAGTTTGGTTATGCTAAAGTGAATATTTGATTACAGGGTATATGGTATCTTGGTGATCATTGTATTCGGCAAATTACTGGAGTAATTGCTATCCCAAATAACCCACATCCTCTCATTCGTTTCATGACATCCAGTACTACTCTTCCTGAACCTATTGAAGCATCACCTTTCGTACGTCGTGTAGAGCAGATCACTTATGATCAGTATTGGGCTAAGGTTTCAATTGGTCCGATAATGCCGACACTCTCCCATGCAGCCAATGTCGATTTCATTGGGCCAACATCTATTAGAGATACTTCCGCTCAGTTTCCATATCCCTGGGATGTTGGGTAATGTAGTTTGCATGCATTGGAAGCAGAAAAATTGTCCAGCAGCATGGCAGTGCCAGTATACAGGACATGTTCGGGAACCGACTATTATTCTCGAAGCTGTTGCTTCTTATGATCTTTGGTTCTGGAATTCATTCTTCGGAATGCCAGGATGCAATAATGATCTAAGGGTTTTTTACATGTGTACCCCTAACAAATAAGCTAATATCATATATACCCCTCATAAATCAGTATTATCACATTTGCCACTAACAATCTGAGATCCGCTTTAGGTTGCCACTCCGTTAGAATTCTGCAACTTAACCATAGTTTAGGCCTTACCTCACTTTTAAAATGACTATCTTACCCTTATTACATAATGTAATGAACTATACCCATTAACCCACTTAACCCTCATTCTCATCTAAACCCCTTCTCATCTTCATTTCGCCACCCAAAAAACCCTAACTTTTCAAAAACCCCTGAGATGATCTGAAAATCGATGGCAAAAAACCTCGGATGCTCTGAAAATCGACGGCGAAAACCCCTAAGATGCTCCAAAATTCATTGACGTAAACCCCACTGAATTTCGACGGTATGTTTTCACACCCCAATTTTTCTTTTGATGTTCTTTCATTTCTTTTGATTGTATTGTTTTGATTGTAGTGTTTCTCTGAGACTGGAGTGTTTCATTGAGATGTTCTTTCATTTTACACCCCATTTTTTCGCACCCCAATTGTAGTGTTACTTTACTTCCAATTTGTTTGGGTTTCAGTTCAAAACAAGGTAATCCCTTGTGCTAATCACCATCTTATTATCTTTAAATTCCCCCATAAAATATTTGCTTCAAGTTTTGAGGAAAACCCATGAGCATGAACTTGGTTTTGGCCATCTAGCTCTGATTCTGATATCTATGAATATGTGCATTTGATTGCCAGATCTTTGCTTATTTGCATATTGGTCATTTTTGTATGAATCTTAATGTTTTTTATAGTTGTTGATCTTACTAATTTTTTTTTTGTTTATATATACAGGATGGCTATAAATGATAAATTAGATATTAATTAAGTTGCATTATGATGGTCACTGGAGGTGTACCCAGGACAAATAAACTACAGTATGAGGGTGGGCATCAGAAAAAGATGACAGTAATTGTAGGTCAGGCATCCTTAAAGCAGTTTGGAGAAACTATAGGGTCTAGTATGCCATGGTTGAAGGGTTGTAGATTGAAGTTGTGGTATACAGTCCCAGAGACAAATCCAAGAGATTTTTTTACAAATATTGAAGGATGAGGAATTTATCAAGGTGGTTGAGGGTGGGTTATCTAATTCTAAAATGACAGAGATGTTTATAGAAGCTGATTTAAAGAATAGAAAGAACACTAAGTTTTTTAGACAATGGAAAAAGAAAAACACAACATCGAAAAAGAAGAATATTGGGGGGTCATATAAATTTCTCGAGTATGAATTGTCATCTGATGATGATGGAAATTATCCTGATGATGAGGATGAAAATTATGTACTGTTTGAGGAGGAGATGGATAACGATGGTGATAGTTTGGAAGTAACGCTGACCGAAAATGAAACTAATGGTAATGCAGATCAAGAAGTGCCTAACAATGTGATATCTAGGTTGACAAATGAGACTCTTATAGATGATAAAGATAATGCATCTAATGAGGCAGATGATTGCTACTCGCAGGATTCATACCATTCATATGAGAGCAGTGAGGACGAGTATTATGAGTCTGAATCTGTTGACACTGTAAATCTGTTGTCATCAAGACAACTCCGGGGTAGCGATGACAGACATTACAAAATAGGCATGAAATTTGAGAGTATTAATGCATTTAGAATTAGTCTCCAAACTTACAGTGTGATAAATAATTTCAACTATAATGTTATCAAGAGTGACAAAGAAAGATACATTGCGAAGTGTGCTATTAAGGAGTGTCCTTGGTATATTAGGGTCTACAGAATGGGGGATGATTTTACTACATTTCAGGTGACTAAGTTGATAGACATCCACATTTGTAAGGGAGTTAATAAGTGTGGAAACAAACATGCTACGGCTATCTGGATTGCACAGGTTATGCTGGAAGATGTCAGAGGAAACCCACTTATAAAACCAAAAGACATTCAGGGGAGGCTTCAAGATAAGTTTGGTGTGTCAGTGCCATATATAAGGGCATTGAGAGGGAAAGACAAAGCTTTTGAGCTGATATACGGGAATGTGGAGAAGTCATATGACCTGGTGGATGCATTGAAAGGAGAATTACAGTCAAGGATGCCTGGAAGTCACATTGAGATCAAATTGGAGGATGATAAAGCATTTCAAAGAATGTTCATCTCTTTTAAACCATGTGTGGATGGGTTCAAGGAAGGATGTAGGCCATTCTTAGGCGTAGATGCTTGTCACCTCAGGTCCAAATACTTAGGAATGCTAATGGGTGCTACAGGATTGGATGGTGATAATGGGCTGGTCAATGTAGCTTTTGAAATTGTGGAGAATGAGAGCAGTGACACTTGGTTTTGGTTTGTTCAACATTTGAAGATTGCATTTGGTGCGGATATGAGTGAGATCACAATCATATCAGATCAAGAGAAGGGTCTACAAGTGGCATTGCATGAACTAATTCCAGAGGCAGAGCACCCATTAGCATTCCTAAGTATTTGGACCCTACAGCTATTCCTAAGTATTTGCACCCATTAGCATTCCTAAGGAGGTTGAAAATAATTAGCATTCCTAAGTATTTGCACCCATTAGCATTCCTAAGTAATTAGCATTCCTAACTATTTACATATAGGGACATGTATAAATAAATAATTTGATAGGCTAAGAAAATTTAGCTTATCCAAATGCAAGGATACAAAACCCTACAGCTATATTTAAAACAATACATCACCGTGTAAAGAGGAAGTGAAGTTTAGGATAGTATTCCTACCTAAAAGATTCTATGAAGCTCAGCATATCACTTGGTTTTGTGTGAACATAAAAAAAAAAAAATCGATATCAAGGTTACAGATACCAAGCCATACTAGTGGGAGGATTTATATTACCATTTCACAAACAAACAGAGCAGAGGATAAGAAGGCTAAGAAAATTTGGAGTTTATTTTTAATTCTTTTATGTTATTATTCCAGTTGTTAATTAAATTTATTTTTTAAATTGAAGTGTTACATCCACAAAAACAAAGAAATCTAAGAATGCAAGGGTATCACAAGATCAGGTTGAGGCCATTGCAAGTCGACAAATGGAGACAAGTGAGCAAAGGTATATAGCTAAAATATGTGAATTATTCATTATAAATTGGATCAAATATATTGAATTACACTACTAATGCTATGCATTTGTATTTAGAATGGTTGAAGAAGGGTTGCGAAATACTATCCCACATAACAATCAAATTGAAGCTCATCGTTTTGATTTGTAAGTTTATATTAAGTTATATAAATAATTATCTTTTATGAATTGTATATATATGGCTATTATGACTTTTTGTTTATTAAAAATTGTAAATATTTTATTTAGGTTATAGAATATATTGTAGTAAACTAAACACTTTAAACAGTACATACTGTCCTCATTCATTGTCTTCTGAAGCAACGACTTTTTTGAGGTTAACAGGTGTAGTAAGGAAAGTAACTTCATAATTACTCAAAAATGGGAACTAATGGGGGAAACCTGCATAATCTTTCACCACCAAACATATGTCGTATGTCTAAGATTAAATTTCTAATTATCAATTTTTTTGGTTCTGGTTTCTCTCTTGTTGAACTTTTGTATGGTTAAACCCCATACTTTTGGTAAGTATCAAGTTGGGTAGGCCATAATCCAAGATATAACTCAGGTGTACCATCTTAGTCACAGCTAAAAACCCCCTCAAATAATGTTTTCTTCCCATTTCACAGGTCCACTACTAATAAAGTGTGTAGTAGAAACTATTAGTAAAGGAAGGAAAAGGCTAGCATGAGAAAAGTACCTCAAGGACACGGCCAACAATAATATCTCCAACCTCTGGCTTATACCTGTAAGCACACAGCATTTTATTCATAACAAGGCTAACTAGTTTAGATGGCTATCACACACATTATATTTAGTATCGAAAACATTAGGATATCACGAAACATTTTGCTGACAACTAATGTAATTTGAAGACCATGAGCAAATGAGAACCTAGCTCTTAATGAGAACTGTTTATCTAATTCTTCCCTCAGGTCAGTACCTAAACAGCATAAATATGGAAAGGGAAAACAAAGAAGACAATACTTCAAACCACCAAGATCAAGTAGGCATGCTGATGTGTGGTCTCGGCCAACTCAAACATCCTTACACGGAGCATCAGGAGTTCTAGTTGGAGATGGAGGAATGGGAGTCTCAGTTGACAATGTTTCAATTTATTCAAGGCAATCATTAGCTGAAAATCAGGATATTGGAGCTCGAAATGTTGCAGCTATGCAAGGGAATCATGGAGTATCAGCTTCACCTCAACATAGAGAGGTCATACAAGAAGTAAACATCAATAAAGTGGGATATGTGGGTCTCTCTGAAGATGAGATAAACAGGATTGATTATCTCTATTCCTTTTGTGTAAAGAAGTGAGATATAGGAGGCAAGTCTCACCCGCATCCCTGACTCATTCCGTACCTATCGCGAAATGGAAATCGATAAAGAAAAGATTTGTTACATGTTTCGATTTTGTGTAAATGTGTAGTTGGTTTTCCACTTTTTGTGAACTGTCTATATTTTATGATCATGGTGTAAGATCATCTTTATATTTTGTATTAAGAAATATGCTATTTTTATAATTTTGATTCGCTGAAAACCCCTTTTATATGTGATTGGCTATCTAAAACTCATTGTGCTTATGTTTATGTTCATATTATTTTAGAACTCTTATTATCAAAATTTATCTTTGATTCTTTAAGGAGATTATCTAATAATTGGAGGATTGATCATATGGGTTTATAGTGTGAAATCTAAAGACAATTTGGGAATAAATTACTAGCTTAAGGAAGAAACAATGAAAGAGAGCTTATGGGTTTTGAATGAAGTGATGGATACGGGTGGGAATACAAAGAGGGAGAAATTGAAGGGGGAATGATAGAAGGGTATTTTAGTCATTTTTCATTAATTCCATTAAGAAAAAAAAATTCTTTCCCTATTGGATGTCTTGTAACCTGAAGGATATATATGATTAAGATTTACATTGTTAGTGGCAAATGTGATAATACTGATTTGTGAGGGGTATATATGATATTAGCTTATTTGTTAGGGGTACACATGTTAAAAACCCATGATCTAAATGTGCTGAACCGGTCAACTTTATTTAATAATATTTTGATGGTTGTGCACCTCTTGCTAATTTTGTCATCAACAGCCACAATTACAATATGTGCTATTATTTAGCAGATGGTATATACCCACCATTGGCAACCATCGTCAAAACTTACTCCGCACCAGATACACAAAAGAAAAAGAAATTCGCAGAAATGCAAGATGGTGCAAGAAAAGATGTGGAACGTGCTTTTGGAGTTTTACAATCACAATTTGCGATAGTGAAGGGTCCAGCACGTATGTGGGATGCAGATAGTCTGTCATATATTATGAAAATATGTATCATCTTACACAACATGATTGTTGAGGATGAACGTGACGAAGGAATTCTTGATTATGATTATGATCAAATTCCTGACTCGATTGGGATCGAACCAAGTATATGTGGACCAATTAATGAACAAGGTCGAATCGTTCGCAATGTCATTCTACATGATCGGCGAAAACATCATGCACTTCGTCAAGATCTTGGGGAGCATATTTGGAATCAATATGGAGATGAGTAACTGCACTTAGCATGTATTTCTATGTATTCCCATTTTTTTTTGTAACTTTTACTTTGATAAAATAATTATAAACGTAGTTAATGTACTACTTTGAACTATGATACACAAATTAGAAGCGTAATGTGAGCTGATAATTATGAGTATAAACTATCGTTACCATATTATAAACACAAAATACATTCGCAATTATAATGTAAAATAATAACGTATGGACCATCTAATTAAAATTCAATTTAATCACACAAGATACTATGGATCCATATTGTTAAAACATGATTCTTTTTCATTTCAAATTAATAACATAGGATATATTCGCAATAAAAATTGCATGCTTACAAGATATTAAGTTAAAATACAAAATTTTGGGCTAATGTTCTTTACTCATCGTTGTAACCTCGTTTTAGCAGAATTTCATTTTGCCTACACATAAAATAATATCGCTGATTCATTGACAACGTGTTCAGATTGATACCCATAATGCAATCTTCCTCGGCGCGTTCTTTAATATCGCATTCTTGATTTTTTATCGCATTCCTCTTATCTTGCGATTCTTTGTATACAACTGTAAAAATGGCTGTTTCTTCGACCATATCTTTGTATTCTGATGTTTCGGCCACTCTTTTTCCTTTCCTCTTAGCAACTTTCCGTCCTGGTGGTCAGATAAGGGGTGTAGGTGAATATGTATCAATGGGTATATCTGAGCCCAGTTGTTTATTGTGGGAGAGTTTTGGCTACCACTCCCTTCACCGGATTGGGTATTTTGTACTCGATCAAACACTTGTGTAGAACACAATGAAAACTTCGGCTGATCTTTAAGAATCTCATAACATTCATCAAATTTGAAAACTCTCCCCGAAGTTGCCATATATTCTACTCTGGCTTCTCGAATCTGAGACAACATTGAAATTGCAAACGTTATTATGTACACAAATAATACAAATAATGACTTTAAATCCTACATTTTTATACATACCTTATCTGTCTCGGTTGTTTCGCTACCAGCCCTAGTAGTTGCATTGCTCAATTTTTCTATGAATAGGGCTACTTCTTTCGAAATCAGTTGAAATCGACTAGTAAGTGAGCTAACTATTCTGTCGGTCGGATTTCCTAATATTACCTTAAACGTAGAAAAAATATGCTCCCAAAACTGTGCCCCGGATTGATCGTTAACGATCAGTGGATCTTGAGTTATACTAATCCAACTCTGGCACAGAAGAACATCTTCCTGAGCCGTATATGCTCTCCCCTTTGCACTTCGGCTCGCCATTGATTTTTTTTTCACAAATAACTCAATACAAGATAGAGAGGTAATAAAAATTTGAGGTCTGAAAGTTTTTTAAGACAATTGTGATGCTAATATTTGGTTCAGGATGGGTACTATATATAAAAAATTTTAGTGAGCTGTTCAGATAAAGAAAGAACCGTTGGATTGATCTTGGAAAGCAAAAAAGAGCTGTTGAAAGAAGAGGGGCAAAAGGGTAATTCAATTATTTTTTATTTTTTCTAAAAAAAAGACCCAATGGACGCAACTTGAAGTTGCGTCCGACAAAACGGGAGGTGAGGGACGCAACTTGAAGTTGCGTCCGAGGGGAGGGGGGTTCGTTTTGGGATTTTTTTTTTGAGGGACACAATGTGAAGTTGCGTCTGATGATTAAATTAATATTTTTTTTAGAGCAACGCAACTCGAAGTTGCGACCTTTAAATTATGCATAATTCTCATATCCGCTCTCATTAATTTATAGCAATCGACTGTCGCAAAACATGCAAAATATGCATATTTAGCAAACGACTGCAGCTCATTTTTTGCGAAAATATGCATTTTATGCATATTTAGCAAACGACTACAGATGCTCTAATAACAATATAATTTTTTTACATGCAAAATACGTGCATATATTTACAAGGGGAATACAAATTAGGCGGCCCCTTAAATTGCAAAAAATCAGGGGGCCTGAGGCGGCCGCCTCATCTACCTCAAGGTGGGGGCCGGCCCTGTAGCGCATATATCTTTCATCTTTTATTCTAGCTATTGAGAATCTCCTGTGTCTTTTGTGCATAAGATGCATAGGACGTGCATATTTGTGGCCAAAGATTGCAAGTGCTACCAATGCCATTGTCTATCATCAATGTTCTGCTTGGATGGTTTTCAGTTATGCACATATAAAATTGAATTTATTGAAACCATTTTGGTGGTAATTTATCATATATTGATAAAACTTAAGGAAGAAAATGAATACGATGAAGGAAGGAAATGAATGAAGAGAATCTCGTTAAATCTTATAGTTCTTCAACACAAAAAATAGGCAGCAAAAAACTTTCACCGCCGCATGTCCACCTGCTTTTCCATGTCCCTAAACTCACTCGAAACCCTCCTCACATGCAAATTAGATTTGTGAGAGTTTTATTTTATTTTTATTTTTATTTTTATTTTTATTGGGAGAGAAAGAGAACTAAACCAAGGGGTTTTTTTTTGTAGGGATAAAATTGAACCAAAGCTTTTAAATTTTGATTTTTTAATAGTTTATTAGTGTTTTAATGAGAACAATTAATTAAGGGTTACTTAGATCTAATGGTCAATAAGAATGTTTCTCATTTTCTCACCTAAGAATATTTTTTATTGGATCACTCCTCTCTCTCTCTCTCTCTCTCTATATATATATATATATATATATATATATATATATATATATATATATATATATATATATATATATATATGGAAGTCTTCTGTTGTGCAACTATAGGTGGTGCACACGGTGTGTGCACTCGGTCTTCCCGCCTTCGTATCGACGATCCGAACCGTTCACATTGAACTACACATCTAAATTATTCTAAATATGTAAAATGAAATCATTTGAAATTCATTTACCCATCCATTGAAGCGTTACAAAATTGTATGGCTGAAAATTATTATTTTTTTATAGTCACATGATGGATGGGCAAATGAATTTTAAATGATTTGATTTTACATATTTAGACTAATTTAGATGTGTAGATCAATGTGAACGGTTCGGATCGTCGATACGAATGCGGGAAGGCCGAGTGTACACGGAGGGGTGGTGCACAATGAAAGATTTTCCTATATATATATATATATATAGGTCTAATTTCATTCTAAAACAAACTGGGCTCATAGAGCTACATGTATCAACTAATCTAATATAATTAAACTACGAGAGAGTGGTATTCTGATAGTTTTGCCAATTAGTTAACTACAAAAGAAGGGGGATAACCTGGCGAAACTATCCAGGCGTTTGGGTAGTTTCGTCGGGGTATCCCGGTGTTTTTAAAAATGCCAGCTGGGTTTAAGATACCCCGACATTTCCAAACGCTGAGGTATCCTGGTGTCAAAATAAACATAAAATTCCCAATTCCCCACCCCTAAGAGCATTCCCAATGGAACCCCATCTCCATCCCCATTTTGGGGTTCCATTTTTGCATATTCCTTGGAATATGCCATTTTAAATTGGGGTTTCAAATGGGGTGCTCCAATGGTACCCCATTTGGGGTTTCAAATATTTTGTATGTAATTTTTTTTGCACAAAACTATTTTTTTGAATGCAAAAGATCATACAAATAACTAAAAAGTTATAATACAATTAATTAGGAATAGATAATACAGTTACTAAGAAAGATGTAATATAATTATTCCTCTTCAGTATAATTATTGATCCATACGATTAATTTTTACACTTAAAACAAATCAGGATGATATCCAATATTGGTATCATATTAAAGATCTCGTTAAAAAATTAACAGTAGTATAATTATTGTCTATTATTGTCTATAAATAAAAAATCTAAAAAAAGTTAAAAAAAATCAAACAAATAAATATATACTTATATATCTCATAATTAACAGAGGGTTTTTTTTGTTGCAAAAGAAACAAATTGTGATTGAGCCGCATGTGGCTCCAAATGCATTTTTTGGCGGTAGGGGCCCCACCATTTTTACCGAATGTGTGGGAATGCTCTAATTCTCCCATTCCCAAATTATTTCACTTTCCCTCTCTCTTTTACCACACACTCCCACCGTTTGCCTCCGCTGTCGCCATCCCCGCCATTTGCACTGTCGTTCCCCCTGTCGTCACCATAAATCCCAAACCCCAGATCTCAAGCACGTCGTAGAAGAAAATGACGAGCTCTCAGATCTACCGATCGGCTGCCCGGGTCGTCAAGTCCTTCGCCTCCGCTTCCAAGGCCTCTTCTTCGGTCTTCTTTGGTGAGCATTTTGCCACTGATTTTGATTAAGTTTGATTTGTCGATGTATGAATCGAAATTGAAAAAAGAAATTGGATTTTGGAAGGAGGTGAAGTCCAAATCTACTCATTTTTATGATAAGAGCAACTACAATAGAAGTTATTCTCAGAATTTTGTGGTTGGCCTCATGAATATTTATGAACTTTTGTGTGTGTGTAACCCCTGTATTCATTTTCTTGTATTTTTGTATGTATTTATTTTCCCGGGTATTTATTTTTGATTGTACTCTTTTGCCGTTCTAAACCGTGTAATTATTTTTTTATTCCTAATAAACTATCTTTATTTGTCGTCATTCAATTCTGTGACTTCAATCTTGTGATTTAATTTCTTCTGCCAATTAATTATCTCTATTTGATTTATTTGATTCTAAATCATATATTTCATGGCCTAATTGTTTATTATTTAATTTCTACCCTATTGGATCCGATTTCTAACCCAATCTACCCTATTTAAAACCTATAATCCGCCCTATTGGATCCTATACCTGCTTCCCAATACCCTCTTTTACCCAGTCTCCCTCAAATCTCTCCTCACGTTTACCTCTATCTGCCTAACAAGCAGATCACTTCCCCCATGATCTCCCCCTTGATTCCTAAAATCCTAACTTACCAAAAATCTCATTAAAATCTAACCAAATTTGTTTTTCTTTCCCCTAAAGTCATTAGCTCCTAAACAACTTTCTCTCTCTCTCTCTCCAAATCTCCCTCTCTCCATCTCTCTCCCTCCCTGTGCATCCCGCACCCCCCGTCTACTAGAGCCGCCGGCCGCCTTCCCACCGTCGCAGCCTTCCCGCGTCATGCCCCTCGCGACTGCCGCACTGCCCCGACGTCCCATCACTGCCCCGTGCCACGCCATCATCCACCCATTCCTCATCCCGCAAGCCATCGACGCCCACCTCTATCTTCTTCGTCCCCGTTGACTTTCAGTCTTCGACCACTCTCCGTTCGAGCCCCACCGTCGACCACGCCACCGTCCCGCCGTCCGTTGCCATCGAGCTTCATCCCACAACCCTCCGTTTGTTCGTGAGTTTTCATATTCGTGTTCGTCGCTCGGGATCCGTTCCCATTATTCTATTGGCGTCGAATTCGTCGTCTTCATTGAGGCAAGTAACTTGTATATTATTTTTGTTCTTATACAAGTACAAATACCGCATGTAGTCTTGATGTCATTTTTTCGTGTTCATCCTCATGATAATTCATTGATAAATCTTGATCTCATTCACTTGATCCGTTCGTAGTCATGATGAATCACAACAAGTTATCACACACACACACTACACGAAAATAAATTAGATCTAAATAGATTCTTGATATATATATACTCTTTCATGATTCATCGTATGTTGTGGATTTTTGTTATGCGATTGTTGTGCTAGATGTGTTATTTTGTTGTCGACTTGCTAATACACATGCCATGTTGTTTTAGATGTTCAATATATCATGTCTTGCATTATATTCTAATTTGAATCTATCGTGGATAAGTTGTTTGATTAAATGCATGAAATAAATCTTCTTTTGCTGCTGCCCTGATTTGGTACAGCAATTTAGACCATGTTAAAGTCAGTAAAATGAATTAGTTTGTTAACATGTAAGCCTATGTGTCTATTTTTTCATAACTTTCGACGGATCTCAATTTCGATTTTTGATGTGTGAGTTATCGCTATTTTACTATAACTGTGTCGTAATTTCCAGATTCTGATTTTTAAGATCGCTGCATGATTCATTATTTTAAAAATGATGTTAAAAGTAAATTTGGACTTAGTATTTTCTGGGTATGAGTAGGCACGACTAGGATCAACCCCAAATTTTTGTAGAATTGTTTAATGACTTTTATAACTTATTTCATGCATGTGAAACCAATCAATATATTTCCAAATTGCTTGTTGTTAGTAAAGAACTCGGTTTTCAACCTGATTCCAGACACTGTTGATTAAAGCTTTGTGAATATGAAATGTATCCTATTATGTCTATTTTACAACCTTTTTTATGGATTTGAATTCCGAGTTTTATTTTGTGATTTATCGCCATTTTAGTACTGTTGTGTCTAAAATTTTAGATTCATAAATTTGCTGCATCATTCTGCTTACCAAATTAAATTGACTATGCTATCTGTAATGAAATTTTATGAAATTTTATATGTTGAGAGTAGACATGCTAGGGAACCTTCCAGATTTTTTCTAGATTTAATTATGGTGTTTTTATACGTTTTTCATGCTTATAAACAAAACTTTACAATTTCTGGCTGAACATGAATTCTGTATTAAACGCTGTTTTGAACCATGTTTCTGTAGTTTTTATATGACTTGTGTATATGGGCTGGATTCGGAAGAGAGTCTAGTTTCTATAATTTTTGACGGATCCAGGTTTTCATTCATGTGGCAACGGGAGTCTCAGTTTTGGTGCAGCAACGTCTTGCTGTCTAGAACTGAAAGTCTCGTTGTTCCTAACTATTATAGGTTGTTTTGTCACCCGTTCATGTCTTATATCCAACTTGCACTTGTTCCTTATTTCTTGTCATGTTTTCTTACCTTGTTCATGCACGTTCATGCTTGCTTTAATAATAATAACAAGTAATCAAGCCAGGGTTAAGGGAACGATTTAGTAGTGAAAAATATAGAAATGTGTACTTGGAAGGGGTCCCGTGTTTCCCCTATGATTACTTGATTACTCGGTACATAATCCTAATTACTTGTTTACTTGATTACCTGACTACATACTTCCCTATTGGAAGGTGTACTCAGAAGGGGGCCCGTATTTTTCACTTGCTTACCCGACTACATACTTTCCTATAGGAGAGGTGCAGTCGGAGGGGACCCGTAGGTCCTACTTGATACTTGACTACTTGATACTTGATACCTGAGTACATGGCCCTATATAATCCACTACGAAATCTAAACGCAACTTGCCTGAATGTAGCAACCATGTGGTAAAATTTGGGACGCATGAAGTACTACCTAGATAGGATTAGATACAAGACTAGATAACATCATGATCACTTGCACATTCCTGTTACTTGTACATGCTACTCGACACATGTTTCTTATTACTTGCTTGCATGCTACTTGATACATATTACATGCTACATGCACCCTGTTATCTTATCATGTTACTTGATTTTATTTCTTGGTTTAAGAGTTAGTTGCTCTATTTTACTGTTACTTTTCCTTCCATGCTTATTCATTACTTGCTTCTTGTTGCTACTCTGTATCTGTTTTTCGTACTTATTGCTTGTACTACATGCAACCCGTAACTTGCACTAACGGGCATATTGTTTCTTGTTTCCCTTTTCTTACAAATTGTTAAATTTACAGATTTCGGTGATCAGCTGCCCGAAGGAGTAAGTGACCAAGTATTTTGAGCTTGGCTAGAGTTCCTGCTTGAATTATTTTCCTGTTTTGAATTGTAATTATTGCCACTTGGATCCTGTATTGGGCACTTTGTCCCAGAAATTATAACTTGTTGTTTCTAGATATGGTTATTTCAGAATTATCTATTTTGCTTTCAAGTAATTTTGTTAATTATATTGATTTGTTTCATGCATGCGTGGATGATTATTTTCAGTTTACTCCTTGTTTATTTCTTATGAACTGTTGAAAAGATCCTTACAACTTATGAATGGTGAAAGTCATTCGCTGGACTTTGTCGCATATCCGTATTCCGTATTCCTTTTTGGGAAGCGGAGCGTGACAGTGTGTGGTTGAATAGTTCAAGATTGAGATCTCATTGAATTATCTTAGAATTATATAGAGTTCATCAAAAGCGATATATTTGCAGTGATTAAGATGTTCGTTTTTTGTGTGTTAACCATTCATTATAACCCGTAACTTATAGTATAAGGGGTCGCCGGGGAAGGAGGAGGAGGAAGGTGTTCCAGCTCAGCCCCCAGCAGTGAGTGGAATTGCAGCGGCCGTCTTCTCTTCATTCAAGTCTACAAACCCTAAGTTTGGATCAAGAAGAGAGAAGGAAGAAGATGACGAACAGAGG